>CM070877.1:57279474-57879474 GCA_036365515.1 Torymus aiolomorphi | reverse complement strand
GTTCTGGCACATCATTAAGCATGTGATTATAATGTGATTTGATAGATGATTTCGGAAAAATCTTACGTTTGCATTAATCGTTACATGATTCAGCATATTATTAAGCATGTAAAATAGTTCGTATTTAGAAAAATGATTATGCACGTATTTTCACACATGATTATGTATGTGATTTAGCAAAAAAAATGTTCTACTTCATTTCTAAATAACATGCTGAATCACGTTCTGAATGATTCAGACACAAAATTTTTTCGTAATCACGTTCAAAATCATATGCTTAACGACATGATAAGCAATGAAGTATAATATTTTTTTGGTAAGTCACGTACAAAATCACGTGTGAAATCATATGCATAATCATGTGTCTAAATACGTTCTATCACACATGCTAAATAATATACTGAATCACGGAATATATAATGCAGACCCACCATTTTTCTGTAATCATGTAGAAAATCATATGCAAAATCACTTGCTTATTATCTGCCTGTATACATACTAAAACATAGGCTAAATTATATGTCTAACGACGTGATGAGCAATAAAGTATAATTTTTTTTTTAGTAAGTCACATACGAAGTCATAAGCGAAATCACGTGCGCAATCATCTGTCTTAATACATTCTATTTCACGTGCTAAATAATATGCTAAATCCTGTAACGAATAATACAGAACTAACATCTTTTTCCGTAATCATGTAAAAAAGCATATGCCAAATCACTTGCTTAATCATGTGCGTGAACACATTCTAAACCGGTTATGAATTACATACTTAATCAAGTGACGGGAAGGTGATTAATCAGCCCTATTTTATCATGCTGATAGATATATGACTAGGCATGTGATTTGATACGTGACTAATCTCGGAATAAAGCATAAGATTATTTTTAGCAGGGACGCCTCGAGACAGTGTGTAGAATTTTATGACTTACCTTCGAATTTCAAACAGCCTTTGTGTGAATCTGCACGCCCGCCGTGACCCTTATAATGTCAGTGGTCAGTTGTCGCTCCGTGGGAGTTTTGTGAGAAGAACGCAGAAGTGAGGAGTTTAGGGCTATTAAGGTCTCGAATTAGTGAAGACTTAACATGGATTTTAATAAGAACTTATTGTTTATTGTGAAATAACTAAGTAAAAATTACAACTGTACGAGGTGATGTGTAGTCTACACGGGTTGGCTTCTGAGTGACCCGCACCAGGAGTCTTCGCCCCCTTTTAAAGGTAAAAAGTCGTAAATCTTCCTGCTGTCGCCTTTTTGATTTGCCTAGGTGTTGCTGCCCCACTCTTCTCGATGATCTTTGATGATTTCGGCGGCGCACCCTTTGACAATTTTCGGCGAGTCCGGATAAATAAATTACTTTAGAATACGCTACGCATATCGAGTGGGAGTGAAGGGAAAAGGCAAGAAAACTGACTCTAGCTTGATTTAGTATTGTGCGCTGGATTACTAATGCTTACTCTTCTGATTGGCGGCGAATCTCTGATCCTTGAGTGGATGTGCGTTTTGATAGCGTGTTCGGTAATAAAAAACTCATAAAACTGCACCAGGGGAGTGACGCACACTGAAGAGAGAATGGAAGAAAAACTAAACGAAACCGCGTCTTCGTGCCACCGTTCGAGGATCTTTTTGGTAATTATTCTTTCTGGATGGCGGCGTCTTTTTGAGCGTTCGTGCGTGTTCCCTTTTTTTTTATCTTACGGGAGAATATGAAACAAGCGGCAATGCAACAGGTGGAGACAGCAGACGACGCGCAAGCTTACCGCCCTAGTTACCCAGGAGTCAAGCCGTGTAGACGAGCAGGTACGAGAGAGACAGCGAGAGAAATGAGGCATGAAGAATGCCGAGCCGCATGTTCGCGCGGCTCACAAACGACGCACACCGCAAATGGGACTGTGCGCCGAAAGTGGGCGCGCCCATGTTGCTCGGCCGCGATATTGGCCACGCACCAGCAACCGCCGCCACGAAGATGCCCCTACGACGACACTCCACCACACAACACCTATACCACGACTACGACACTGACACGAACACTCACGAACACTCGCGAACACGCACACACACTAAAACACGAACTATGCGCGAATGGAGGGGCGCGACTGCCACGAGACCGGAGACAGCCTGCGCAGTCGCGGCGAAACTGAGCATCGACGCGTCGCGAGTAGGTGAGCGAGAGAGAGACCGCGCAGCGGTGCTAGAGCGAGTGAGAGAAAGAGAGAGAGAGAGAGCGCAGCGGCGCTAGAGCAAGAGAGAGAGAGAGAGAGATAGAGAGAGAGAGAGAAGGCCAGCAACAGACTGCGTGCTGCACAGCGGCGGCCGTATAGGAGTATGAGAGCGGAGAGAGAGAGTGCAGCGGTGGTCGCATGAGAGCGAGAAAGAAAGCAAGAGAGAGACACGACCAGCAGCAGACTGCGTGATGCACTGCGGCGGCCGTATAGGAGTGTGTGAGAGAGAGAGAGAGCGCAGCGGCGCTCGCATGAGAGTTAGAGAGAAAGCAAGACACGACTAGCAGTAGCTGAATTGCACGTAGCAGCGCGTGTATGTGTGTGTGAGAGCCCGAGAAACCCAGCGGCAGCCTGCGCGCTGCCCACGGCGTATGTCGTCGCGCGGTACGAAGAAAAGCCAACTTGGAAGTTACAGGCAAAGAAAAGCCAAAAACGCGTAAGACGAAGAAAAGCCTGTTTGGGTCCTCCTAGACGAAGAAAAGCCAGTCTTGGTCCTCCTAGACGAAGAAAAGCCAGTTTGACTTCACAAACGAAAGTAACATTTACATGGCATCTTATAGATAACTTTCAAATAAAAAGATAAAAAGATAAGATAAAAAGATAAAAAGATGATCAGTCACGGTAATAAGATAACTAGTAATTGATTCGATGCAGTCAGTTGGGATTTTTCCTCGCAGGAACGGCGCAAATTGCCTTTTTTTCGTCTGAGACAAGTCAAACTGCCTTTTTTCCGTCTGGGAGGGCGCAAACTGGCTTTTCTTCGTCTAGGAGGACCAAGACTGGCTTTTCTTCGTCTTAGACGCGTTTTTGGCTTTTCTTCGCCTGTAACTTCCAAGTTGGCTTTTCTTCATACCGCGCGACGATATATGTGAGTATGACTGTGAGAGAGAGGGAGAGAAGGCCAGCGGCAGCCTGCGTGCTGCATACAGCCGGCGTGAGAGGGGAGCGCGATTAACCTTAGGCAGCGGGAAAATTTCAGTACAAATTGACCTCTCAGAATATGTAAAATGTATACATACTATCACTGGATGTCTCAGATAGAGTCGCTGACCTGACTGCTGGTCCATATATCGACCAGCCCCGCAGGCAACGTAAAGTACAATGTAAAAAATTTGTCTCTTTTGTTATGAAGATTTGAGAGGGTATTTCTATGTAATTTCACGTGTTGAATATGAAAAAAATAGTAACAAAATTCTCGCAGACACCCTTGACCTTGAAAATCACCATTTGAAGGTCAAATTTCATTCCTACTATAAGTCAAGTTTTTAGACGGTTTTCGTACGTAGTTTGATGTGCTGAATGCGTAAAAAATAATAAAAAAAATTCCTGTTGATAATCCTGACCTTGAAAATCAGTATTTCTAGGTCAAGAATGTTTTGAGAAATTTTAAAACTATTTGTTATCTATTCAGAACATCAAATTTGATCTAAAAACTTCAAATATTCTTTATCTCTAGAGTGGTCCATATATCGACCACCCCCGCAGCTAAAAGGTTAAAAAGGTACCGCCATGTGAGCGCGAGAGCGAGAGAAAGATATGACTGAGGATGCAGCCGACCTCGTAGAGTAGCGGAGGCGCCTATGTGAATAAAGGCGCGCTGCCACCGTCAATCGAGCCGTATGAAGTACCAAATTTGAGCCGCGCGCGCAACAGGGGCCTGATTCTAAATTTATCTCGACGTCGAGACACACCAAATCCGGAGCTGTATACCAATCAGGGAGCTCCTTTAAAAGGAAAAGCAGTTGTCTCGAGGCCGAGACACATTTAGAATCAGGCCCCATGTGGCAGTGGAAATCGGCTCGCACACTGCCGAGCTCATCGACCGCCTAGCAGAGCAAGCTAATCAGGGAGACTATTGAGAGGCCCTGATGCGTAATTGGAGCCCGGCGCAGGGAATCGTCGCCGCGAGAGTGCTCGCACACCACGCGAGTCGAATTCGCGCTTCAACGCCTATCTACCGTCCTAGGAGAGAGAGAGAGAAGAAAAATACACCGCCGATGAAGAAGAAGGAAGCGATGCCCGACGAGATTTCCGCCCTCGTCATTCGGTCTCCAACAGTCGTTGCGCGCAGTATAGTTTTTGAGTTGAGAGGTAATTTGCGAAGTAGATGAGGAGTAGTGTGACGGAAGTGTAATAGGTAGAAGGAGAGAGTAGTGTGTGCAGAGTAGTATTGTAAAGCGTGAAAAATAGTTTGTAAAGAGGAGTATAAAGGGAAGTGCGAAACAGTCACGAGCGGCGTGTAGTTTGGAGAGAGTTTGGAGCGAGAAGCCAGAGGAAGGAGAATCACCACCGCCGAGCATACGCAGTAAGAGTTCCGTTGCTGTTGCCGGGTGGCTTTTACTTTCGGCCCCCGACCCGACAATTATATACCTTTCTTTATAAGCGAGTGGCCGCTCCGAGCGCGGAGCTGCAAATACCAGTGCGTACCGCTCTCGCGTGTGCGGAAAATCGTCGTAGCTTGTGTTTGGGCCAGTGCACGGCCATTTTGAGTCATCCGCGTTTCGAAACTGCGACCGCCCGAGTGTGAGCGAAGGGATTTGTTGTGAAGTCATCGTAGAATAAATAAACTGACTGTGACTAAAATTAAATTCACCGGGGTATTTTATTTTTCCTTTTTTTTTGTCGTGTGTTGTCCGTTATCCGTTTCGCAGGTTTTCGCCGAGGGTTTTCGACCACCCCCAGGTCGTTGCAGCTAATTCCACGCCCGAGAAGCCGAGAGTCCAACAGCCGTGCCGAGGAGGAGGGTTTGCGTGTCGTCGCTGTGGCCTGGCGCCCATATAAACTAAATTCGGTCACGCGGCCGGCGCGTTTAAATTCAATAGAGTAGGATCAAGCTGCGAGTTATTGTTTGGGAATTTCCTTGTGAGGGTAAATAATTATATCGCGAAATCATAGCCCTCAGGGCGAGTCTAAACGTGGTACGGGGGGGGGGGGGGGTAGAAAAAGTACCACGTCATAGCTTTTCCATTATATAAACTTGTTTTTCTATACAGATACCTAAAACAATGTGTTACCTGTTATACTTGAATTTATTATGCATCAACTTGGGAAGCATTAATATACCTATTTTAGTGTTTTTATTGATAAAATGAATTTCTACAATGGAATAACATCTCGCACCATTCTGACACTAGTACAGCTGTATTCTGGAATATTTTACACTACTTTGTTGACCACTCGTGTGATGTTTATCCGGATCGATTGTTTTCAAAAGTCAATTTCAAGGCTTAAAATTATATAAATAGCCACTTAATTTGCTCAAATGATCTTGGGATAGGTTTTTTCTGAAAATTGAGAAAATTTGCCAGCAAAAATGTATGTATCACTTTTTGTAAAAATTTCATGGTTTTGGAGTTATTTAAGCTTGAAAATAGGCAAAAAAGCTAAAAATGTTAGAGGTGGCCATATTCATGATACCACTGTTTTTTTTGGGAGCTCCAAAAAATCTAAATAAATTCAGGGGTACTCATAGGATGCCCAGGAAGATATTTAGACGGTGAAAAAAGAATTTTATTTTTTTTGCAGCCGATCTCTCTGATAACTACCCATATATGTATATATATCAAAAATAAACTCAAAAATACACAGAAAATTAGTGTTTAAATATATATAAGTTCACTATTTGAAACTTGTATGCATAAAATAATGTTATTAAATTTGTAAGACATTCGTAGTAATAATAATCTGGGAAAAATGATGGACTTCAACGAAAGAGTTAGGGCAAAATTTTTCCCAAAATAATGTTATATTTATAGAGCTACATATACTATACAAATAACATGATGAATTTTATTTATGGCTACGTTGTTACATCGTTTATTTAGAAACTTCTCATATAATCCAATGCTAAATTATTAGAGAGTTCTGACCGATTCACGACATCAGGTGTCGCATATAGGGGTCGCCAGGAGGTATGCACGGAGAGAATACACTTCTTTTGCCATCGGTAAAACCGGTAGGGTACAAACCATTACAGCGTCAAGGGATGGGCATGCTGCTTTAACCGTTCCTTCCAAAGTCATAGACATTTGAAACACTAACAGAAGGTTAGAAGTAATATTTTTTTTCAACTTATTTGTTTTTGAAAACGATGAAAAGTAGTCTGAGCTACTTATTTTCTTATTGATTCTTTTCTATTGTTTTGTACTATGGCGGGCATTTACCTTCAAATAACGTGTCCAATGTATTATTATATCGCAGTCTCTCTCTTCATCATCCAATAGCAGTTTGCCATTATATTAACGTTTCATGTTTGAAATTCTGTTTTATCCGGGTGAAATCTTTAATTATGCTGTATATTGAAACCTAAGATTTCACTAAGGTTTTCTGGAAATTTATTAAAATGAGAGACAGAAAAGTCCAACTTTAACTTCGTTAAACACTTTAGAGTTTGGAAGTTTTTTCTATCATACACGTGTTCGGGAAATGTATGCATTTCACAACACCATCATATAGAGCGAGAAATTCTAAGACAAAATTTCCTTTGCCGTTTTTGCAAATTTTGCTTACTTATGCCGTTACACGACGTCAAAAGTTTAATAGAACGGACCAAGCAGCTCCGACGTCGCCGCGTGCGGCGAAGAAGTAGGCGAACCTCCAGTGCCACGGCTGGAGGAGTGGGGGAGCACGTCATCGGCGTTTCGGCACGCAAGCGTCTATCGATCGATAATTATCTATCACTCGGTCTATCTCGCTCTCTGTCGCTCTTGCTCGCTATTACTCGGTCTTAGTCGCCCTCCCACGCTCTCTCTCGCTCTTGCTCGCTATCACTCGGTCTCTGTCGCTCTCCAGTGGTCTCTCTGGCTCTTTCTCGCTATCACTTTCTATCACACGCTCACTCGCTCGTTCTCGCTCTTTCCCGCTATCAGTGGCTCTCACGCACTCGCTCACTCGCGGACACTCCCTCACTCACTTTCACTCTTTCTCCGGCATTCTCGTTCTCTCTTGCGCTCGCTCGTTCTCTCTCGCTCTGTCTCACGCATTCTCGCTCTCTCTCGCTCTCTCTCACGTATTCTCGCTTTCTTTCGCTCTTTCTCGGCTATTCTCGTTCCCTCTTGCACTCACACGCTCTCTCTCGCGCATTCTCGCTCTCTCTTGATCTTTCTCGGGCATTCTCGCTTCCTCTCACTCTTTCTCGCGCATTCTCGTTCCCTCCTGCGAACGCTCGCTCTCTCTCTCTCTCGCTATTTTTTGACCATTCTCGCTGCCTTTTGCGCTCGCTCCCTCTAGTACATTCTCGCTCTTACCCGATCTTTCTTGGGGATTCTCACTCCCTCTCGCTCTTTCTCGGGCATGCTTGCTCGCTATCGCGCTCGCTCTCTCTCTCTCTCTCTCTCTCTCTCTCTCTCTCTCTCTCTCTCTCTCGATCTCTTACGCATTCTCGCTCTCCTGACTCATTCTCGGGCATTCTCACATTCTCTCGCTCTCTCTCGCTTTCTCTCGCTCTCCCTCACGCATCCTCGCTCTCTTTCGCCCTTACACGGCTATTCTCGCTCCTCCTTGCGCTCGCTCGCTCTCTCTCGCGCATTGTCGCACTCTCTCTCGCGTTCTCTCTCTCTCGCTCTTTCTCACTATCACTCACTCACTCGCGCTCTCTTGCTCTTTCTTGCTGTCACTCGCTCACTCGCTCATTTTCGCTCTTTCTCTCACTCTCGCTCACTCTTCGTCGCGCTCTCTCGCAATCACTCGCATTCTCTCTCGCTCTCGTTCTTTCCCACTATCACGCACTATCACTCATACTCGCGCTCTTTATCTTACTTCCCGCTATCACTGTCTATTACACTGGCTCTCTCACTCTCTCTCGCTATCACTCCGTTTCGCACGCTTTTTCTCTCCTTCTCTGTCTCCCTCCGTCTCACACTCTCTCCCCCCCCCCCCTCTCTCTCTCTCTCTCTCTCTCTCTCTCTCTCTCTCTCTCTCTCTCTCTCTCTCTCTCTTTCGATTTTGTTCGATATTATTCGCTTTTTCTTGTCCTTTTCCGGCACCGCTTGGTCTCTCGTGTTATCACTTACGCTTCTTTCCCCATATCTTTCTTTTTGTGTGCCTTCTCTCGTCCTCACGTCTTTTTTCATGCATTATCGCTTACTCTCTCAATCTTTTTTCAGTTATTGTCACTTATTCTACTTTGCTCTCTCTCACTCTCTTCCTCATGCTCGCTCTCACTACCTCTTTGTTTACTTACCATCACTGACTATTCTTCCGATGTTCTACTATATTTTCTGTTACTCACAGTTGATACGAAAATATCTTATGTCTAACTTTTACAAGTAAATAATGAGTCTTACGGTTTTTGCAAGCATTGAATAGAGTTTTACAATTCATTTAAGTTTTTAAGGTCAGTTTAAGGTGGCTCCGTCGTGCATTTCGAGCTTATGTATACAAATTTTTTTACGATGCTTACTTCACATATTATAATTTCAGAAAAAATATAGTGTGATAGAAGGGTTCTTAAAGTATCAGAAAGAATTTTTTTCGAAGAAATTTGAATATTGTTAAAGAAAATATTGCTAATTGAAAAAAAAATCAACAATTCCGATAAATCTTTTTCATTTTTCATCCGATTTTCATTTTTAAGGTCTCATTTTGTTCCTTGTACAATTTCAGGTGGGTTTACCGATATGAAAATTGAAAAATTTTCGGAACCTGCAAAGATACAGCTATTTGTTTAACTCAACTCTCTAAAAAGCATACACGAACGTATAAACAAGTGGATGTATCTTTACAGGTTTTGAAAACTTTTCAATTTTCATATCGGTAACCCCACCTGAAATTGTACAGCGAACAAAATGACACTTTGAAAATTAAAATCGGATGAAAAAGATTTATTTTAATACTTTAAGAACCCTTTTTTCATTATAACGGTGTACTTACGGTCAATGTACAGCGTCCTTAATGTTCTCCCCAACAGTTATTATTTTTCGATTAAGATGTACTGAAACATGCAAATATATATAATCAATTTATAAGTGAGCGCAAGGGAAATGGAAAATGTCTAGAATCTTGAAATTATCACTCACAACAGTTAACATGAACGCCTTAAGAGTGCTCCACCCCTGCGGCGGAAATAGGCAATAGCCAATCAGGGACCGCGAATTTTTCTGCACACATTACGCTTCGAATTTTTATTGAATCGGTGTAAAAATTATCGCATAATGTTCCTTGAACATTAATACACGCGGGAAGACTCTTACATGTTAGCAAAAATTTTTGTAAACGCAATAAAAAAAATAAATAAAATTTGAGAGGTAGCGTCGTCTGCTCGGCGCGTAAGCGACTTGAAGATGCGTCTACTGCGGCTGCGCCGAGCGGGAGTAGGTTTGTTCCCTCGTCGCGCGGTTGATTCAAATTCAGTTTTTTCCGTTAACGCAATATACAAATGTACAGTATTTTTAAAATAGGTATAATATTTTAATAGGCATAATAATTTATTACATTTACTAGGATGTTATTTTTTATTTAATTTTTATATAATAATATTCAATTTTTGTGTTTGGAGTAAAATGTGATATAATAATATCACATTCATCGAAAATAATAATATCCCGTTCATCGAAAATGTGATATAATAATATCACATTTTCGTGTTTGGAGTATTAAAAATTTCTTATATATTTGAAGGCCTACACTCTCAAATCTACTATTTCAGATTCGATTCCTCTACACACTTAAAAAAAGTTCTTATCACGGAGAAAATACTTAAATGTGAACTAAATAAAAAAAGTACGGTGTCAACGGTAAAAAAATTGTGTCGCGTCAGCGTGGTAAAATTCAGTCGCTTCAAAATGCTTTTTATATCAAAATTTCGATAATTTTGATTATAGTCAGTCATTTCCAGGAAATTGTATATCGTTAAAAATTTACTATGTTCCATATGCCACTTAATTGAAAGTCTAAATTAAATTATAATATTTTCTCCGCATTTATGTTTTTTTTTTTTTTTATTTTACTTCACATTTATCGTAGATTCATTACAGATATATTTCATAGATTCTTTATACATAATATTATATTAAAATGAATTTCGCTTTAAAAACTGCATTGCGCAAATTGTGTTGATTCGAAAATGTTATTAGGTAAGTATGAAACTTTTGTTTTTATGAAAATGAAATTTTTACCGCTCGCTCGAAAATGAAAATATGGAGCCGGTTGTACGGGACGATTTCAGAGATATGCCCAGGGAATTTATAACTTCGGAATTTACGTACAACGTCGACTTTCTTTTGCCATTGCGTAAGAATAAAAATTATTTTCCTATCCTCTCGTTCAAAAAAAAAACATAAATAACTAACTTTATAACAAAGCAATTACAAATTTTAAACGCGTTTATTATCAAACGGAAACTGCAACGTTCCCTTCAAGATCGCGCTGAGCATGCAAGCACTAATTGCATAAGTCGCTAATCCGTTCAGACTTGCCGCGGCAAGTACGAAAGCTCATCCGAAACTTGAACGGCCACACGAGCGTGCAATAAAAACTTTGCTAAAGCCGACCCTCTTCCAGTATAACATCGAAGTAGGCCGAGG
This sequence comes from Torymus aiolomorphi, assembly GCA_036365515.1. Taxonomy (NCBI): domain Eukaryota; kingdom Metazoa; phylum Arthropoda; class Insecta; order Hymenoptera; family Torymidae; genus Torymus; species Torymus aiolomorphi. The sequence goes on along the minus strand of CM070877.1, from coordinate 57,868,731 downwards.
CCCTACTAAAAAATCTTAGGTGAGATTTCACATGAATTCTCAGGTGAAACAACACCTTATGAAATGTCACGCGAAAATCTCAGGTGATTTTAAATTTACAGCTTTGTTATAACAGTAGTTTCTTAATAGCAGATCTTTTTCATTTTTAAACGTGCTTTTAGGTGTTACCATCCTAATGGTACATCGGAAAACACACGTTATAAAACCTTTTATATCTGTTTTAGCATTATTTAACTTGAAAAAATTCAGGTGACGTTTCACCTGAGAATTCACCTGAAATCCCACTTGAGATTTTTTAGTAGGGGAGATTACGTCGTACGAAATTTTTTTCTCCATCCTCAGGCGATGCTCGGAGGACAGCTGCAGCGACTACTACAAGTACGTCCTGACGTTCGTGTGCGGAGGATCGGCGGCCGTCGGCCTCGTCATGACTGCGACCAGGAACGCCTGCCGGCGGCACGTCGACTCCAACTACTCAAACTTGAACTCCGAGGAGATCATCGATAACCGAGCCGCGAACACGGAGATCAGTCCGCGTCCTGATCCTACTGAGAATGAGCGACTGCAGCCGATTGATATCTCGTTCACTTTCTAAATTTTTTTTTTAATGGGAACGAATGCGGGATCAGCTGGATTGATCGGATAGACGAGTGGACGACAATAGGGATTTGGATTGGAATTAATCAAACGCGAATTTTGTTTCTTTAACGGATCGGTTTAATTCTTTTTTGCTTACGATTGAGTTAGAGTAACGAATTTCAATTTGTTAAGGAATTAAGAGCGCACGAAGTTGCTTTTTTCCTTGATTTGAAGGTAGGGTAGAGGTGCTACTAAGATTCGCGACAAATATTTCATATTTGTCATTTTTATATTGTTAAAATTTTATTTTATATAGAGATACAATATACTATATTGTATATCCTGTCAGAACGTTTATTGATACTTTCAAATTTTAATTGATTTTAATGACAAGGATCTGATCACACAATAGTGTAATATCATTATTTGCATTTGTAAATGAAAATGTCAATGCGGAGAAAATATTATAATTTAATTTATACTTTCAATTAAGTGGGATATGGAACATGGTAAATTTTTAACGATATACAATTTCCTGGAAATGACTGACTATAATCAAAATTATCGAAATTTTGATATAAAAAGCATTTTGAAGCGACTGAATTTTACCACGCTGACGCGACACAATTTTTTTACCGTTGACACGGTACTTTTTTATTTAGTTCACATTTAAGTATTTTCTCCGTGATAAGAACTTTTTTTAAGTATGTAGAGGAATCGAATCTGAAATAGTAGATTTGAGAGTGTAGGCCTTCAAATATATAAGAAATTTTTAATACTCCAAACACGAAAATGTGATATTATTATATCACATTTTACTCCAAACACAAAAATTGAATATTATTATATAAAAATTAAATAAAAAATAACATCCTAGTAAATGTAATAAATTATTATGCCTATTAAAATATTATACCTATTTTAAAAATACTGTACATTTGTATATTGCGTTAACGGAAAAAACTGAATTTGAATCAACCGCGCGACGAGGGAACAAACCTACTCCCGCTCGGCGCAGCCGCAGTAGACGCATCTTCAAGTCGCTTACGCGCCGAGCAGACGACGCTACCTCTCAAATTTTATTTATTTTTTTATTGCGTTTACAAAAATTTTTGCTAACATGTAAGAGTCTTCCCGCGTGTATTAATGTTCAAGGAACATTATGCGATAATTTTTACACCGATTCAATAAAAATTCGAAGCGTAATGTGTGCAGAAAAATTCGCGGTCCCTGATTGGCTATTGCCTATTTCCGCCGCAGGGGTGGAGCACTCTTAAGATTTATTATAGAAAAATTAGATAAGAGTGATCTCAAATAAATATTTGCAATTAAAATATCAATTACGTTGAGCGCCAGTAGGGCGTTCCCCAGCATTCTAACTAATTACGATATATTACAATAAAACTAATTGCGACACGACAATGACTCGGCTGTTTCGATACGGAGCGGGGCGCAAATTCAAGCGCGAACTCGCAAGTGAGGGTTACGGTAAGGTTTCGGTACGGCTGAGACACGATATCCGGAAGATGCGATGAACAACAATTTTCCCGGCTCTAGGTGACGAGTATAGTCGGTGCGCATAATGCGAGAGAGAGCTGCAAAGATGTAGTGGCCGCGGCCGATAAGGACTTACCAGCTCGGAGCTGGGACGAGTTGCGTAGAAGGAGACGAGCTTCAGCGAGGATTGGGTTTGTGCTTCGATGCCGAGCGGCAGGTTGCGGCGTCGTTGAGTCGCTGCGGCGGTATCGGTGGCGACTGAGTTGAAGCCGTGCTGCAGGTAGCAGCGTCATCTGCGCCACTGGCTGCGGCGTCGGTGACGATGAGGCGGCGAACGGCTGAGGTACTTCTAACACCGGGGCGACGATAGCAGTATGGCTCTGGCTGGAAGTTTTGTCGTCTGTATGTCAGGGAGTTTTCGGAGCTCCGGCTGTCTCGATAGCGGCAACATTTACGAGGCTCTCGGCAGACACTGATGAACAAGAATACTAACTACAGTGTAGCGCGCACAAGAAAAGGTACTAGCGCGGACTGTGGTCCACAATGAAGTGGCCGAGCCCAGCACGCCAACGACCGAACGAGCCCTCAAGTCTCCGCGACAAAGCGCCACCACATGTTCTTTTTCGCGTACTACGCTCTCTCTATCTCTCTCGCTTTCTTGTAACGTCTTTGGATGAGTTCGTTGCTCAAAAAAATCCGACTGTCATGAACAAAGATATTTGAGGTTAAAAATATTTTTAAAATATTTTCGAATATCGTTTTCTGAAAGAATATTTGATTTATCGACTCAACATTTTAACATCTTATTACAATTATTAAAGACAATATTGAAAAACGAAAATTTTCGTTGTGCTCGTGTTCCTAAAGTTTTTTATAAATTTTTCTCAGTAGAGGACCATCGGATAGGTACAATTAGAGGAGTATTTTCTTGAAATTTCGATAGAATTGATCGAAAATTCATTGAGATCAGGTAACTTGATTATATACGAACATACAGATATACATACATTGTAGAAAGTGCCCAGAATCGACTCTGGATAGGGTGAACAGTACATTGTGCAATTAGGGAGGAAAGTTGACTTTTTCTAGTGAGGATGATGATTGAGCACGAGTGGTTCACGAGGGCGCCTTCAGAGCCCAATGGTATACTGCTGCTCGAAATCATTATCCGAGTCTGAAAAAGTTCATTGCTACCTTGTTACACATAGTACTTAGAAAAGTGGATGGGAGATCGGGTATATCGAGTAGTCACAACGCACTAGATGCTCGGAGATCGCACTAGATGCTCGAAATGCTCCATTTTTCATTCACTTTTCTGTGCAGGAAAGGGAACTTTTTCATGCACGTCTTAAAAAAATCATCTGACATAGGATCTTTTCACGCGCTTCATAGAGATAAAATTCTACACTATACATGACGATTTGAGATAAGACTTTTCATATCTTTAAAAGAAGAGTCAATTGGTACAAACTATAAGCACTAAACTTCATTTGAAGGTATCAGCACAAAACTAGGGGAGCTGTGTCCCCCTGCGTATCTCGCTGCGCTCGATACGCTAACCCCTACCCCCACACACCTGCTCCTCGCTTCGCTCATTGCCCCCTCTCTATGTTAAAACTTCGTTTTTACATAACAGGCACGACTGCAATGCTTACGAGAACCTTATAATTTTATTATAGCATAAATTGTAATACTTTATTGTCATAGTTGTTGTCATTAAAATAAACATATATACATCTGTAGTGAAATTTAATAGTGGATTTTCTTACAAGGGGGGAAAATGGAACTTCCGCAGGCACGTGATATGACGACCGAGGCGAAGCCGAGGCCATCATATCACGTGCATGCAAGAGTTCCATTTAACCCCGTGTAAGAAATAGTATTTTTCTCTATTCCCGGGCTAAAGTACGTTAATTAATCAGTCTAGAAAAGTCGAAAATCATCATCTTTCCAGGTGACATCAACTCTGCGCAGCCATGTTTTTACTTTCGCCCTATGCTTTGATAGCGTTAGCGACTTCACGTCGTTCTTGTAGTTTGCAGGTTATATTTTTCAATTTTTGTTTTACCTGTCGCAATTGGTTTTTCCCGATGCGCGTGTTTATGTGTGTTCGATGCCCGCCCAACATTTGCAGCACGAGCGTAGCGAGTGCTGCTGGTTGGGACGGGCATCGAAAATACATGAACAAGCAGATTGTTACTTACTCATGTGAGTCAAGAGAAAAAGGGATAGAGAGATAGATAGATAGATAAATAGATAAATCTTTATTCTGCCTTTTTGGCAAAAATTAGAAAATACATTAATAGATATAAAATTATAAATTTCAGTCAATTACAATAGAATGCAATAACAATTTAGTTCATTACGTCGTAAAATACATAAGAGATATAAAAGATTTATCAAAAACATAACAACGCAAAAAAAACTAAAAAGGTAATCTTTGAAATAATAAATAAGAGAGCATGTGGTAAATAAAATACTTATAAAACTACTTATACGAATATCATAATGTTCCTTCCGAATATCCAAGTTCCAACTTGGTCCCGATTAACAAAACAACCAATAAATTTTGTAACATAAGATTATGCAAAGACCGCCTAAAAAATTCAGATACCTATGGGATTGTTTACAAAATTGATTGTAATGATTGCTTATCGACTTACATTGGCATGAGTAAGAGAAAACTCAAAAAACGGACCTACGAACACATAAGAGCTGTAAAGAATTGCGCAAGTAATTCCGCTTTAGCCGTACACGCAGAAAAAACTGGTCACACTATAGATTTCGAAAAAGTTAAAATTTTAGATAATGAAACTAATTTCTTCAAACGGTCATTTTCAGAAATGCTTAATATATGCTAGCACGAAAACACACTAAACCACATAGAAGACACGCAATTCCTTAAGACTTTCTACAAAAAAACAATAGATTTAATAAAAAACCGCTGCCAATTCATTGGCGCGTAACTTCCTCAACCGTAATTTGTTGATTCCTTTAATTAATTTTTAATAACAAAATTTATAATTTTTTAAAAAACTTATTGCATAATTATAATTAAATTCATTTATGAATATTAAAAATTGTTAATTTTTAAAATTATTTATTTATTTATTATTTATTTATATCAAATTTATATAAATCTTGAGCTGATAAATAAAGTTATCATTTGAAATAGAAGTAAAATATCTATATTTTATAATAAAACAAATAGATATCACGGTTGTTTTGTTATTAACAAAAACGTGTTTTTTTTTTATATTTCATAATTCATATTTTTTAAGAAAAAAAAAATTTATAGCTATCATTGTTCTTTTGTTACTAACAAAAACGTGTTTTTTTAAAAAAGTTCATAACTCACAAATAAATTATAATAATGCAGAATATAATGCATTCATAAAGCATAATTCATAATTATAATAGATTATAATAGATATAATTTTTAAAAATTTTAATTCATTTTGTTGGTTGGTTTTTTAAAAATTAAAATACTGATGATAACATCATTGGAATTATGAGTGTTAAAAAAAAAAAAAAACACGTTTTTGTTTTTGATGATAACTAAAGAACCGTGATAGATAAAAAATTAATTTTTTTAGAAAATATAGGTATTTTAATTCTCTTTCGAATGCCACCTACCCCATTCAGATATATAGAGCCGTTCTCGAGAAATTACGATTTTAAAAAATGTCAACAAATTTTTAACCTCAAATATCTCTGAAATTTATGGACCTATCATTTTGCCCAAAGAACTCGACCGAGAACTATAAAAAATCTACATCTAAAAGGAATTTTGAAGCCATTAAGTCAATTTTACTCTTGTAATCGTTGGACATACAAAACTGATTTTTTTCATTTTTCAATTTTTTACTCAAAATCTAGCCTACAGAATGTATTCAAATTTTAACAGATTATAGCTATTTATATTCTGTATTATCATGATTTTTCTCAAAAAAATTGACCGTTAAGTTTAGTAGTTATAAGCTTCCAAAAAAAACACATTTTTGTTAATAACAAAAGAACCGTGATAGCTATAAACTTTTTTTTTAGAAAATATACGTATTTTAATTCTCTTTCGAACGCTACCCATCAGATTCGAATAACTCAATCCTATCGTTAAAAAAAATCAAAAAACAGTTTTGAGAAAATCGAAAATTTGAAAGAAAAACAAAAACGCATCGCCCCAATCAAAAAACGGATTTTTGACCCGCCATCACGCAAAAAAAAAAACAAAAAAATGATACCTGTCCGGTCAAAATCGACCGAGTTGAAGCTGAGATCCAGGCGCGCGCGCACGCGCACACACACACACACACACACACACACACACACACACACACACACACACACACACACACACACACACACACACACACACACACACACACACACACACACACATCCATACAGACATTTTTCAAAAAGCCTGTATTTTGATTCCTAACACCTCGGAACACAATTATAACATGTTTTTACAACAACTCAAAAATTTACTATCACAAAGCTTCCTCTAGGAGAAAGCAAAATTTTGTACCGCTTCCTAACATTCACACATATCTGTTCGGTTGCCTCCACCTTTCCTTCCACACGACTAAAATTCGTCCGCACGTATCCGGGTAGTATGATGTAGAGAGGTGGCATAAGCGACGCTGGTCTATTGTCTATACTAGCCTTAGTGCCAGTGTAGCGAAGCTCCGCCCACTTCCTACAGTCATGTTTCCCTATTATAACCGTGTGAGAGTCTCGCTGGTTCTCTCCCACTTAAACGCCTCCTCCTTCCTTTGCCATCTTTTAAACATCGGCTAATTTTCGAATTTGATATCGTTTCTTCGGTGTTGCTCCAAGTGCCATCGATTACAAGTGTCCTTATAGCAACAATGAATGTGAGATGAAAGGAAGGATGTGAGTTTTCTATTTCTTTATAAGTATTATTTGATTTTCTTTACTACGTTCTGTTTTTCACTTAGCTTTCAATAAAAAAATTTTTTTTTTAGCACTTTGGTCCAACCGGTTTTACACATATGTATATATTTGTTTAACAAATACAATAGCGATTGACTTTAACGACGTTATTATGCGTTAAAATTTGATAGCATAAGGTATTTATTTTTTACATTTTAAGATTATGTTCTCGTCGTTTACATTCGATTGTATGACAATTTTTATTTTAATTGTAGCCCTGAAGAGGAGGGTAAAATAACCCTCGAAACGTTGGTTTAAAATATATCAATTTTTAAACAATAACTCGTTCGTTGAAATCCATTCCCCTAATCACAAAATATTACTACGAACGTCTCATTTTCAAAAAAACATCATAATGTTCCGCCAATAGGCTAAAATAGAGAGAAGTAAAGAGACATAGGGGGAGAGAGAGAGGATATTTCCAAATAAATAAACATGAATGCATAGTAGACCATCCTTCTTGAAAGCACCACGCTCCCGATGCGAGACAGTTCCGCGCCGAAGTCACACACTTTCGCGACTTCCGCGCAGCAAAGTTACAATCCGCTGTATCGTATATGGGATTAGGCTATTCAAAACACTGCTCACAGAGCTTTCGGTCGCGCGTCAAACAAGTGACGCACGCAGTGGGCAAAAGTGCTTCTCCTTCTAGTGTAAACAAACGGCGAAAACGCGTACTTTCGCCCAAGGAATACAGAAAATTACTTTTTTTTAGTTTTATACCTTTATTTCTTTTTTTTGTAGAAGGTTTGTGTTTTAATTATAGACATATAGATATATGTAGATAACCATTTAAATAGTCTGTGATGCATATAAATTTATGAAGTATTAATTGATATGATTAAAGTGCACATAGGAATATTAAATATAAGTACCATGATTGCACTTATATTTAAAATTAAAAACATTGTTTTCAGAATTTTTATTATAATTATAATAATCGTTTTTATTTTTATTTATGAAAACGTTAAATAGAAAAAAAGTTTTGTTTCAATGTTATCCACAACTTTAATATTTGAAATTTTTGTGTAAAGTAAAATTCTGTTGAATTATATAAGGAAAACTACTGTTCATATAGAGTTTAATTTTACAGTTTTAACGAAAGATGGAGACAAGACGCTCACGGCCTCAAGGGTGTTCCTAACTACATATACCTATACAATCTCAATTACGAAAAAATACTCGCGGCACATGCACATATACACTAAGTCACTAATACCGCGAAAAGGAGAAAAACAGAAGGAGAAAGCTCAATACTGATGCATTCCGCAACGGCAATTTGGCATAGCCCTGCGACCTGCCGCCTGCCTGCATGAGCACTATTGCAGCAGTTGTAACGGCTATATCTCGGCTAGGATGCGTTCGCATATATAGCGGAAAAATGCATGCACCTCGCGCGACATCAAGGCATATATATATATGATATGTTTGTAAATTGGTACTTTTGAGGAGATGTGAACCTTTCGTTCAGAGTTCGGACAGTGTGACTAAAGAAATAATGACCCTCAGGTTACCGACTCTGGGAAAAGGGGGTATAGATTTCTCCTCAAAAGTCGCGATTCTTGCTTTGAGAAATTTGAGGAGTCTCTTCAAAATGCCGACATCTCTTCAAAAGTACCGATTTATACGTTGATATCTCTTCAAATATACCAATTCCCATAGTTATGATATATATATATGAGGAATGGATTAGGTATGGTGCGATAGGTAGAGGGGTAGGTGGAGGGGTCGGTGGAAGGGACGTGGAGGGAGAGTGGAGGGGGTGGAGGGGAGTGAAGGGGATGAAGGGGGTAAAGGGGAGTGAACCTGGGGTAGGTTCCCATTTTCAGCCTTACAACTATATAATATACGGATATATATATCCCCTGCACTCCCCACCACATCCCCTCCACGCCCCCTCCACTGACCCCTCCACCTACCCCACCATACCTAATCCATTCCTCATATTATGCTAAAAATTTTATATAGTATGTTTTCGGATTCGCTGGTAATGAATCAGAAATCAGATTTTGAGAATTCAAAATGGCGGATCGATAATGGCTGCCAAAAATTGAAATATTACTGGATCTTACTGAAAAATGTATGTACGGGATTTTTGGATTCGGTGATTATGAATCTGAACTCAGATTTTCAGAATTCAAAATGGCGGATCGAAGATGGAGGCCGAGTATTGAAATATTACTGGATTTTGCTGAAAATTGTATATTGTGGGTTTCCGGATTCGCTGATTAGGAATCTGAACGCAGATTTTGTAAATACAAAATGGCGGACAAAAATTGAAATATTACTGGATTATGCTGAAAGTTGTGTATAGGGGTATCTGGATTCGCTGATTACGAATCTGAACTCATATTTTGCCAATTCAAAATAGCAGCCAATATTGACATATTACTGAACTTTGCAATTGTATGTGGGGGATTTCTGGATTCGCGTATTAGGATTTTTGGATGATAGAAATCGCTGATTAGGAATCTGAACTCAGATTTTGAAAATTCAAAATGGCGGATCGATGATAGCGGCCAAATATTGAAATATTATTGGATCTTGCTGAAAAATGTATGTACGGGATTTCTGGATTCGATGATTACGAATCTGAACTCGGGTTTTGAAAATTATAATTGGCGGACCCAACACGGCGGCCAAAAATGAAATATTACTAGATTATGCTAAAAATTTTATATAGTGTTTCCAGATTAGCTGGTAATGAATCAGAACTATGATTTCCAAAATACAAAATAGCGGACCAAAGATGTCGGCCAAGAATTGAAATTTTACCGGAATGTGCTAAAAATTGTATACTGCGGATTTCCGGATTCGCTGATTGGGAATCTGAACTCAGATTTTGAGAATTCAAAATGGCTGATCTAAGAAGGCGGCCATATATTCAAATATTACTGGAATTTACTGTAAATTGTATGTACGGAATTTCTGGATTCGCTGATCATGAGTCTGAACTCTGATTTTGAACACACAAACTAGCGGACCAAAGATGGCAGCCAAAAATTTAAATTTTACCGTAATTTGCTAAAAATTGTATATTGTGGGTTCCGGATTCGCTGGTTACGAATCTGAACGCAGATTTAGAAAATTCAAACTGACGGAGCCAAAATGGCTACCAAAACTGGAAATTTTACTCGATTTTGCTAAAAATTCTATATAGGGGGTTTCCGAATTTGCTGATTAGGAATCTGAACTCAGATTTTGAGAATTTAAAATAGCGGATCTAAGATGGCCGCCATATATTCAAATATTACTGGAATTTGCTAAAAATTGTACATACGGAGTTTCTGGATTCGCCAATTACGAATCTAAACTCAGATTTTGAAAATTCAATATAGTGTTTCCAAGTTGGCGGCCAAAATTTAAAATTTTACCGGAATTTTCTACAAATTGTATATTGTGAGTTTCCGGATTCGTTGATTAGGAATGTAAACTCAGATTTTGTAAATACAAAATGGCTGCCCAAAATTGAAATATTACTGGATTTAGCTGAAAATTGTATATAGGGGATCTTTAGATTTGCTGATACGAATCCGAACTAATATTTTGCCAATTCAAAATGGCAGCCAAATATTGAAATATTACTGAATTTTGCCATTGTATGTGGGGGATTTCTGAATTCGCATATTAGGATTTCTGGATTCGATGATTACGAATCCGAGCTCAGATTTTAAAAATTCAAAATGGCGGTAAAATATTTCAATAATACTGGATTTTGCTAAAAATTGTATATAAGGGGTTTCTGGATTCGCTGATTACGAATTCAAATTTCAGAATTCAAAATCTGTTTCTACATCCCTGTTTCTACGTTTCATTCCCTAATCTCCCTCTCTACATCTCTGGTCTTTACGTCTCTCTCTCTCTCTCTCTCTCTCTCTCTCTCTCTCTCTCTCTCTCTCTCTCTCTCTCTCTCTCTCTCCCTCTCTCTCTCTCTCTCTCTCTCTCTCTCTCTGTCTCTGTCTCTACAGCTTCATCTCTACTTTTCAATTTCTACGTCTCGGTCTCAACGCCTCTATCTCTACGTCTCTTTCCCTAATCTCTCTCTCCTAGTCGCCGTCTCTACTTCTCTGTCTACTCCTCTGTCTCTACGCCTCTTTCTCTAATCTCTCTCTCTCTACGTGTCTGCCTTTACGTCTCCGTATCTACATATCTCTCTCTACGTCTCTGCCTTTACGTCTCCGTATCCACATGTATGTCTCTACGTCTCCGTCTCTACGTCTCTGTCTCTACACCTCTGTCTCTACATCTTCGGCTTTTCGTCTCTGACTCTACACTCCGTGTTCACATAGCAGTCTCTACATCCCAGTTTGACGTTTCTGTCTCTAATCTTCCTATACATTTCTGTCTCTACATCCCTGTTTCTATGTTTCTACCTCTAATCTTTCTTTCTCTCTACGTCTCTGTCATTACATCTCCGTCTCTACATCTCTGTCTGACATCTCCGTCTCTACGTCTCTGCCTCTACTCCTCTGTCTCTATGCCTCTATCTCTACGTTTCTGTCTGTTTCTCCGACTGTCTCTACGTCTCTGTATCCACTTTTCTGTCTGTACATCTCTGTCTCCACAATTCTGTCTCTGATCTCTGTCTCTACAGCTCTATCACTATTTCTCTGTCTCTACGTCTCTGCCCCTAATCTCTCTCTACGTCTCTGTCTTTACGTCTCCGTGTCTACATCTCTGCCTCTACGTCTCCGTCTCTACGTCTCAGTCTCTCCCGCTCTGTCTCTACGCCTCTGTTTCTACGTCTCCATCTCTATGCCTCTGTCTCTACGTTTCTCTCTCAAATCTTTCTCTTTAGGTCTTTGTCTTTACGTCTCTGTATCTACACCCTCGTGTCTATGTAGCTATCTCTACGTCTGTGTCTCTACATCCCTGTCTCTACGGCTCTGTCTCTACGTTACCATCTCTACGTCTCTGTCTCTACGCCCTCGTGTCTACGTAGCTATCTCTACGTCTGTGTCTTTACACCTCTGTTTCTACGTTTCATTCACTAATCTCTCTCTCCACGCCTCTGTCTTTGCGACTCTGTCTCGACAACTCTGTCTCTGATCTCTGTCTCTACAGCTCGATCTTTACTTTTCAATCTCTACGTCTCGGTCTCTCCGCCTCTATCTCTACGACTCCGTCTCTACTTCTCTGTCTCGACGTCTCTCTCTCCCTCTCTCTCTCTCTCTCTCTCTGTCTCTCTCTCTCTCTCTCTCTCTCTCTCTCTCTCTCTCTCTCTCTCTCTCTCGCTCTGTCTCTCTCTCTCTACGTCTCTGTCTTTACGTATCCGTCTCTACATGTCTGTCTCTATGTCTCCGTCTGTACGTCTCTGTCTCTACGCCTCTATCTCTACGTCTTCGGCTCTACGTCTTTGACTCTGCGCCTTCGTGTTTACGTAGCTGTCTCTACGTCTCTGTCTCTACATTGCTGTTTCTACGTTTCTGTCTCTACGTCTCTTCGCTACGTCTCACGCTGCATCTGTACCTGTACGTCTCCGTCTCTACGTCTCTGTCTCTACGCCTTCGTGTCTACGTGGCTATCTCTACATCCCTGTTTCTACGTCTTTGCCTTTACATCTCTGTCTCTACATCTCTGTGTCTTCGTCTCTGTCTCTATATCTCGATCTCTACTTTTCTGTCTCTATGTCTCCGTCTCTACGTCTTTGTCTCTACGTCTGAGTCTCTACATGCCCGTCTCTATGTCTCTGCCCTGCCCTAAAATTACATACACGCATGCATGCACACGTACACACACACACATACACACACACACACACACACACACACACACACACACACACACACACACACACACACACACACACACACACACATTTATATATATATATATATTTAAGTATGAAAATCTGGTGTTTTGAATGCGCAACTTCCTATAGATTCTATATGTTCCCATGTTAAAAATGCAATCAACTGACATTTTGAATGCGGCATTCAAAAAGTCAATATATATAGGGATATTATTTCTTTAGTCACGCGATCGTCTGTCTTCGTCTTACACATGGGATTTTGCTATAGTTTCCTGCTAAAATGGCGTCGCGCATTCAAAACGCCGGTTTTATTTTATATATATTATCGGAATTTTATCTATCTTGTAGCAGAAATGTGTCGCTAATTAATATGTATGTTATATAAAATATTACCTCAATATTCCTTACACGAAACTCCTCTTTAATTCGAACGTTTGATCCAATTTTATTTGTACTGCAATAATTCAATATTTCTCAACTTAATCGGCTCGAAATCAGAAGCGGAAAATGGTCACAATTTCAATTTCGGATCTGGTTCGCTCGCAATCACTCTTACTTTTTGTACTTTCAAAAAGTGCACTTCACAATCAAGACGAGACGGTTCAATTTTACAATATATAGAATTCACAAAGATTAACTAAATAATTTTATTACTAATTCACAAGGTCGATATCGACTATTTACTTGCTTATTTTATGTGATATTCATTATCTATAGTACTACATTATTTATGCAAGTACTGAGGAAGGTCGAATATACTAATGCGTATCTGTTTCTCTGAACGCTCGCTCGACACTCCGCTTGCTTTTTTCGAAAACTAAAGCGCAAAAGCCCGCTTTCTCCGTTCGGCGCCCCCCTCTCACGCGTTCGCTTTCTCTCTCGCACTCCCATGCTCATGGGAGTCGGTAACCACGCGGCCCCGGGCCTGACTACCTCCCCCACGAGCGTGAACGGAAAAAGGTATCATACTTCCCAAACTACGCGATAAGAAAAAAATGAGTTGCTTGTGGCGATCGTATATTCGACTCACAAGGAACGCATTCTTTTCTTTGGCAACGTTATTACACTATGGTTCAAAGAAAAGTCGAAAATTTTCTCCCATCACGTAACAATTTAGTTTAAATTCATTGAAATTCTAAACATTTTATAAAAATGTAGTTATTTTCTATTATCTAAAACCACAAGTTTTACAAAAATATTTGTATTGAATAAGTTTAGTTTAGTTTTCATTTTAACATTAAAGATTCTAAATGTAAATAGATATGTAAAACCTTGCGGTACAAATATGTACAATGTAGCATTGTACCTGTTAAACATCACACGCGCATTATACAAGAGATCCTTTTTATAAAAATAATATTACTTTAATATGTACTTATATTATGTTATTTTGATTCTTTGTTATATTCAAATAAGCATTTTGTTCGATATTAATTTATATTATTTAACTTATTATATCTTTATAATCACATGATCTTTTCTTGTGGATATGATTATTGTTGATGTGATCATTTTATTTATAGCTATTGTATCTGATATTTCTGTATCAAATCAAATTCTGTTAAATAATGAGCGAAAATTGACTGTATAGGGTGTATTGAGACATTAAAAATCGTTTTTATAGATCTAACTTGTCAGGAATTCATTTTATATGAAAATTTTAAATAGGGAAAAGTTTTGTTTAAATATTATCTACAACTTTGTATGTAACATTTTGTCGAGAAATCAAATTCTGTCAAGTTATAGCTAAAAATCGTCCATTTTATGTATATTTAGGCGTTTAAAATGATTCTTATAGGTCTAACACATCAGGAATTGATTTTACATAAAAATGTTAAATGGAAAAAAGTTTTGTTTAAATATTATCTACAACTTTTGTATTTAACACTTTTTTGTATAAAATCAAATCCTGCTAAGTTATAAACGAAAATCGACCATTTTAGGCGTTAAAAATCGTTTTTTTGGATTTAACTCGTCAAGAATTGATCGTAGAAAAAAATATTTAACAGGAAAAAGTTTTGTTTTAATATTATCTACAACTTTTCCATTTAACATTTTTGTGTAAAGTAATAGCAAAAAAACGACAATTTTTTATGTTTTAAGCAGTTTTTTCACTATTCTATTGCCAAATATTGTTCGTAGAAAAAATGTTGAATGTAAAAAAGACGTGTTTTAATTAGTTTTAGCTGATGCATTTGTTGTTTTTGACTTAAAGTTAATTTTGTTCACCGTATGTCCAAAAATCGATTTTTTCAAATTTTTATTTGCTCTGCCGTTTTTTTATTTGTTGATGGATTGGGCTCGATAGAGAACTGTCAGTTACTTATAATAAGACGAGTATCTCAGCCAAAGCTCGTTTGGATCTATGAAAAATTCGTTAAGATAATCTGGAAACTTGGTTACATATATACGTACAGACATACATACATCTCAGAAAACGCTTAAAATTGACTAATTTTGCGTTGAAAATAGTTTTTATGCTGTAAACTTTCAGAATTTGGAGTGTTACAATTTTCGCCCTGACAAAACTATAAGGCTCTCCCGAGCAGCGGTCGTACCTAAAAACAAAAAAAGAAAATACTTTAAAAACTTAAATGAATTGTAAGACTATTCAATGCTTGCAAAAACCGTAAGATTCATTATTAACTTGTAAAAGTTATGCATAAGATATTTTCATATCAACTATGAATAATAGAAAATATAGTAGAACATCAGAAGAATAGTCAGTGATGGTAAGTGAATAAAGATGTGGTGAGAGGGAGCATGAGGAAGAGAGTGAGAGAAAAAAGCAAGAGAGCAAAGTAGAATAAGTGACAATAAGTGAGGAAAGATTGAGAGAGTAAGCAATAATGGATGAAAAAGACGTGAGGACAAGAGAAGGCACACAAAAAGAAAGATATTGGGATAGAAGCGTAAGTGATAGCAAGAGAGACCAAGTGATGCCGGGAAAGGACAAGAGAAAGCGCATGAAAACGAACAAAATCGAGAGAGAGAGAGAGAGAGAGAGAGAGAGAGAGAGAGAGAGAGAGAGAGAGAGATAGAGAGAGTGCGAGACGGAGAGAGAGTGGGAGAAAAAGAGCGTGCGAGACGGGGTGATAGCGACTGAGAGGGAGAAAAAGAGCGTGCGAGACGGAGTGATAGCGACAGCGAGTGAGAGAGAGATAGTGATAGCGAGAAAGAGCGAGAACGAACGAGTGAGCAAGTGATAGTAAGTGATAGCGAGAAGTAGCGATAGAGAGCACGAGTCTGAGTGATAGTGCGTGATAGCGGCGAAGAACGAGAGCGAGCGAGAATGCGAGTGATCGCGAGAAGGAGCGACGAAGAGTGAGCGAGAGTGAGAGAGAGCGCGAAAATGGATGAGTGAGCGAGTGACAGCAAGAAAGAGCAATAGAGCGCGAGTGAGGGGGTGATATTGAGTGATAATGAGTAATAGCGCGAGTGAGCGCATGATAGCGAGAACGAGTGAGAAAAAGTGAATGATAGTGAGAAAAAGCGAATGATAGGGACAAAAAGAGACTGATAGTGATAATAGGCTAGAAAGAGTGAGTGATCGCGAGAAAGCGCGAGAAAGAGCGAGGGATAGTGAGAAAGAATGAGAAGGACCGAGTGATAGCGAGAGAGAGTGAGGGAGAGAAAGCGAAAAAAGCGCGAATGAGTGAGATAGGGCGAGAGAGAGAACGAGAGAGAGCGAGAGAGCCAGTGATAGCGAGAAAGAGTGCGAGTGACCGAGTGATAGTAATTGATACCGAAAAAGAGCGAGGGAGCACAAGTGAGTGGTAGCGCGAGTCAGCGAGTGATAGCGAGAGGGAGCGAGAATGCTCTAGAAAAAGCGAGAGGAAGCGAGAATGCCCGAGAAAGAGCGAGAGGAAGCGAGAATGCGCGAGAGAGAGAGCGAGTGATAAGCGCGAGAGAGTGGGCAAAGTTGAGCGAGAGAGAGTGGGCAAGGGTGAGCGAGAGAGAGCGTGAGAGAGACATTGATTGCAGGATAGGTCGAGAAAGGGCGCAAGTGAATGAGTGATAGCGGGAAAGAGTGCGAGTGAGAGAGTGAGTGATAGCGAGAAAGGGTGAGAAAGAGCGGGAATGCGCGAGCGATGGTGAATGCTCGAGAAAGGGCGGGAGGAAGCCAGAATGCCTGAGAAAGAGCAAGAGGGAGCGGAAATGCCCGAGAAAGATCGGATGAGAGCGAGAATGCGCGAGAAAGATCGGGTGAGAGCGAGAATGCGCGAGAGAGAGCGAGTGATAAGCGAGAGAGAGTAGGCCAGGGTGAGCGAGAGAGAGCGTGAAAGAGACAGTGATAGCGGGAAAGATCGAGAAATAGCGAGTTATAGCGAGAAAGAGCACGAGTGAGTGAGTGATAGCGAGAAAGAGCGCGAGTGAGTGAGTGATAGCGAGAAAGAGCGAGAGAGAGTGTGGGAGAATGACAAAGGCCGAGTGATAGCGAGCAAGAGCGACAGAGAGCGAGAAAGAGCGAGTCATAGATAAATGGATCGATAGTCGCCCACGGGCCTCATTCGAGCAGCCGAAGCGCCGATGACGTGCTCCCCCACTCTTCTGGCCGTGGCACTGGAGCTCCGCCTACTTCTCCACCGCGGGCGGTGACGTCGGAGCTGATTGGGCCGTTTTATTAAACTTTTTACGTCGTGTAATGACATAAATAAACAAAATTTGCAAATCGGCAAAGGAAATTTTGTCTTAGATTTTCTCGCTCTACACGATGGTGTTGTGAAATGCATACAGTTCCCGAACAGGTTATATTTGCCGCTTTTCTTCTGTATGGATCTCGTATCAACAGGCTACTTCAGTTCTGGGCCTGCTTTTTAGCGATGTTTTTACTGTCCGTCTGCGTGCCACTCCTCTTCTGCCTTGATCTCACGTTTCCCGGCTACTCTGGCTTTGGGCTTTTCTTTTGCTATTTTGTAACTGCATGTCTGCGTGCCACTCCTCTTCTGCATGGATTCCGTATTTCCCGATTCCGTTGGTGTTGGGCTTTCTTTTCTATAGCTTGATTCAGTACTACCCGTCGCAAACTATTTTTGAAGTCAGAATACAACGTTTTTTAGGTATAGTGAACGTATATACTTATATCGCCATGGGTAAGACCGGTAGTGTAAAGACCGTTACATCGTCAAACGATGAGCACTGATGCTGCATTAATTGTTCCTTTCAAAAACATAGACGTTTGAAATACTAACAAAAGGTCAATAGTTAAATTTCTTCAACTTATTTGTTTTTGAAAACGATAAGAAGCAGTCTCGGCCATTGATTCTTTTCTATTGTTTTTGTAAAATCATGTGATTTAAACTTCTGACACCTATAATCATGCTTTAGAACGATTTAACGAAACTTAAAAAATCCTCTAGGAGGAAGCTTCTATTTTAAAATCATTAAATCGTATATGAAAATATTACTTTTAAAATAAAAAAATTGAATTTGTTAAAAATTTTGACGATTGTCGAAATAAACGGTACCCCTAACCTTAACTTATTAAATTTTTCAGTAGTAATTTGTCTTCATCAGTTATCTTTAATTATTACACTTATCCACTTTTAATTTAAATATTTAATTTAAATATTCATTAGTTTCAAGTTAAAATTAATACTTTTTAATTTGAAGTGATAATATATGTTAATGATATATATTTTAAATATTTCAGGTGATTGCTAATTCTCCAAATAGAGATCAGCTGAAAGCTCAATTAAAACCACCACCCAGTTTATTATCAAAATGCGAAAAAACAATTACAAATAATAAATTAAGTACTCGTAATACTTATAGTAACAAGGTACAAAAAACATGTCATTATAATCAGTGTGGAATAAATGTACAAAGTAAATCTCAAAATATTACTGTAAAACATGCATTTTCTACCACTCATCAAAGCTGTCCTGGAGAGGTATGTTTAAATAATTTTATATTTCTAATGTTTATGTTTAATTATCTGAGCAATATCCGCATTAAATAAAATTTGAGAATTTCCATAAAGTTAAATTTCAACGGTAAGAAATATGAGTAGAATTATAAGACCTATATATATGGTACACTGAATCAGTATGTTAGCAATGGATCAAGTTGAGTAAAAGCATCAGTAACTAGCTGGTGAATCCATAGTTTTTTAATATTTGATCAAGATTCTGCAAAAGTTTGTATTATTTCGAGAGAGATAAGCTTTTTTCTATGCTCTAAATAAGTAATAATATTTTTGATAAACATACGAAATGTGATGTACAGAACGATTAACACCAACCAATGCATATTTTCATATGTCCAATTATTTCACGTAAAATATAGAATTATTTTTATCCCAATTCATTTTATATAAACACTGGAGGATATCACGATCGTTACAAGGTCAATACAGACAAGTTATTGTCCCTGTGGGACTTTCCTTGATGAATGAGAGATCAATGTGATACTAATGGTCTAACTACAGAAATAGCCGATGTTTTTGCGGAAGAGATAAAATATGAAAAAGCTGTTTTTTTCGACGCTTTATGTAATTTTTTTGTATTCTTCTTTGAGGTATTCAGTACATTTTACGTGACAGTACACGGTGTCCAGGAAGCAACTTTAATTCAAGGTAAAATGTCGAGAAAAACAAGACCGGCAGAATTAAGTCTAATCAATAGTAGAATCATAATACATTTTTGCAGAAAATCGTACCTAATCGTTTTATTTTTTTGTACCGAATCGAATCTTATTACCACAAGGACGCGTAAACCTTTTTTCGATTTTCATCGTGCTTATTACGTATCATATTTATGACATGTTATACCGTCGAAAGACTACGATAAAATGATATGAGTATGGCATGTAACTAGGTATATGTTTTGTTTACATTAATTGTAACTTTAATGAAAGTTATATCTATATAAACAGATAAAAGTGTACGTATATGTAAAAATATTATACATACGCGTACGTATACAATTTTCAATGTTACTAAAAAAGTTTATTAACTTCTTAAATACTTATATGGGAAAATGTTCAGAACTTTTGACTTTTTATAAAAAAAAAAAATTTTAATGTAAGCACTCATTTTTTATCACATTTTTCATATGTCTTTGTCATAAAAAACAATATTTTCTGATGGTTAATCATTTTTATTAAACGCGAAAAACGTCAACAATAACAAATGTAAAATATACATGTTTCCAGAGATGATTTTTTTACTGTTTTAATTGTTTTTTTTTTCAACAATAATTATTGTAACTTCATGCAAATTTATAATGAAAAAGGCTTTTTCGACAGTTATAACGTAATGATAGACTAACTGGTGTAGAAAACCCCGAAACTTACTGGCCTTAGCCAATAACGAGCGTTTGTGATACTAGTATCACAACCAATAACCCAATAACCCAATAACCAATAACCCAATAACCCAATAACCCAATAACCCAATAACGAGCGTTTGTGATACTAGTAAAAACTAGATACTTTTGAGTTAATTCTTTAAAAATTGCGTGTAGCGACTTGTATGCACTTATGCCCACCACGTACGCACGCACACACGGGCGAACACATGTTCACACATTGTACATTAATCTATTTCTTATCGTCACTCTTTATTTGTGGTAGGTACAAAACAAAATCAACAACACTTTTTAATTTTATAACATAGGGAAAGAAATTTGTTGTAAACCGAATAACAATCATTTTAATAACGAAAATAATATTTTATAAATAAATAGACTTTTAAAATTTTTTAACCACTTTTTTCTTACTTTCTGAGGACTTCAGTTCTGTAATTGCACTTGGTTTACATAATTGTGTTTTGTGACTAAGTTAAATAATATTTTTTAATTTCAGATACTCGCTCTCTAAATCTATCGGTAGTCCTTCGACTAGATTATTTCGACTCAATATATCCAAATACTTAAAATTTACATGTCCTAGCATTCTATGATATCTTTCCTTTAACGTCATACCATTATTTACATATTCGGTTACATAATTTTGTTTACTTTTAAAAACGGTACTTATCTTCTACAGGTTATTTACATTATTCGTAACTGCTATCAAATTACTTTCTCTCGTATACATCTTTGAAGTATTTCCAATTGAAACGATTTTTACTTTATCTGCGATTTTCCCAAAACTCATTAAATTTCTATCCATTTCTTTTACGAAAAATATATCTTTCAATTCTATTTCCGTTTCATTAAAATTAGTTACAAATTTGGCTTTAATATTTCCTACACTAGTTGCTTTTAATGTTCTACCATCTCTCACTTTTACATTTATCTGATTTTCTAATTTATTAACGTTTGCAAAATATTTATCATCATTTATAATGTGATCTGAACGTCCGCTAAGCAAAACTCATTCTAATATAGATCTTCACAGTTATTTACCTCGACATTATATCCTACTCTGCTTACTACCTCGGTTGCGAATGTCATTGCGCCTTGGCCTGCGGACTGACGATCTTGACGTTGTTCGCCGTCACCTCGTCCACGTTGACCTGCGCCTCGACCTCGATAGCTGCCGCTACCTCTGCTATGGGACCTGCTGCCGTCTCGCTTTTGTTGGGGCTGATGGGGTGCGCCTCCTCGCGCTTATGCTGTCCCCCTTCCTTCGAGCCTCTCCAGGAAATTCCTGCATTGCTTTGGTTCATGCATTCGAATTACATGTGTCCGAGATTACCACATTTGAAACACGTTCTGTCCCTTTTCATTTCACTTTTAAATTTGAATTTCCATCTTTATTCCTTGAATTTCGATTTTCATCCTTTACACATCTTCGTATACTTTGATTTTATTGGTAGTGTTCTCAACACATACTTTAATTTTTCGAATTCATTAACCGCAGTCCCGGCGTTCTTCAATTCAATTATTCATTTTTCAATATCACTATAAAATTCACTTGTTCCGGTATAATCTTTTAATCTTATTCTCTCCAATTTATTCCTAACACAAATTTGTAATGCGATTGACTCACGCAAATATACCTTATCTAATTTCTTAATTATTCCAAAACTTGTAGTTTCTTCATTAACTAATTCCATTTGTCTATTCAACAAAGCACTATGTATATAGTTAATCGCTTTCAAATCTTTTCCACTCCACATGGCTTCATTATCTCCATTGACTCTATCTCTTTGTATAACTACTTTATATTTTTTCAATTTTAGAAATATGAAAATTCTTTTTTCCATGTGCTGTAATCTGTCCCATCGAAAATCGGTAGCGTCATCTTGAACTCGTCCGCCATGTCGACTTGCCTAATTTTTCGTTTGTCTTCTTCAAACACTTTCCTCACTTTATTTAACGTTATGATTTTCTGCACAATCACCACAAATCGTTTATCTAATTTTTCTGCTTCAATCGTCTCTTCAGTTTCTCCAACTAGTTCTTGCTTTACTTCCAAATCTTCTTGCAGTTCATCGCCACGTGTTCCCATAACCTTAACGAACCTTTTTTAATTTTTTTCCACTCTTCTTCAACCGTTGATTCCCCGGCGGCATATAGATGGATGATCGCGACTTTCAAATCAACCACGGAACTGCTATCATGTTAATTATCAGAGGTGTAAGGTTGTTTGAAATAGTAAGTAGAGATGTTATGGGAAAGTATATTATGAACTGATGAGAATTTTTCCATCGGTCTTACAGTCTTATAAATTAAATTAAAATAATATTTATGGCAGTCAGATTGCCCTTGTTTGTAATCACCCCCGCAGAATCTGAAATAAAAACTTAATTAAAACCTGAAAAAAAAACTTTATTAGCAAAGGATTATCTGACTGCCCCCCACCACCAAATTGCCCAATTGTCCAACGTTTCGAGCCCGCTCCGGCTCCTCCTCAGGGATTGAAATGAAATCCGCGATACACCTCCTTATATACCCATAATATATAAGATTCAAGTTTTCTTTAGAAACGATAATAATTTAGAAAGGTTATTTAGTAATTGTAAAGACAAGGATGATAAAGGTTTAAAATCGGGAGTACTTTATAAAATTAATTATAGGGATTGTAATGGATGTTATATTGGTCAAACGGGTAGATATTTGAAGAAGAGAATATATGAACGTCAATATAGTTTACGTAGTACAAATTTTACATCGGGTTTAAAAGAACATTGTTTAAATAGTTTGCATTCTTTTGATTTTGGGAGTGTGGATATTTTGGAACAAGGGATTAAGAATAAATATAAGAGGGAAACCTTGAAAGTATTCACATTCTAAGGAATCGGAATAATGTAAATTTAATGGTAGAGTCAAGTAAATTAGGTAACATTTATCATTCTTTATTAATTTAAGTGAGAATGGAAATTTGGAGAGGGGAAGGTGGATGGTGATGGGGGTAAGAGGAAATAAGTGGGTATGGGTATATAAGGAGGTGTATATGGGTATATAAGGAGGTATCGCGGGTTTCATTTCAGTCCCTGAGGAGGAGTCGGAGCGGGCTCGAAACGTTGGACAATTGGGCAATTTGATGGTGGGGGGCAGTCAGATAGTCCTTTGCTAATAAAGTTTTTTTTTCCAGGTTTTAATTAAGTTTTTATTTCAGATTCTGCGGGAGTGATTATAAACAAGGGCAATCTGACTGCCATAAATATTCATTATTTTAATTTAATTTATAAGACTGTAAGACCAATGGAAAAATTCTCATCAGTTGATAGTAAGTTGCAGTCAACATAAGCAATATTTTTAATGAAGAATATTATGAGTCACTTTATTTACAGTACTATATTGTTGTAACAACTATTTATAAAGAACAAGAATGTAGTTTATTCAAGATCATAAACACAAAAGATTAAAACATGTTATCAACAAGGTCTCGAATCACTAAACTGAAAAACTAAATCGAGTCGAGAACAACAAACTAATCGCTTAGCAACGTTTTCGTTCTTCTCATATTCGATGACAAATACATAACATTATTCCCCTCTTTTCAGATTGTCGTCCCGACAATCTTAAGATAAAACGAAAGAGATGGCGTCTTCTTCAAGCGGGCTGATCCTAGGCTCATCCGACCAAAAAGGCCCGTCTCTTCAAAAATAAGTTAAAGTACCCGAAATCGGGACAGATTTCAGAGGGCAAAGCATATAACTTTGATTTTTTCAACAATTGTCGCGAATTTCTGCAAAGTAATTATGTTAAACATTAGATAGCCTTTTTTCTTGAAATTCGTATAAAAAACCGAACGATATCTTTAATAAATAATAATATACAAAGGTTTAATGTGAGGGTGTCAGGAAGCGAAAGCTGGACTATATTTTTGGCTTGGGAGGTATATGGGACAGCGATGGGAGCGAAAGGTGGACAATGTTATATATAGCGTTTGTACATACAATATTAGTTATTTTATCTATATATAATGTCTGTTACTTTAATGGTAATATAAACTAATAATAAATAAGGATATATTAGTAAATTTTTATAATTTTATTTAGAAAAAAATATAATTTTAAAGGTTGTTGCCCTCTTGAGCTGCTTGCGCTCAAATATTATGTTTACTGGAAGGTACAGTTGAAAAAATTTTTCGAATTAAGAAAATAAAAAATATCACCCCTGTTTAGCGAAAATGTTTTTGACATGTAACGCCCGCGCAAGGGCTATACTGTAAAAATTGTTATAATTTAGAATGGTAAGAAATATTTCGTTTTGTTATATTTTAAAACGTCCAAATTGTAATTTCTGTTATTTTTTAATACTTTAAAATTTTGTTTTTGTGTGTTCTTGCTTCTTAGCCTTGAGAAGGGGAGTAAATCACACTCCCGAAACGTCGGTACTTTATTAATAAAATTGCTCAAAAGGATCTACGGTGTTTAAGAAAAATTTTTTCAACTGCACCTTTCAGTAAACAAAATATATTTTTATATGCATACAATATGCATAATACTCTTCTATATTATAACATAAATATTCAACTATAATATCCTATAATCTAAATATTCAAAGCAGAAATCATTTTTCAAAAATACAATTTTTAACGTTATTATAGCTTTTCTTGCTCTATTTTTATTTTTTGTCGTAAAATTTCCATTTCGTGGTTTACTAATAGTCTTCTTATCTCTTCAAGTCGTGCACACAGATTTTTCTGTTTATCAAATATTTCACCTTTATTTTCCTTTTCATCTTTAGATTTCAAAATTTTCTTCAAATTTTTAATTTCTAAATTTATTTCCTTTTTCTCCTGGATCAATTTTTTCTTGCGCTCCTGGAAATCTTTGTTAAAGCTGTTCTCTTTTTCTCTTAGCATTTTAATCTTTTCTTTTTCTTTCTTATTCTGCCAAATTTGTTGCTCCTTTAATTTTTTTTTCATTTTCTTTCTTCTCGAACACTTTCAGCATGTCATCTCTGGTAGAAACCGGAACTGAGGGGTGTTCTCCAGATTTTTATTTTGTTTTTTGTTTTTACCATTGAAAGTTGGTACAGTGAAAACATTCTTAAACGTACCAAAATCTTTCACAGTTTCTTTTGATTCTGTGCTTGTAGCATTAGAAACTACTGATAAATCAAGGACTCCGTCTATTACAGGATAAATTAGCAATTAATTTTTATAATAATAATGAAAATAATTTAGATTTGATAATATATAATTGTTCTATTTAGTGTACATACCATTTGACTAACAAGGAAAGTACCCCAGGTGTCCCCCCCGATTTCAATAATACTGAGATATGTTATAGTACATCAAAAAATAAAAGACACGTATTTTTTTTTATCGGCGGATATGCACTCTAAGGGGGTGAAAACCACCCCCGAAAGACACCCTCAAGTTCACATTTTCTTCAATATCTTCAGTTCTCTTCAACATTTTTCAATAAAACAAAATGGAAAAGAATTGTCACAAGAAACGCAACAAAAGTATATAGGCTTCAACAGTAAGGGTTGCAACCCTTAAATTTAATAGGGGAAAAACTACATTTTCTGAGCATTTTTTTCGTCTAGAATTTTACAGAACTGTTACAAAAATATAAAGAAATGTTTTTCTAAGACACAATGACAAAAGAAAGTTGACATGTTTCGGTATTTCCGCATAATCTTTTATTATGGGGGTGAACTACCCCTAAATCGTACTATAAAGTAATACAGACAAATAATACATTGAATGAACCCTCGATTTTGATAAAATTGTGATGTTATAGAGCATTGAATAGTAGGAGATAAGTATTTTTTTTATTGGCGGATATGCACTCTAAGGGGGTGAAAACCACCCGCGAAAGTCACCCTCAAATTCAACTTTTTTTTCAATATCTTCAGTTCTCTTCAACATTTTTCAATAAAACAAAATGGAAAAGAATTGTCACAAGAAACGCAACAAAAGTATATAGGCTTCGATAGTAAGGGTTGCAACCCTTAAATTTAATAGGAGAAAAACTACATTTTCTGAGCATTTTTTTCATCTAGAATTTTACAGAACTGTTACAAAAATATAAAGAAATGTTTTTCTAATACACAATGACATAAGGAAGTTGACGTGTTTACGTATTTTCTCATAATCTTTTATTATGGGGGTGAACTACCCCTAAATCGTACTATAAAGCAATACAGACAAATAATACATTGAATGAACCCCCGATTTTGATAAAATTGTGATGTTATAGAGCATTGAATAGTAGGAGATAAGTATTTTTTTATCGACTAATATTCACTTCTAGGGAACGAAAACCACCCCTGAAAGTCACCCACAAACCCCAATCTCATAAATGACAAATCCATAAACCCCACAATCCACAAACCCAGAAACCACAAACCCACAAACCCACAAACTCCAAACTCACATGCCTCAAACCCACAAATCCTCAAACCGTAAACCCCGAAATCCAAATCCACAAACCCATAAAATCCCGAACGCACAGATCAAGAAATATCAATCTGACAATATCACGAACCCCAAACCAATAAATCCACATACCGACAAATCTGAAATCCATAAATCTCAATACTACTAGCCGAAGAACCCCAAACTCATAAACCATTATGCACATATCCCATGCCTACAAACCACGATTGCATAAAAGTCCAATTTCAGAAATGCAAAACTGATTTAGGAATGGATTCAATGTTTGTGGGTTTATAGGCTTGGGGTTTGTCTACTGTTGGTTTGAGATCTATATTTGGGGTTTATAGATTTGGGTTTTATGGATTCGATTAATTCTTATAATACTAATGGAAAATTTGGTGTTGTTAGTGCTATATCAACTAATAAATAAGCTGATAAATGTTTATTATAATGATGTAGAACGTTACATTTTAAATACTAGTATTTTAAAAATTTTCAATAACTTTTATGAAGTTTTACAATTAGTTTTATTCATTCGTTATATAATGAACAATAATGGTAGTTTTCAAAAAAGTGTTTAAAGCATAAAGATTTTTTACACCAAGCACAGCGAACTATTGCAATATTATTGCAGTTTTCAATCTCGCAATGCGTTTTACAAGAATCACCAAAGCTGAAGTCGACAGAGTTCTCAAATTTTCCAGAGTTTACGTCAAGGTAACCACTTTTGTACCAAGAATATTTAATAAGATTTGTATACCTTGGGGATGAAAATTGGTTGTGGACTAGAGATTGCATTTTAATAATATTATTACGTTTATGCAATTCTATATCATAATCCATTAAAATTACTTTGTCTGAAAAATGTCTAACACAATTTTTCCAAATGCGAAAGCCAAATACGTCTAAAGGTTGAATTATTCCGGTAGTTCTTGTAGGACTTTTTTTTATATTTACTTCTTTATTAACAGGTGTAACTTCTTCGACTATTTTAGGGCAATGCCCACTCCAAGAATCTAATAATAATATACTTTTAGAATCAACTTTGTACAAAAATGTATTTTTTGTAACCAAATTTTAATATGATCTGAAAAGAATTATATTTTTTAATCTTGTTGTATATTGTGCGGGTGTCATCATAAAAAGTTTACTTTCGATGAATAAATATTGATAAATACCTGAAGTCAGTTTTCCAGATTTTGATGCTTCAACATGTATATTTGTAGGTCGAAATAAATTAGATTCAACAATTGGTCCAAACTGGCCACTTTTTTCTTTTAAAACTAAAAAAAGTGGTGAAAGTAATTCTCCATCATCTGATATTAAAGCTTGTATAGTATAGCTATGTGTTGTGGACGAAACTGATTGTACAACACACTGCACCTGTTTTTCTTCTTCAGTAGCTAATGTTCTACCAGAATGCATTTCTAATTGGAATCCATCTTGATCAGAGTTGTATACATTTTCCATTCCTGTCGCTTGTGCACATTGTTTAACATCAGTTACAAATTCATTTGCACGTTTTTCCAACTCTGCAGCACTTTCTAAAGTTTTTCTGGTTACAAATTTATTAATTTTTCTTGATACTATTCTGTGTATTTTCTTAAAACGATTGAGCCAGTGCTTTGAAGCTTTAAATCTAATATCTTCAAAACCTATCTGCTTTTGAGCTTGTAATGCCCATTTACGCAAGTCTGAATCATGAACGACCAATCCCGCTTCAATTGCAGCTTCGAAATTTTCCAATGTGAATTGACATATTCTAGAAATTTTCTCTCTATATTTCCCTCCTTTATTCAACCCATGAGCCCAACGTCGCAACTGCCTTATAGAATTTACTATTTTAAACTTTTGTTGCACTGATTCAAGACTCAAATTGTTTTTCTTTTTACTGCTTCTCCAGTATTCCACTGCTTTTAATTTATAATCGTATGATATATCTTCTTCATCTTTAGTACATTCATTTGTTGGTGAAAAAGGAGGATCTGGAAAATGATGCAGGATTTCATCTTTAACAGTTTCAGCTTCTATATCTTTAAATGGTTCTTGGAAATCTAACGTTTCATCTGTTATTATTTCGACTTGATTAAAATCATTCATTGCATCTAACAAAATCGTTTCAATTTTATTTGCGACCTCGATTTCTTTAAAATTAACTTGACTTTTCTCAATATTTAAAGATTGAAAAGCCGTAAGAAGAAGATTAATCACATTTATTGGATTTATTTTCATGTTGAATCCTATAAAATTAATTAGTTTATTTATAAAAAAATTAAATTTAAAGTCTATTTTTAAATAAAAAATTATAGGTACCCAATGCAAAAATGACTCTTATGGGCTACATATTGCCAAATATAGTTGCGATATATTGCACATTATAATTGCCACATGTGGTAAAGTATATAAGCAATATTCTGCCGCACAACAATTCAGGTACAGTATAAAACCAAATCTAAATATTGGAAGTTTAGAAAATTTATGCTTATAATTCTATTATCACAGATTTTCATCCCTTACAAACAATCAAGACAGGTCAAAAGATGAAAATTAAAAATTAAAAACAATTACACCATCAAGCTGACACCATCGCTATTTTCAACTAGTATTATTTTATATAATCCCAGAAGTTAATTCGAGGTGGTAGAATTATTAGAATATAATTTAAATATATTTATTATGTTTGTATTTATGCTTGTGATAGAATCAGCAAAGTTTCGAACTTTATTCATTCTTTTTTATCACCTCTAAAGCGTCAATTAAAATCTGCATGTAATTTAAGTTACGTTATTATAATCTTTAAAAAATAAAATATTTTCACCTAATAAATTAAATTTTTGAAATAAATATTATAGTTCTTACTTTAATTATGCTATCAATTTTATCAACTACTCATAATTATAATTTATTTGGCTAAATATATGAACAATTTAATATTATTTCTACATTCTTGCTTATACCATATATGGGCCGTATATGTGCGATATTTTGCAGCTGAAGTACGGCAGTTTATTGCTAACATATTTTGCCACATGTGGCGATTATAATTTGCCATATATGATATATACTTTGGCGATATGTAGCCCATTAGATTCATTTTTGTGCGGGACAAAAGTATAATCTATTTAAACAAATAATAACATCTAAAAAAAAATTGTAATTAAATTATGAAATTTACGTGTTCATTTATTAGACTTACCTTTATAGTAATAATAAAAATGAAATACTCTACTTTTCAATGCTCTATAACATCACAATTTTATCAAAATTGGGGGTTCATTCAATGTATTATTTGTCTGTATTGCTTTATAGTACGATTTAGGGGTAGTTCACCCCCATAATAAAAGATTATGCGAAAATACCGAAACACATCAACTTTCTTTTGTCATTGTGTATTAGAAAAACATTTCTTTATATTTTTGTAACAGTTCTATAAAATTGTAGACGAAAAAAATGCTCAGAAAATGTAGTTTTTCCCCTATTAAATTTAAGGGTTGCAACCGTTACTATCGACTCCTATATACTTTTGTTGCGTTTCTTGTGACAATTCTTTTCCATTTTGTTTTATTGAAAAATGTTGAAGAGAACTGGAGATATTGAAAAAAAGTTGAATTTGAGGGTGACTTTCGCGGATGGTTTTCACCCCCTTAGAGTGCATATCCGCCGATAAAAAAATACGTATCTCCTACTTTTCAATGCTCCATAACATCAGAATTTTATCAAAATCGGGGGTTCATTCAATGTATTATTTATCTGTATTGCTTTATAGTACGATTTAGGGGTAGTTCACCCCCATAATAAAAGATTATGCGAAAATACCGAAACACATCAACTTTCTTTTGTCATTGTGTATTAGAAAAACATTTCTTTATATTTTTGTAACAGTTCTGTAAAATTGTAGACGAAAAAAATGCTCATAAAATGTAGTTTTTCCCCTATTAAATTTAAGGGTTGCAACCCTTACTATCGAAGCCTATATACTTTTGTTGCGTTTCTCGTGACAATTCTTTTCTATTTTGTTTTATCGAAAAATGTTGAAGAGAACTGAAGATATTGAAAAAAAAGTTGAATTTGAGGGTGACTTTCGCGGATGGTTTTCACCCCCTTAGAGTGCATATCCGCCGATAAAAAAATACTTATCTCCTACTATTCAATGCTCTATAACATCACAATTTTATCAAAATCGGGGGTTCATTCAATGTATTATTTATCTGTATTTCTTTATAGTACGATTTAGGGGTAGTTCACCCCCATAATAAAAGATTATGCGGAAATACCGAAACACGTCAACTTTCTTTTGTCATTGTGTATTAGAAAAACATTTCTTTATATTTTTGTAACAGTTCTGTAAAATTGTAGACGAAAAAAATGCTCATAAAATGTAGTTTTTCCCCTATTAAATTTAAGGGTTGCAACCCTTACTATCGAAGCCTATATACTTTTGTTGCGTTTCTCGTGACAATTCTTTTCTATTTTGTTTTATCGAAAAATGTTGAAGAGAACTGAAGATATTGAAAAAAAAGTTGAATTTGAGGGTGACTTTCGCGGATGGTTTTCACCCCCTTAGAGTGCATATCCGCCGATAAAAAAATACTTATCTCCTACTATTCAATGCTCTATAACATCACAATTTTATCAAAATCGGGGGTTCATTCAATGTATTATTTATCTGTATTGCTTTATAGTACGATTTAGGGGTAGTTGACCCCCATAATAAAAGATTATGCGGAAATACCGAAACACGTCAACTTTCTTTTGTCATTGTGTATTAGAAAAACATTTCTTTATATTTTTGTAACAGTTCTGTAAAATTGTAGACGAAAAAAATGCTCAGAAAATGTAGTTTTTCCCCTATTAAATTTAAGGGTTGCAACCCTTACTATCGAAGCCTTTATACTTTTGTTGCGTTTTTTGTGACAATTCTTTTCCATTTTGTTTTATTGAAAAATGTTGAAGAGAACTGAAGATATTGAAGAAAATGTGAATTTGAGGGGACTTTCGGGGGTGGTTTTTACCCCCTTAGAGTGCATATCCGCCGATAAAAAAAAATACATGTCTTTTATTTTTTGATGTACTATAAAATATCTCAGTATTATTGAAATCGGGGTGGGACACCTGGGGTACTTTCCTTGTAAGTCTATCATGTAATGGGTACTTTGTTCTGAAAAAAAATATTCATCATTACAATTACATATTAGTATTTATAATTAACCATTTTATAATTAAAAATAAAAAAATGTTTACCTTCCATACAAATTAGAGTAGAAAATAAATTTGGGTCTAGAAGATCATCTTCTCTAATAGGAATGCTATTGCCAAGATATTATTTGAAGCCTCCGGAGTGACTGATATAGGTGTTGTTGTTTGTTGCCCAAATTGATGAGTAGGTCATTTGTATTTAAATACAAGATACTATTCGAAGTCTCCGGAGGGGCTGATATAGGTGTTGCTGTTGTACGTTGACCAATTTCATAAATGTGTCCATTCTCACGACTCAATTGATCTAGTTCCATTTCAAGTATCACTTTCATAGCTTCACTATGGTGGTTACTGTCATCGAAACTCCCAACATTTATAATTCGAATATCACTTGACATGATACTACTTTCAGCACTGAATAAAGAATTTCTTTCTACTACTTCAACACTATTTGGTGTACTTAAATTACTTAAACTATGTTCGAAACTAATTGTAGCTATACTTATATTTTCTGAATTATTTCTATTGTAGCTAACATTATCCCTGATTTCATCTTCATTATTTTCTATTACATAAATTAAAATTATCAATAAATATTTTTTGTAAAAAGAATTAAAATGCTCATAATATGTGAACTCGCATTAAAAATAAATCACTACAATGGAAATTCATCAAAAAACATGAATTATACATTAACATTATGAATTTATATGATTTTGTAAACAGTGTAAATAATATATAAAATTCTCATTAGAACAAATACAAATCAGCTTAACAGAAAATTCTTAAAAATCATATAAATCATAGATACTTAAATCTTAAATTGTTAAAGTTAGAATTAATACTTATGTACCACAAAGTTTTTTCAAGTATACAAAAATACTTAATCCAAGATTCGAATAGTCCTTTCTCACTAACATCGCCTCTCCATTCTGCTGTCTCATTATTTTTTAATTCTTCCAGAAGTTGGGAAGTAATAACATCTTTTTTGAATACTTGTAAAACCTGAAGATTATTAATCCTATTCGTAGTTATT
This sequence comes from Torymus aiolomorphi, assembly GCA_036365515.1. Lineage (NCBI taxonomy): Eukaryota > Metazoa > Arthropoda > Insecta > Hymenoptera > Torymidae > Torymus > Torymus aiolomorphi. The sequence goes on along the minus strand of CM070877.1, from coordinate 57,835,981 downwards.
TCATAGTCTTTACTTGAACTAGAAGGTAAAACCCTCCTATTTACTTTTTTCTAATCCAATATGTCATAATTTACAGCATCTGCATTAAATGGGCATAAGCCACATACTCGAAATCCATTTTTGATTGCGTTGCTCAAATCAATGGAAGCTAATGCTTCAAAACTTTTGCAAACATTGATTTTTTAAAATCCATAATATCTATCCTCCAAATTCTTAAAGTTTTCTTGTAGGCTTCTTTCAACGGGTGGAATAATGCCACCTCCAATGGTTGGATTATATGTGTGGCATTAGGGTAAAGTGCTATAATCTCAATGTTGAATTGCTTACAGAATTTCATCAGTGATAATGTAAGGTGAAACGAGTGGCCATCCACATAGAGAATTACAGGAAATTAACAAAATATTAACAATATAACTACGAAAGGTTTCTGAAATCACCCACCCTCTGTCGCTATGTCAAACACCCCATCCTTCTGGAATCTCATTCAGTACATTTTTTTGGTGTGGTTTTCAAATCAAATAAAATCATCGGAGGTCATATTAGTTCAGAGGCAGCTGCAGTGAAAAGAACAGTCAAACAAGCTTTCTTGTTCCCACTTACAATCTGGTATACTAATTTTGCTCCTTTATGTGTTATCACAGCATTATCCTTAGGTACTAACATAAAAGCTGACTCGTCCAGATTAAATATGCACTCTGGGCTGAACAAATCTAACAAATTTTTCTCCCTTAAATATTCTTGAACACAGAAAAACCATTTTCTCAAATCATCTTCTGTAACTGAAGCTCTTGAGGAGGTAAGATTTTGTGCAATTCTTTTATTGAAATTTTCATGTCTTCTCGTAAAAGCATTATACCAATGCTTTCCTGATCTATTATCTTGAAATGGATTTTCTCTTTTTTCTGAAATTAACATCTTCTGTACACAATTTAACAGCATATTGTTTGTTACAGGGAGTCCCCTCTCTGCACTATATAAAATCCATTCAACCATTAAACTTTCTTCTTGCTTCGTAAAAAAAGTTGGAGCTCCTTTTGCACAATCAAGTGACACAAGATTATTCAGCTTCGCATGTAAAGTTGATTTTGGAACTCCAAAAATTCTTGCAGCTTGCTTAGAGTTTGATGACCCTGTCCGATTGCATACAAAGCTTTCATCACAGTATCACAGTATTCTTTTTCTTCATATTTCTTCTTTATTCTATTATTCGTCTTTTTAACACGTAAATCTCCCTTTCTCTTACACTTTTCTGATTTTTAAGGTTGATGGGCTTGTCACTGTTCTTCTCATTATTTACAGGAACTTCATTTCTGTCTTCCTTCTTTTTCGTCATTAATAATTTAAGTAAAATTAAAATTATTTAATTAATTTTAAACGAATACTTAACAATAAAACTTTAGTTTTCATAAGTAAAAATTAATTGTACTTACGTGTAAGTGTAAAGGTTAGATTGAGGTTAGAATTTTTTATAGTCGAAATTTTAGACTTTATGAATTACATACATATGCACAAAGTACATACACAACACCACTATTTTGATAGCTACTCTGCAAACAGAAATTTTCCTAAATAACTGTGTATAACGGTTGGTTTACGAGTCACTTTATTGTTGTTAAAAATATAACGACGTTTCAGTGGCTAGTTTGCCACCCTTATCAGGTTTACAAATTATTGAAAAACAATTATGGACACACTATTTTATACAAACAATTATATTATTAATAGCCAAATCGACTACTACCTTTAGTTATAATAATTTAATCATAATACCCAACCAGGTTCGTCATATACATACTGTTTGTAGCTATAACACATTAGAAACAATATTAAAAATCAATATTAAAACGAATTATTGCTGAAAAGTTGAAACAATTATCAAAAAAAAGTCATCATGATCTCACCTTGTAAAAACATTTTTTAATTTTAGATAGAAAAATTAATAACTTTAATAACATTATAAGCGATGTGTAAAGACAAATTACAATAATACACAAATACATAATTCAATAATAAAAAATAGTAAATATTGCACACAGTTACGTAAAGCCATATCGCTTGTCACAGTTGCGAGAATACTACGAATGACTAGAAAGTTTACAATTAGATCGAAATAAAGCATAATCTATGTGTTTGAGTAAGCCATAATTATATGTGAGTAAACATGCTGTGGGTGTTAAAATAAATTTAATTCACATACAGAAGTAAATTGAAAGTAGAAATTATATTCACAAAAGTCACTTCTTAAATAAATTACAAATTTGGTTCATAAATACATTTCAACGTCGACTAATAAATTCAAAATCTGTTCAATAATTAACATAAATTACAAAGGGAGTTTTAATTACATTTATTTGAATAAGTTGTAGGTGAGTAGTGTGTCAGCAATTCCAAAATATGAGTGCTGTCAATAATGGAGTAGTAGTCTCTCACTAGAGACAACTAACCTGTGATATTTGAGTATGTCTTCGAGTGTAATGAGATTGTCCGTTGAGAGTTCCTTGAGTTTTTCCTTAAATTCCCTCCTGGGCTCACGAACAATGAAGCTGTCAAAAATGAGGAATGGCAAACAATTGTAATTGAATTGCTGCCTTGAGTTTTGCTAATTCACACATGTTCACTGTTACACTTGCCGCCGGTGCCAACACGTGGTTGGCAACATAACCTCTAGTATGGTGAGAGTTTTTACCTTGCAATAGAGTCGATTTTACTAATCGTCGTTGCACCTTGAGTATTGCGTAGGTGAGGAGTGATGTGAGTTTTCAGTGAGAGATTGAGTAGAGCCTGTTTGAGTTGATCCAGTGTTGAGTTGAGCCAGTGAAACACTTGAGAACAACCGATGAGATTTTGCAGGTGCGCAGCGGAGAGATGCTCCTCGTGGCACGGCTGATGAAAAAGGGAGCGAGGCCTTGATCCACTTCCTTCTTCTTGGTCTTGACGATTCACTTCGCGAATCAAACTAATTCCTCTCACATTTACATGTGAGAGCGCGAGGGAGACCGAAATAGCGCGAATATACCTTGTTAATCAGTGTAGCGTCCCGGCTGTTCCGCCGGGAGGCCGCGAGGTGCTGCCGCGCCGTGGCAGCGCCGTGAGTCGTGCCGAGCTGAGTGTAACCGCGGGAATTCAAATTATTGAATTCCCAAACATTCCGCCCGTCATCAACCGCCAGGTTGATTTAATTTCCGATTGGCACTGGCAAGATGGCGAGTTTTGCAATTGGGCGGGTGAGTTGAGTGGTGGCCGTCTTTATTGTTACAACTCTGGTGAGATTGTCAGTTCCAGGATCAAGTTGAGTGACTCTTGCGAGTGGCCATTTGCTTGGTGGTGAGTGTTCATCCGTGAGTAGTACCATGGAACCCACTTTTATCTCATGAGAGGGATGATGCCATTTTGAAATTGATTGAAGCCGTTGAAGGTATTGAGTTGACCAATGCTTCAAAAATTGCTGAGTGATCCGTTGAATGAGTTGCCATTTGGAAAGCCTTGATTCCTTGAGGGTGAGTAAGCTTGGTTCAGGCACTGAGTTCAATGCCTTGCCGATGAGAAAGTGTCCGGGTGTGAGTGCATTTATGTCTTCTGGGTCTTCACTGAGTGGTTCTAGCGGCCGTGAGTTGAGTAATGCTTCTATTTGAGTGAGCAAGGTCGCTGAAGCTTCAAAGGTGAGTTGAGTGTCCCCAATGGTCCGTCGCAGGTGAAATTTGACTGATTTCACTACTGCTTCTCACTTGCCTCCCATGTGAGGTGCAGTAGGTGGGTTGAATATCCATTGGGTTCCCTCGTTGGCTAGTGAGTTGTACAAGATTGAGTTTTCATGTTGGTGTTGAGAGAATAGAGTCTTCAGTTCCCTTGCTGCTCCGATGAAGTTCGTTCCACAGTCTGAGTATAGTTTGGAGGGTATCCCTCTCCTTGAGGTGAACCGTCTATATGCCGCTAAGAAACCGTCCGTTGAGTAGTCACTGACCAGTTCTAGGTGAACAGCTGACGTTGAGAAGCACACAAAGATACAAATCCAGCATTTGTATGTTTTGGATCCACGTCCTTTCCATGAGTTAATGGTGATTGGCCCGGCGTAATCGATCCCAGTGTGAGTGAAAGGTGGTGATGGGGTGACCCTGGCCACGGGTAATTGCCCCATGAGTTGCTGAGCTCGTTGAGCCCGATACCTTGCACAAGTTACACACTTTAAAATATGTGACTTGACCGGTGCTCTGCCTCCGATTATCCAAAATTCCTGCCGAGTGTGTGCCAGAGTGAGTTGAGCGCCACCGTGCAGAGTTGACAGATGAGCGTTCCGAATGATCAGTGTGGTGAGTTGACTGCTCCGTGGTATAATTGCTGGGTGTTTTGAGTGATAATCGAGTTGAGTTTTTTGAAGCCGCCCTCCTACTCGAACAATTCCTGTTGAGTCTATGTAGGCAGTCAATCGGTTGAAGACATGGTGTCTTGGGACTTGAGAATTTTCCAGCATAGCAATTTCTGAGTGTAAATGAACCTGCTGAATTTTCTTGACCCAAAAGAGTTTTGCCTTGATGAATAAATCCGTAGTGAGTTTCGCTTCATGGTGAGTTTTTCCTTTTGCCTTAAATCGATCACATGCGAGCATTACCCATCCAGTTATTCTTATGAGTTGAGTGAGTGATGAGTAATGATCGATGATGTCGCACATTTTGCTTGAGTTTGACTTGGCTGCGGTGAGTGTGACCTTAGCCCTCATTTCTGGAAGGTTGGTTTCTTGGATAAAAGTTGCTTGAGAAGGCCAAGCTGATTCTTCCTGGCAGAGCTAACTTGGTCCATGCCACCATAAGTGATGCTCTCTGAGTTGTGAAGTGAGTAATCCGCGCGAGGCACAATCCGCTGGATTGTCTGCTCCAGGCACATGTCTCCATTGTGCTGTTGGAATGAGTTCTTGAATTAAGGCAACTCTATTTCCAACAAAGTCCTTCCATTTTGAGGGGTGTGAGCGTATCCATGTGAGTGCTACCTTTGCGTCTGTCCATAAATGTATGTGTGAGATTGGCAATCGTGAGTAGTCCAAAACATGTTTTGCCAGCTTAGTGAGTAGTACTGCCGCTCCCAATTCCAATCGTGGGATTGACAGTCGTTTGAGTGGTGCCACCTTTGTTTTGGAGATTAGAAATGATGATGTTGAGTGAGAGTTTGGTGTTGTAGATTTAATGTATAGAACTGCAGCCATTGCTTGTTGTGAAGCATCCGAGAAGCCATGAAGTTCTACAATTGAGATTTCCTGAATTCCTACCCACCTGGGTAGGGCGATTGTCTTCAGGTGAGTGAGATCTTCTCGGATGTGCAGCCATTTCTTCACGATTGAGTTTGGCAAAGCTTCGTCCCAAGAAAGCTTGTGTAGCCACAGTTCTTGTAGGAGGATTTTTGATGTGATTATGACCGGTGAGATTATTCCAATGGAATCGTATAGTTGAGATACTTCTGACAGTATAATCCGTTTTGTTATCATTTCCTGAAGAGGTGGCTGAGTTGTTCTGAATGTGAGTTTGTCCGAGTTTGGGAGCCAGTTCATCCCGAGTATATTTGTCGCGCAATCATCTAAAAGCACAGATTCTTCAGCTGTTAGCTCTTTGAGAAATTCCTTGAGGAAGCCGGATGAGTTTGAGTTCCATTTTGCTAATGGAAAGCCGCCCACCTTGCATAGTGCGGTTAACTGCTTGGCCTTGTCAATGAGAAGTTCCTTTGATGCAGCTCCACCGAAGATGTCATCCACATACCTTCCGAATAGGAGCGATTCTATGGCAAGTGGATAGTTGTCTCCTTCATCCTTTACCAGCTGAAGAAGTGTCCGAATTGCTAAATAAGGAGCTGCTCGTGTTCCATAGGTGACTGTAGTCAAATGGAAGTGAGTGAGTTGACCCGGTTCATCTACCCACAAAATGCGTTGCAGATTCCAATCTTGAGGGTGAACCTTGATCTGACGATACATTTTTGTAATGTCAGTTAAGAAGACAAATGGGTGAGTTCGAATCCAGATGAGAACATCCACAATGTTGGGTGAGAGATTAGGTCCAGTATGCATGATGTCGTTGAGTGAGTTTCCATTTGTTGTGAGTGCTGAACCGTTGAATACTGCTCTGAGTTTTGTTGTTAAACTATCTTCTCCGTAATACTCCATGGTGAGGAAGATAGTAAGATGGTTTGGCGGAGATTTCCTGTTGAGGGATCGGCACCATGTGGCCCAATTTGCAGTATTCATCCATGAAAGCGTAGTACTTTTCCTTTTAGATGCTTTCTTGATTGCATTTTGTGAGTATTCTCCTGAGGCACGCTTGAGCTTTTCCAAATGAGTTTCCAAGTACGTCGCAGATTTTGTGAGAGGTAATCTGACTTGGTAACGTCCATGAGTATCTCTCGTGTGAGTGTCAACAAAGTGTTGTTCACACAATACTTCTTCCTTGTTGAGTTTGACTGCAGACGCTGGCGGTGGTTCTTCTTGAACCCAAAAGCGTGTGAGAAGTTCCTGCAAATCTTCAGTGTTGAGTGAGGCCGTTGTATGATGGACTACCTTGGATTGCACAGCTGAGTTTGATGGACCTGTTAGCAGCCAACCGAAAATTGACAATTGTGCGACAGGTTCAATCGCACTCCTCTTTATTAGGTTCGGTTTGATGATTTGGCCGTAATAGTCCGCTCCGATAAGTACATCTACTGGTTAAGGTTTCCAGAATGTCGGATCAGCCAAGTTGAGGTTCTCTGTATGTTGCCACTGACGTTGCTCACATTCTTCTGATGGTAATAGTGTTGAGACTTGGCGTATAATATGAGCTGTGATCCGAAACGTGAGATTTTTGTAGATGGTACGTAAGGTGAGTTCAGCCTTTCCGAGAGTTTTTGTTGATTGCGTGCTGTCATCTCCAAGGATTGGTATAGTTGAGTGTTGCCGCTTAATGTTGAGTAAATCCACAGAATCCTTGAAGATGAATGAGAGTTCCGAGCCTGAGTCAATGAGTATTCTTAATTTATGAGATGTCACCGGTGAGTCGTACCATGCCAATGCAGTTGCAAGTAAAGTGAGTTGAGGAGTTGAGTAATCATGTTGAGTTTGACCGTGATATAAGATGATTGCGCCATTGTCCTAATTTTGAGTTGATCCGGATGCTGAATTGGTTTGAGTTTTCCTTTCAGGGTCTCTTGGCCCATGAATCATGGTGTGATGATTTCCATTGCAATGCCTGCACTTATATTGTGACTTGCAGTTCTTGGCTGAGTGCAGACCGAGGCAGTTATAGCACAGCGGCTTCTCCATTACAAATTTTCTCCGTTGTTGTTCAGTCAGCAGTTTGAATTTTTGACAAGCCACAATAAAATGCGAGTCACCACAATACGTGCATGGATGTTGAGCAATCCGAGGTGAGTGTGTCACCTTATGTGAGTCTTGCCGTGGTTAAGTTGGACTACTGATGTGAAGACTCCTTGATGTCTTTGAGGTTTGAGTGTTAGCCGGCTTTTGAGTGGATGTTGGTGAGTCTGCTGCGATTTCCAACGCACGCACCCGCGCGATCAGGAAGGACTCAAATTCCTCAAATGTTGGCAGCTCAGTGTTGGAAATTCGAGAAGTCTCCCATGCTTCTCGAGTTGACCTGTCAATTAGCCTTGACAGGCGATGAGCAAATATGCAGTCTCCTAGCTGCTCTTGCGGTACCAACATGTTGAGTGATTTCCGAATTTTTGAGATCTCCGAAATCAATGTGTTGAGTGTGGCCGGGTTTTTTGATGTAACAGCAGTCAATTCAGATAAATGATCAAGCTGATCATTTAATAGCACCCGTTTATTTTCAAACCTTGTCACTAATGTAGTCCATGCAGGTGTTAGAGACTCATCGCTGAGTGAAAATCCTTGTATGCGTGTGAGTGGTGTTCCGCTGAGAGAGCTGCGCAGGTAGTGTAGCTTCTCATAATTTTTGAGTCCAGGCCGATTCAGAATTAATCCAGAGAACATTTCCTTATATGAGGGCCACTCAGTATATGCTCCGCTGAATGTGGGCAGCTTTATTTCTGGCAGCTTGCTTAAATGAGTGTGTTGAGTTTCTCCGATGCTTGGTTGAGTGACACGATGCTTGGACTTCCAGTCTTCCTCCAAATTGCTAACCTCGAACACAATTGTATGGTACGATTCATGGATCGACTTGTGAAAGTCTGCCTTGAAGTAGTCGTTGTCTGCGAAGGCTGCTGGACAACTTGTCTCTATGAACGCATGATCCTTTTTGTATAAATCGTAGAGCTCCTCAGCATCCTGCTTCCAAGCCCTTATCACTGGAAGAGTGGCAGTTTCCTTCCTAATCCTGATGTAAGCAATGATCCGTTCCAGTGAGTCAAGCCGCAGGTACTGGGAGTTCACTTTGCAGAGAAAAGAAGCCGGAATTGACCCTGGAGATTTTGAGCGAGTCCTTATGTGAGTGTCAACCACAGTGAGTCCAGGCATGGTGAGTGGGCGGCTGCCAGTCCGCTTCACTGCCCCCTTCGTTGCAGCTGAGGTGGCTGGAGTCGCATCATCCTCCTTCTCCTTCTCGATGACATCCTCCCTTTCAGCAGCGACAGCGCCTGCTTGCTCCAACTCCTTGAGGTCATCCTGGTTTGAGTGTGCCATGATGATAATCTGTGATAAATTTCCATAATGAGTGTTTATTCACTGGCTCGAGTCACACCACAGCATGTAAATCCGGCTCGAAGGACCAAATTGTTTGAGTAAGCCATAATTATATGTGAGTAAACATGCTGTGGGTGTTAAAATAAATTTAATTCACACACAGAAGTAAATTGAAAGTAGAAATTATATTCACAAAAGTCACTTCTTAAATAAATTACAAATTTGGTTCATAAATACATTTCAACGTCGACTAATAAATTCAAAATCTGTTCAATAATTAACACAAATTACAAAGGGAGTTTAAATTACATTTATTTGAATAAGTTGTAGGTGAGTAGTGTGTCAGCAATTCCAAAATATGAGTGCTGTCAATAATGGAGTAGTAGCCTCTCACTAGAGACAACTAACCTGTGATATTTGAGTATGTCTTCGAGTGTAATGAGATTGTCCGTTGAGAGTTCCTTGAGTTTTTCCTTAAATTCCCTCCTGGGCTCACGCACAATGAAGCTGTCAAAAATGAGGAATGGCAAACAATTATAATTGAATTGCTGCCTTGAGTTTTGCTAATTCATACATGTTCACTGTTACACTTGCCGCCGGTGCCAACACGTGGTTGGCAACATAACCTCTAGTATGGTGAGAGTTTTTACCTTGCAATAGAGTCGATTTTACTAATCGTCGTTGCACCTTGAGTATTGCGTGAGTGAGGAGTGATGTGAGTTTTCAGTGAGAGATTGAGTAGAGCCTGTTTGAGTTGATCCAGTGTTGAGTTGAGCCAGTGAAAAACTTGAGAACAACCGATGAGATTTTGCAGGTGCGCAGCGGAGAGATGCTCCTCGTGGCACGGCTGATGAAAAAGAGAGCGTGGCCTTGATCCACTTCCTTCTTCTTGGTCTTGACGATTCACTTCGCGAATCAAACTAATTCCTCTCACATTTATATGTGAGAGCGCGAGAGAGACCGAAATAGCGCGAATATACCTTGTTAATCAGTGTAGCGTCCCAGCTGTTCCGCCGGGAGGCCGCGAGGTGCTGCCGCGCAGTGGCAGCGCCGTGAGTCGTGCCGAGCTGAGTGTAACCGCGGGAATTCAAATTATTGAATTCCCAAACACTATGTATATAATCAAGTACTATTGATCAGCATACTATCGGTAATACAGGAATTTCTATTGCCTACATCAGAATACCGTAGGTCAAATTAAAATGAAATAAGGTGGTATCATTGTGACTTTTTTACACTATTATTTTTTAATCTATTTATAATGGAAGCGTAACTACGATGTAATTTTTTTTAATCCTCTTTCTTATTAATAGAATTAGTTTGTAAATGAATATGGATCATTTCAGACAATGTTCTTCTATGCCAATTTGTTTCCCTATCAAGTATTTCAAAATTGTCAAAGTCAAACAAATGGGATTCATTTTACATGTGTGTATTAATCACCAATATAGCGTCATTCTTTTTTGTGTTACGTTTGTGTTCTGAAATTCGAGTGAAAGCAATAACATTCTCAATGAGCAATACCTTTTTTAAATTCAATAATAAATTTTATAAGCAGTTATATGGCACGCCAATGGGTTCACCTATATCGCCACTATTTGCGGATATTACTATGGATGATCTTGAGCAAGACTATCTAGAGAGTCGTATTAGATTAGTAGTATTAGATTTCACCCCCCCCCCCCCTCTTTCATGGTAGATATGTCAATGATATTTTTGTCATAATACCAAAGAACAAAATAGATTATGTGATGAATATTTTTAACACTTATGATAATAGACTTAAATTTACCTGTGAAATGGAAAACAATCGGACTTTGAATTTTCTAGAAATTAAAATTATTAGAGAAGATGGTAAATTAATTACGGATTGGTATCATAAACCTACCTTTTCGGATAGATTCCTTAATTTCAACTCTAGTCACCCCTTATCCCACAAAAGGGGAATCCCACAAAATGGTGTATTCCTTAGTTGATAAAGCAATAGTATTCGCAAACAAAAAATTCCATAATAAAAATATTAAACTGGTTACACAATATCTAATAAGTAATAATTATCCGTTTGATTTTATCAAATTCCATCTTAATAAAAGGATTGCTACACATAATAATAATAATATTAACAACAATAACAATAATATTAATAATAACAACAATAACAAGTTTACAAAAAATAAATACCTGACTCATGTCAGTCTGCCCTATATAAGAAACTTCTTCGAACAAATTACAGCAGTTTTTAGAAATTATGGTGTAAGAGTTTTACCGAAAATTAATAATACTCTTAGTTATTTGATAAAAAGAGGTAAAGATGACACCTCAATTAAAGAACAGTGTAATATAATTTACAAAATTAAGTGTAAAGATTGTGATACTGCATACGTGGGTGAATCAAAAAGAACAGTTTATACTCGAATTTCAGAACAAAAACGTAACACAAAAAAGAATGACGCTATATTGGTGATTAATACACACATGCAAAATTAATCCCATTTGTTTGATTTTGACAATTTTGAAATACTTGATAGGGAAACAATTTGGCATAGAACATTGTCTGAAATGATCCATATTCATTTACAAACTAATTCTATTAATAAGAAAGAGGATTCAAAAAAATTACATCGTATATAAATAAATTAAAAAATAATAGTGTAAAAAAGTCACAATGATACCACCTTATTTAATTTTGATTTGACCTACGGTATTCTGATGTAGGCAATAGAAATGCCTGTATTACCGATAGTATACTGATTAAAAGTACTTGATTATATACATAGATTACGCCTTATTTCGATCTAATTGTAAACTTTCTAGTCATTCGTAGTATTCTTACAACTGTGATAAGCGATATGGTTTTACGTAACTGTGTGCAATATTTACTATTTTTTATTATTGAATTATGTATTTGTGTATTATTGTAATTTGTTTTTAGACATCGCTTATAATGTTATTAAAGTTATTAATTTTTGTATCTAAAATTAAAAAATGTTTTTACCTGGTGAGATCATGATGACTTTTTTTTTATAATTGTTTCAACTTTTCAGCAATAATTCGTTTTATTATTGATTTTTAATATTGTTTCTAATGTTTTACAGCTAAAAACAGTATTTATATGACGAACCTGGTTGGGTATTATGATTAAATTATTATAGCTAAAGATCGTAGTCGATTCGGCTATTAATAATATAATTGTTTGTATAAAATAGTGTGTCCATAATTTTTTTTCAATAATTTGTAGACCTGATGAGAGTGGCAAACTAGCCACCGAAACGTCGTTATATTTTTAACAACAATAAAGTGATTAGTAAACCAACCATTATACACAGTTATTTTGAAAGATTACACTAGTGTTTAGATAATATCATCACAAATTTTCCTAGTTTTTAGAGCTTTTTTATTGAATACCTTTAATTTGCGGCAAATGCTTTCACGTGTCCAGCTCATGCTCCGCACTGTATAAAGCTGGAGGAAACTCCGGACACGAGCGCCAACTTTGTCCAGATTTCGGTATTCTTTTAAAAAATTGGAGGGAAACTTGTACACGTGTTTTTAATAGTAAATTGTATGATTTGGCATTAATATGCTTCTCAATTTTATCTTTAAACTATTTATCAATATTGAAAACCAAAATTCGTATTGAATTACTACATTTTTTTTTTTACTACACAAATTAATAACACTATTTTGAACAAATCTGTCAATGAATATGAAATTTTGTAAAGCTTTTACAACTCAAGTTTAATTATTTATTTACATCGTCTTACATCTAAATTTTATAACTAAAACTAATTATGTATACCATTAACACCTTGATATATTTATTTTATTTATTTATTTGAACAAAAATTTACATGAAGTAAAATCCCGCAGAGGTAAACTCAGTTACCTGTTCTCTGGGTGGTCGAGATTTATAAAATTTGAACTTAAAAACTAGAAACTAAGACTAAAGATAAAATATATTAATATAACAGTTTTATAATATGTTTAAAATGTCAACTAGATGTAAATATAGTGACGATGCGTTTTTAAAAAAAATATATATTTGGACTAAAAAACATTTTTTTTCTTTATAGTAACACAAACAAGTATCCTTAAATTGTAATTAATTTATTATTCACTTATCACTAAATATTTTTGGCAATCCACTCTTTTAACTTATTTTTCTTCAAAGAAGTATTATTTAGAATTTTTAGTTCATTTGGTAACCTGTTAAAGACCGTGATCGCTTTAAAATAGCTATTTTTATTACTCACTGTTCTGTGTTTTAGGGGTAATTTAATGCTCTTATTTCTTGTTATGCTTATTGAATTTAAATATTTACTTTTGAGCGCATTATAATGATATATTAAAGTTTCATTTGCAAATAGCTGCCCAAGATTTAGAGGGTTCTTGTGTGTTACAAAATTGTTTTGTTTATTATTTTCAGTAGTCTGTTTTGTAGACTTTGTAGTAAATTAATGTTATTTGCATATGCACCACCCCAAGCTATAATCTCATAGCTAATACCGCTATGGAAGAAAGCATAATATATCATTTGTAATGTCTCTATTGTCATAAATTTTGTTATTTTGCAGAATATGAAAGTTAAATATTTAGTTTTATTTATTATCTATTCAACATGCTTATTCCATCTCATGTGTTGATCTATTATAATACCCAGGTATTTGCAATTTTCAACTCTGTTTAATGTTTTTCCATTAATTTGTATTTAGACTATAAGGAATACTGTCACAATAATTTCCATAGGTCATGTAGACTGTTTTGTCTATGTTCAGTGAGAGTTTATTTAGTGCGAGCCATGTAGAAATTTTATTTAGGTGATTATTGAATCTTAGCGTTACTTCACTCCAGTTCTCCTCTGTTGATATAACAGCAGTGTCATCAGCATATGACATTATACTGTTTTCTGGCATATCTTGTAATAGATCGTTTACGTACAGAATAAACAGCAACGGTCCCAAAATTGTTCCCTGTGGAACTCCAGTGGTTATAGTTTTATGTTCACTTACGTATTCATTTATTTTTACTCTATGCTTTCTATTATTTAAAGAACTTGTTATAAGTTTATGTATATTGCCTCTTATCCCACAACTAGAAAGTTTGTTTAGTAATATAGTATGATTGACAGTGTCAAAAGCTTTTGCAAGATCCAGAAATGCAATGCAATTGGAGAACTATTGTCTAGTCTATTACATATTATGTTCATTAGGTGATCCAAGGCATTCTTTGTACTTTTATTTTTAACAAAACCATACTGTCTATCTGATATAATCTGATATAATTTTGCATTCGTTAATGAAATTTAGCATTCTCTTGTATATTATTTTTTCAAATATTTTTGCAATGTTAGAAATCAAAGATATTGGTCGATAATTCGATGCGAAGTTTTTGTTATTTGCTTTGTATATTGGTTTAATTTCTGCTGTTTTGAACACATCTGGCCAGACCGATTTTTCGATACATAGGTCAATTATATGTACCATATGTGGAACAATATAGTGTAGGATAGTTTTAAGGGGGCTAGACACTTTTTTTCTCTGAAATAAGAAGTCACATTTTAATACATAAATGTAAACTAATTATTTCATACTTTTTACATATAAAAGTGGGTATATTTACCTTACCTTAAAACTTTCTCCGATGGGCCTTTTATATGGTCCAGAACCATAGTCATCGATGAAACAAGTTTTTTCACTAACCGTAAGCTTTGAAATTTTCCTGTGGATGGATTGACTCCAGATTTGAACTAAATTACTCCTGAATAGTATAATTCTCATATGAGTGTAGGGATTTTTGATCTAATGAGAAAAAAAAAATTGTGCTGTTTTTCAAGAGTTTTTTTTTTAATTTTTTTAAAGTTTTTATATTTTTTCATAAATTTTCTGATGTAAAAATTTTTCCGACATTTAATCCTAAATCCCTACACTCATATGAAATTCACCTGCTTTGTTATTGGTTAGTTTATTAACCGATACAAATAGCGGATAATGATCCGTTATTGGGTTTGTTAATTTAAAAGTTTTTAGTTATGTTACGAGTGAGGACTCTCCACAGACAAGTTCGAACGCGCATAAGTGCAATTGAGCACACTTCGCGCGGCGCATCGCAACGTGCCCAAAAGCAATGTCAGCTCGTGGAAAATCATGGTAACCACGTGTGACTTATTCCCCCTCCTAGGTCTATAATTAAGAAGGTGGGAGAATACATCGGTTGACTATAAAAACCAGGGAATGCAGCCCTGCGAGAGCAGTGGAGAGGTACAGAACGAGAAAGAACGACCGCGTCGATAGACGACCTCACCAGGCAACCAGAAACTGACCAGCCACCCACGAGTCCACCAGACCAGGTAACGAGACATCCGCGTCGCGAAACCAATTCCCTAGGCAGACTATCTACCTCTCTCTCACGCGAATACCAGTACATTCAATAAACAAACATTTTACCAATAATCCACCGTAGTTCGTGTAATTATTCGTCTCTTGGTGTGTAACCTCGAGGCGACCGAGAACCAAACGAATACCCTCCACACGTAACATTTTCTGGTGCTAGGTGTGGGGTTCTCGTTTCGAAACTCTCGGTCAATTATCGCTTTCAGTCGCGTAAATCCAGAACGATAAGGCCAACAGGAAGGAACGATGCACTTCAAAATAATTGCACTTCTAATTTTCGGACTGCAAGAGTAAGCACATTACATATTCTGATAATTCTTGTCCTCCGTGGGGAAATCGCGTGGCTGGTACGGTTGCCTGTAATCCGTAATATTGTCGTCAAGTCAAGAGAATCTTATATTATTGGACACAACATTTCTGAAGGGAGCATACAATATATTCGCGTACATAATAACCTAGGAAAAGAAAAACGAAACCCAGTGTTATCTATTTAAAATAACTCCCTTCCAAAACTCCACCTTTCCTCTCCAGGTGCCTGTTTAACTAGCGGCGCTTCCCAAGATCTGCTTAACTAGCGGTCACTCTTAGTCTTATCCTCGTGCCTTCTTAACTAGCGGCGTTTCCCGAGATCTGCTTAACCAGCGATCAACCTTTCTCTTTCCGATTTCGTCCAAAGAAAAACTATATCTCAAATACAACGCTTCCTCAAACTGCCTGAACGACATACCTGTAAGCTAAACCTCAAATTATTAGCAATAATTATATCTCCTTAGGAAGGGTAATATAAATTGTATATTATTTCAAATCGCATGAATACGAGGAAATACGAGAGAAACTCTATCACGAGGAAACGAGCAGGAAAAAGGCAGACATTCCGCCAGTTACTCGTACAACGAGCACTTTTAAAAGAATGATTGAACGGCATTGATCGATTGTTAGATAATTACGTGATACCCTTACCTCATTCTTACACCGTATTGAACCGTGAGGTTCACGATTACAAAAACCCCGCGGAAATCTCTTCATTCACAGACTTAAGCAAAAAATTTGACGAATTAATACAGTTCACGGAAAATTATCTAGAATCCTACACGGGGGAACCCAAATCATAGCCATGAACCGAAAACTATTTAATTTTGGAAAAAACAAGGCAAGCTCCGTGAACAATCTAAGCGCGCCGGATCTTAGACCCCAGCCGCAAGACGAGGCAAGAGCTCTCGATCCCCTATTGACAATGAATGACGAATATTTGGAAACTCTCAGAAGGCAGCGGTACGAGAATGTTAACCCTGTGGTAGAATTATCAAAAGGCTCTTAGTTTCCTAGAAATGGCAGAGTATTGCCCCTATGAGAGCGTGGTACGGCGCGCTTTGAATGCTGTAGATAAAGTCATTGCTAGGGGGAATGAATTTTATGCCGCCGGCGAACTACAAAATAGCTGAGTCAAGCAAGGCTCGACTAGAAGAACTTTTGCAAGCATACCTCAGTAGAGGTGTTGAATAAAGGACACACAAATTGGATAGAATAAGAGTTTATTTAATGAACTTAAGCTAAGATACAGTATGACTACACTTGGCGCGGGCCATTCTCGGTCTGACGACAAGTTTGCAGGAGCGTCGCGCTCGCCCGTCGGCTCTCACACGTTATGGGGTGGGGAGACACACATGTGTACATACGTGTGTCGCGCGCTGTACAATATAATATGTATATTCTCAACACGCCTCCTTACATTTATATTGTACTATTTCATCATTTTCATTTTACATTTAACAATTCTCTGAATTTAACAAACTTATCTTTACATAATGCTTTCGTGAATACATCGGCTATATTATTTTCTAAGTCGATTTTTACAATTTCAATCTCTTTGTTTTTAACGCCCTCGTGTACATAATGGTAATGAATCTCAATGTGTTTGGAATTTTTCGTAAAGTTTCCAAAGTTCGCTATATTTATCGCACCTGAATTATCTTCATAAATCTTTATTGGTTTTTCAATATTCAAGTCAAACGTTTTTAATAATTCTTTTAGATATTTCAATTCGCTTACTATTACAGATAACGCAACGTACTCTGCATATGTCGAAGCCTTCGTTATACATTTTTGTTTTCGCGATTTCCAATTAATTACATTCCCAAAGACTCGAATTACATAACCTGATGTGGACTTCCTATCAACATTGTCTCCAGCCCAATCTGCGTCTACATAGCCATCAATTATTTCACAATTTTTATTTCTCTTATACTGTAAACTTAATTTTTTCGTTAAATACAAATACTTCAAAATTCGTAATGCATATTTCCAATGTGTCTCGGTGTAACAATTTTGGAATCCACTTAAGTAATTTACGCTATGACTAATGTCTGGTCGAGTGCCAGAATTAACATATAATAATGCGCCAATTAAATTCCTATATATTATATTTGGTTCGAACTCTTTGGAATTTTCAATTTTTAAATTTGTCTTCATCGGAGTGCTATATAACTTACTATCTTTTATGTGAAATTTAGTTGCTAGTGACTCAATATATTTTTCTTGACTTAATTCCATCTAACCATTTATATAATCATGCTTTACGTTTATGCCTAGATACTCATTTATTTCACCTAAATCTTTCATTTTGAAACGATCAGATAACAATTTCTTTATTCTTTGTATTTTCTTTTCATCTTTTCCACAAATCAACAAATCGTCTACGTATATTAATAGGTAAACAATGTCTTTGTCTTTTCCATGTATATATAGGCATAATTCTACATTGCTCTTTCTAAAGCCAAGTTTCATAACATATTCATGAAAGCATTCATACCAGTCTCTAGGACTCTCTCGCAATCCATACAACGCTTTTGACAATTTATACACTCGTTCGGTTCCATCTTCATAACCTTTTGGTTGATTGACATATACCTCCGTAGTTACCTTTCCATTTAAGAATGCTGTCTCTACATCCATTTGTTCTATTCTGAGCCCATTTTGGTAGCAATATGAAAATAAAATTTTTAACGTTTGATTTTTCGCAACTGGGCAATATATGTCATCAATTACATCTGTTTGTTGAAAACCTCTTACAACTAGCCTAGCTTTATACCTATTATCTGATTTTCTTGTGTAAACCCATTTTACATCTATAACTTTTTTATTTTGTACTCTATCGACTAATTCCCAAGTTTTATTTTTATTTATGCATTCAATTTCTTTATTCATGGCTTTTTGCCAATTTTTACTTTCTTTACTATTCATCGCCTCCTCAAATGTACAAGGCGTATCTACTCGACAGTATCTTACACAAATATTATCCCTGTTAAAAATATCCATGTGGATTTTACATTGATTTCCATATGGAATCCATATGGAATCCATATGGAATCTATACGGATTCCATATGGATTCCACGTCGATTCCATGTGGAAATCAGTCCCAAATCGTCCTGTGGATTTCCACATGGAATTCCATATAGATTTCTATATGAATTTTTCTACAAACATTTGTAAAACAAAATCCGTATGGATTTCCATGTAGATTTCCATGGAGAAATCCATTTTTTTAGAAATAAATTTTTTTACTAGGGATACGTTTTTTACCATATCAGTAAAGCATAAAAAATTATAAACTATAATTTCCTCTTATGTAATTCTTCGAAAAGATTCTACAGTACTTGTTGTCAAAAATATGTATCCTAGTAAAAAAAAATATAACAATTTTATAAATAAACATTTTTATAAACATTAAAATTACCATATGGAAATCCATGTGGAAATCTATATGGATCATGTCGTTTTTACCTGGATTTCCCCATGGAAATCTACATGGAAATCCATACGGATTTTGTTTTACAAATGTTTGTAGAAAAATTCATATAGAAATCTATATGGAATTCCATGTGGAAGTCCACAGGACGATTTGGGACTGATTTCCACATGGAATCGACATGGAATCCATATGGAATCCGTATAGATTCCATATGGATTCCATATCGATTCCATGTGGAAATCAGTGTAAAATCCACATGGATATTTTCAACAGGGATAGCTTTCCTTTTCTGGGTATCTTACAGGACTTTTCCTATTACGCGTAGATTTTCACGGAACTTTCAATGTTGCGTTTTCTGTATCTTTACATTTCCCCGAAGGTTGATGTAACGATAAATTATTCTTTTCTTTTACTTTACCTTGTTGCTCTTCGGATTCATACGTGTTTTCAAAGACATTATCCGATAAATCATAGTTTGTACTTGCATCACTTTCTGTACTATCATCGTTATCAATATTATCTTTATAATCAATACCAATGCATTTAACATCTCTTTCCATAATATCCACATGCCTTGCAACAATTATTTTATTATTTATAAGTACTCTATAGCCTATATCACTATAACCTAACAATATTCCCATTTTAGCTTTTTGATCCCATTTAGACAATCTTTTTTGTTCCGGTTTTCTTACAATCGTATTTGCTAACGTACGATTTTTCAACTACGTCGTGGCACATATTATTTCTGGCCAGTAGCATTTGTGTACTTTTGCCTCTGATAGTAAACATCGCGCTTTATCCATTATCATTCCATTAAATCTTTCAGCTCTGCCGTTTAATTCGTGCACATACGTCGGACAGTTATTAATAATAATACCCTTTTCTTTGGCAAATTTATAAAACCGATTATTTAAGTATTCTTTCCCGCTATCACATCTCAATATTTTTATTCTTTTTCCGGTTAAATTTTCAGTTTCATTTACAAATTGAAATAAACAATCAAAAACTTCCTCTTTAGTCTTTATGCAATAAAGTTTAGCTATTTTACTATAATCATCAATAAAAGAAACGAAATATTTCTCTCCGCTAAACCCAGTAGTTTTAAAGGGACCGCATACATCCGCATGTATAATTTCTAATATATCTTTCGCCTTTGTTCTATTATTAGTAAATGGCAAGTTATGCATCTTATTTTCAATACAAGTTTTACATTTCATAAATTCAGATTCAAGTTCATTTGGAACGCCCGTTAATAACTGCTGTTTACATATCGTATCCAAATGTCTAAAATTTACGTGACCTAACACTCTATGCCATCTTTCCTTTTGACTCATGTTATTATTCTGTTCGGCACTATTTACACAACTTATATTGCCAATTTACTTTTCATCTTATATGCATCATTAAATTTAAATGCTATTGCAGTTAATTTATTATCACTATCTATAATTTTTGCAACTTTTCCTTTCAAAATTACCGTATTCTTATTATTCGTTAATTTTTCAACACTTATTAAATTAGCATTCATTTCCTTAGCAAAATAAACATTATTAATATTAACTTTACTTTGCTTCCCGAAGGTGACAAAATAAAGAGATAGAGTTCCTATCTTTGTAGCTTTTATAGCTCTATTATCACCGAGATAAATATTTACCGGTTCTTTTAAACTAATACATTTTTCAAAATAATTTTCGTTATAATATGATCAAAACATCCGCTATCGAGTATCCACTCTATCTCGCTCATACCTGACCTGTTTGTTTCGTTGGTGTACGCAGCGTGTGTCGTCGCTATCCATGCGCTCGCACCTTCGCCGCTCTGTTCGATCGTGCTGGTTCCTTGTTGTCCATGGAATTTTCCGCGTCCTCTGCCGTAATGGCCTCTTCCGGCTGTGCCTCGGCTGCGACCACGTGTCGATCCTCTCCATGAGCTGCCGTTGCTACCTGCTTGTCCTCCATCTTGGCAATCTCGTGCGAAATGACCAGGTTTTCCATACTTATAGCAGTTTCCCTTTCTTGCAGTAAATACATTCGTACTTCTCTCGTTATGCTCTTTTCGATTCTTCATTTCTGCTAGCTTAATTTTGTTTCTTATGTAATCAGCCGTTTGTTCTTCTTCTTTCAATGTATCAACCAAATCACCTATATAACTGTATGATTCTGGTAACGTGTTGAACATATAATTCAATTTTTCTTTTTCGTTTATTTTAGCACCCGCGCCTTTTAACTCATTTACCGCTTTTTTAAAATCACTGAAAAATGCCTCGGAATCACTATAGTTTCTGAATCTTAACCTCTCCAGTCTATTCCTGCAGACTATTTGTAACGCCGTTGATTCTTTTAAATACATACTGTCTAGCTTCTTCATAATTTTGTATGCTGTTTCTTCTTCACAAACAAATTCTAATTGTTTATCTGATATCGCACTATAAATTATATTTATCGCTTTTAAATCATTCTGATTCCATTCTTCTACTTTGCCTGTTTCACTCTTTTCTCTTTCTATCACAATTTCACATTTTTTGAGCTTCATGTACATTTGGATCCTCCTTTTCCACATACTGTAGTTTCCGCCATCGAATACTGGCATTGAAACATCCTTTTTATCCATTTCGTCTTCTTGATTATTCTCGAACGTTCCTTCGTGTTCGGAATCTTCTTCTTGCTTGACCTTCGGTGTTGTGGCTTCTTCCTTCGACTTGAGCATTCCTTCGTGCTCGGAGTCTTTTTCTTCCCTTTTGTCAGGCGTCTTGATATAAGCACTCTATCTTTTCCCGAAGGTTAAGATAGAGAGCTGAGAAAGAACCACTGACCTACTACCATGTTGAATAAAGGACACACAAATTGGATAGAATAAAAGAGTTTATATAATGAACTTAAGCTAAGATACAGTATGACTACACTTGGCGCGGGCCATTCTGTGTGGGCCATGTACATACGTGTGTCGCGCGCTGTACAATATAATATGTATATTCTCAACAAGAGGGAATAGCCGTGCGAGCAGCGTCGCGGGAGATCAAGTTGAAGATCACTACCGAAGGCTTCAAGGAAACGCCGAGGCCGAAATAACAAACGGCATGCTCCCCGCCCACGAAGGGAACCAAGTGGACCGTCAAAAAGCATATGAGACGCGCACTCAGGAAAGATCCGGATTAAGACCCGTCGACGACCATCTGGCATCAAGTATACGGGACAACTTATAACCCTTCGAAGGGTACGGAAAAATCGACAACCAAGCCCTAAAACTCTCTGCGCCCTGGAAGCGCGAGCAACACGATACCGAACAGGTTTATTTTAACGACTATACGGAACCGTGGATCCCGTTGAAGAAAGCAACGGATCCTCGCAGTATGAATAACACAGAATACGCGTATTATGTAGGGCCCAATTCAGCGCAGCTGAGAGTGGAACAGGACCACCGACACCCTACATGGACTAAGGGGACGCACCGAGTCCACTGGAACAACCCAAATGACGAATTGAGGTTGCACTATGCTCAACCAATTAACATGACTCCCAGAGCGCAACCCGGATACTTGCGAGAGCACGAACAATCACCGGCGCATGAACAGACGCGCCTGCTCCCGAGTAGCCAACCGCCGATACATCACGCCTTGAAGTCGCTTCCCAACTTTGAGGGAGATTCCGCGAAGGTGCAAGGCTTCTGCCAAACGATACGAGATCTCCGCCGTCTGTATGGAACCGAGTCAGAATACTGGATAAGAAACAACGTCGGCAAATTACTTAAAGGGAGAGCAGAGATCGAATTTGGAAGTCAGGTACTAGAATATAATTCACTGGAGGAACTCCTCAACGACCTCACCACATGATACAGGAGTAGGGAGAGCACAGATGATGATGATATTCTCTTCGAAATCAAGACCTTTCGCCAGAAACCAGGGGAAGGTGCAGGGGACTACGGCCACAGGACTCAAGCCCTACTGAAACGTCTCCTAAGAGCACACGATGCCGATCGCATACCTTAAGGAGAAGGGAGAGCGAGAAACCCTCGAACAATACCTGATTGGACTCGAAGGAGACCTGCAACATCGAGTAAGGAGTGCTGGTCTCAAGGACTTACGAACGGCAATAGAGGAAGCCATTGACATGGAGCAAAGTACGAGAGCACGCCGCAAGGAAGTAAAAACTGAAAACCCTGCTGCCGAGGTCATAACTATCCGAAGAGCCCCAGCCCAGGAAGTATGCGACCACTGTGGGCGAGGTAATTATAAGGAAGAAGATTGCTGGAGGAAAAATACAGATGTTAGAGTATGTGACTTCTGCAACAAGAAAGATCATCTATATGGGGACTGCAATACCCTAAGACAAGCTTTAAGGAACCGACAAATAACTTTAGAGACAATAAAAAGGGGTCCAGAAGCCACACAAGTTGCTAACCCTCCACAGGTAGTGTACGCAAGTTATCCAGCGCCGACAATGGCGCCTCCTCCGTACGCAACGCCACCCGTTAGGACAAATGAGGCAAACGAGCCTCGCAGACAAAACAGGTGGGGAAGGCACGACTACAATGAACGACCACCCAATCGCAGTTAAAACGGAAATCGTGATAATTACGAGAGACGAAACTATAATCGGGGTGAAAGGACCAGAGAATGGCGCCCCGATACTCGTCGTGATAATTACTCCCGCCCGATGAACCGGAGGAGCAATGAAAATTACCGCCGAGATAGGTGGAATAGATACGACAATAATGATAGAATCAGATCTTACTGGATGGATAACAGCCGAAATCGAGACGATCGGGGACCCAGAGAAAGATCGAATGATACGAAGAATCACACTAACACTAATAACGGCGGCTGTCCGGAGAACGACAC
The DNA here is from genome assembly GCA_036365515.1 of Torymus aiolomorphi. Classification (NCBI taxonomy): domain Eukaryota; kingdom Metazoa; phylum Arthropoda; class Insecta; order Hymenoptera; family Torymidae; genus Torymus; species Torymus aiolomorphi. Next base: position 57,812,388 of record CM070877.1, on the reverse strand, counting down.
TAACTCACAGGAGCATTTAAACTCGCAGGATGCTCGGCGACAAAATCCTGCGGGGCCGAGCAATTAACCAGTACTTACAGAGGCAGTGATAAGGTTTACACAGGCGGGTCGGAGGCCGCCTATTGTAAATCTAACGAGTCTTCACTTAAAAAGAGGGAGCGGTCAATTTTACGTCGATACGGGAGCAGACGTAACATTAATTAAAAGAAAATGCGTCAAAGAAGATACCCTATTAATGGCGAACGTATCATCTCAATCAACGGCGTCACGCCAGGAAAATGCTTAACCCTAGGTCAAGTACAGATCGACTTATGCGGGTTATTTTGTGAAGCACATATAGTATCCGACGAGTTCCCAATCAATACCGATGGACTCCTCGGGTGGGATATGTTATCAAAACATGAAGGCCAAGTGAATGCAAGTAGAAAGTGCCTGGAACTTAATCAACAAATTATCCTATTTTCAAAGGAGGAACAATTTGTGATTCCCCCAAATACCAGACAAGTAATATATGCACGTGTACTAAATGAAGAAGAAGAAACGGGATTTGTCCCGTTACAAAATTTAGGATGCGGAATCCTGTCTGGTAATTTTGTAGCAACGAATACAGATGGTAAAGCTTATGCCCTTTTTTACAATACTAGCGATGAGACCGTGTCAATAAACACGCCATCGGTGACCTTAGAACCCTACGAGCATGTTAGAGAAAAAGACAAATTATTCGACGAAGATAGGAACAATGGCTACGAGGAAGTCGAACTGGAACGTGCGAATGTACTCAGAATGGTTTCGGAGGAAGAAAAAGATAGGCCGACAAGGATATTTGAATTAATTGATCCGGACACTTTGAAGGGCCTCGATGAACAAGAAATCGAGCACATAAAGGAGTTAATAAATGAACACCCACACATATTTGGGTTACTGGGCGAAAAGCTAAAAGCTACGCATTTGGTTACGCACAAGATAGAGACAACAACATATGTGCCGGTACGAGTGAAACGACATCGCCACCCTCCTGCGATACGAGAAGAGATGCAGCGCCAAATATCCAAATATTTGGATGAAGGAATAATAAGACGCTCTAACAGCCCTTACTCTTCTATGATATGGGTGGTCCCGAAAAAGAGTGGAAGACGGTTTTCGCCAATTAAATGAAGTCACCGTAGGTAATAGCTACCCACTCCTTCTTACTACAGATATAATAGACGCTGTAGCATCCGCCGCATACATCACGGCCATAGATTTAAAAAACGGATTCTATCAGATCCCTATGGATCCCGAAGACGCCCACAAGACGGCGTTCGCAGGTCCGTATGGTCGCTACGAATATACACGTATGGGCATGGGGTTACGAAATGCGTCCGCGACTTTCCAAGCACTCATGGATCTCACGTTAAGTGGGTTACAGGGTGTAGAATTATATGTATATTTAGACGATATAATAATATTTGCATCTAGTTTGGAGGAGCACGGCAAGAAATTCCGAAGATTAATGAAGAGACTCGATAACGCCAATTTAACTGTAGAACCATCCAAGTGTCAATTCCTTCAAAGGGAAGCCTGTTTCTTAGGGCATGTCGCCGGCAATGGTCAGATTCGCCCTGACCCCAAGAAAATCGAAGCTCTAAAGAACTTTCCAGTACCAACCAGTACCAACAGTAGCTACTATCGCAAATTCATAAAGAATTTCGCAAAGATCGCGCTTCCCTTATCTCAACTACTGGCAGGAAAAAGCAATCAAAAGAAGTCTGATTTCGTATGGGGAGAAAAAGAAAACGAAGCATTCGAAGAACTAAAAAGATGCCTGTGCAGTGAGCCAGTACTCATAGCGCCGGACATGACGAAGGAATTCATCGTCACGACAGATGCTAGTGATTTCGCTTTAGGGGCAGTATTGGGCCAAGGGGAAGTAGGCAAGGACCAAGTGTGCAATTATGGCTCTAGATGTCTCCGAGGAGCGGAATTACGTTATTCCACGTACGATCGGGAACTACTCGCTATCGTATTTGCAAAAGACCTATTCCGTCCCTTTTTGTATGGCAGAAACTTCACCATTGTCACGGACCACGAGCCCTTGAAACATTTTCATAAAACCAAAAAGCCAGATTTACGCTTTAATCGTTTGAAAGCCGACTTATGCGGCTATGAATTCGACATTATCTATCGCCCGGGACCTCGGAATTGTAACGCAGATGCACTCTCACGGAACCCGATTATTCAGTAAGGGGAAGTTAATCCGGAACTCCCGCGGGTCCAATTATATGAACTCGCTGCAAAACAAGAGGAAGACGACAACTACAACGAACACGACCCCCCGATTAAAGTACTACATCTGGCAAGGGCAACGAAGAGAAACAAGTTCCCGACAAGGGAAGGTCCGACCGTAACATCAAGAGGTCCGACCTCGAGCTCTGAAGACTCTGGAAACCCACGAGAAAAGAAAATTCAGAATCTAGAGTCCTCAATAGACTCAGACAATCTGGAAGACACGGAAACCGGCGGCGACGACGCACAAACCGTTGCACCTTGGAAAGGAAGACGCAAGTACACAAAAAGGAAAACAACCAGAACAGGTGCAACATATCCCGCATTCGAGAGGATAAGCAACTCTAACATGCCTCCGGAGGAACCGATATTAAGTCAAGGGGAGGCGAACAAAAATCTTGCCTACCTACACAAAAGCGCAAACATGCGCATGGAGATCGAAAAAGCAAGCACGCCGTTGGAAGGCATTATTATGTCCCCATCCAGATTACCTCCAGTGAGACAACCAGCGCTTCGGCAAAAATTGCAGTTTGATGAAAACCCAACAGACTCGACTGCCGATACTAATACGGATTTAGCAAACATAATGGAATTTCCGGAAAAGATCAACCAAAACAACAAATGCGCAGAAGTTATGAAATAAAATAAAAAGGAAAAATCGCAAGTCACGGATAAGCCCATATACAGAAAAAGGGAATTCCTAGCGGTCAGAAACGTCGACGACGGCTTTTATCCTTGTCAGGCAGCGCGGGATGTATACAAAACTAAACCACGTAATCGAACCCAATGGCTCACGTGTTCCTCAACAAACACTGATATCTACATGTTAGACTACCATGATGATATAGAATTCGGTTGTATCCTCATGAACGTAAATCTAGAGAAATTAAAAACGAATAGATTTCGCCTAGCCGCCAGCGAGAGGAAACTTATAGAAAGTATCCTACGCGAATTACTCGCGGCAGAAGCAAATGCACGGTCAGCAGCGTCTAAGGAAATTGGAGAAACAAATAACTTGCCAAGACAGGAGGAAGCTTTGAGCCAACGAACAAATAACCCTAGTAGTGCCGTCGGGCCAGCTGAAATGAGAGAACAACCCGAGCGGGAGAAATCGAATGCCTCCAACAGGAAGGATGAAGGCATACTACTGGAAAAATCCCCCACCGAATAAACAAAACCGACGAACGTCTCACGAAATACGATCAACCCAACAGGAACTGCGTCAGCGTCGCCGAATCCGATGCAACAGATATTGCACGGTAGTAGCGAAAAAACTAGAGTAAAATTTACGGTAGAAATGGAAGAGCGTGAACGAGAAGGAATAACCGGATATAGGATAGATACTTGGAAGGGCCAGGAAAATGATAAGGCAACGGTGGGCGCCTAGAGGACACACAAGGTCAGTGCAGCCCTGCGCACTTTTCAACACCCAAAGAAAATAGATATCATCCTGATGAACCCTGCGACCTGTTTTATATCCATGAAATGTCCCCATTTCGACACTCACAAGAGCAAGGCGAGCAACCGCTAATTGACTGCGGGCCACGCGAGCGATTTTATCACCTGACACCGAATGTCAATATCGATGAAAGCATGCGAACCGACCCTGGTGAGTTAAGCCCACAACAAACTCAAGACCCTATAGTTGAGCCGAACAGACAAGGAATACTAATGCACGACAGCAGCGAAATTCAAACCGAAGATCCTGCAGCTCTGTCGGAAGGAGAAGAATTATTTTTGTATGATAGCACCGAAGTAGGAGGTATATACACAGCCGGAACGCAGATGGACGTTCAACCAATAGAACTACCTGACGGCGTTGGTGGAAACACCATGAATGTAAGTGAGGTAGAAGATATATTGACTAGGCAATTTCATTTCTACACAGAACACTCGAGTTGTGCAGAGCCACATGCCGCGTTAACGAGAGACTGTGATATTTCGAGATCCCCCCCGGGGAACTGCCTTTTCTACTCTTTTATAAAAATTCAGAAATTACCTCTAACAGCCATTAAATTGCGACGGGAATTGCTAAATAGTCCAGCATTAGCGAAGTGCGGGAACCCGCAAGAAACGTGTGAGATCTTATCTTCACAGGCAGAATATGGAGACGCGGACTGTATTTTCATTTTCTCTCAAACATACAAGAAAAACGTATGCACGCGGAAGAAGGAAATCACCACCTAGTACCCTGCACGCTACAATCAGCTGATGAGGTGCGTGACTCAGCTGATGCAGTGTCAGAGGCTGAGAACCCACTAGCTGTTGCACCGATAAGACGTGGCGGAGCCTTGACCCGATATCTCACAGCTGACGGAAGATCTTCGTACGCGTCACCGCCTTGGGAACGAGAGGAAGCGAGTCAAGATAGCTACGTAGCGGTGGAACAGCTTGACGAGCATCCCTTCGCTTATCGAGAAAACTTGGTCTATGTCCTATCAACGGACCTATTTTTAGGCACCGAAATTCTCGAAGCCCTAATTGAAAGACGTTATATCGTCGAAGATGAATTGTTGAGTACACCAAGATCGATCAAAGAAATTTGGATAACAGAGAAGAATAATATAAAAATTTTCGGCATATTTCTAAAAGACCACGTAGATAATAGACCGATACGTCTGGACATCAAACAATCAATAAACACCCTGAAACATCTGCTCGTGAAATTCAATATTAAATCAATAGGGATAATAAAAGACCTCAGAATGCTAACTGTGTCAGAATGGAACTTCGTCATTGAACAAATAAATAAGACCTTCAAGGGCATGAAAGTTTCAATACTTTTCTTCAGAAATAATTTACCAGTGCCAAAAGTCGAGGATAGGTATCGACTCATAAAAGAATACCACGAATCTGCCATAAGAGGACGTAAAGGTATGACAACCTACGATAAGTTAGCATACGAATATTACTGGCGCAATATGCAGGCAGACGTTCGTCAATACGTGCGCGGATGTCCGGATTGCCAGTCACAAAAACTGGTACGAGTCAAAATGAGGCTTCCGATGCTTATAAGCGACACACCAACAAGACCTTTCAGTAAAATCTCTATCGATTTTGTAGGGCCTAAAGAACCCACGGAAGCCGGGAATCGATACATATTAACAATTCAGGATAACTTTAACAAATTCTGTATATTCGTACCAACACGCAGTGCGACAGCCGAGGAAGCTACCCGCGCACTGCTGGAGAAATTTATTTGTTATTTTGGATCATCAGTAACCCTAATATCAGATCAAGGAATCCATTTCATCAATGGGGTTCTCGAAGAATTCGCACGTATATTTAAAATAAATAAACTTTCGACCACAGCGTACCATCCTCAATCTAGTGGAAGCATCGAGAGAATGCACCATACGCTCAACGAATATTTAAAAATGTACCTGCAAGGACGCTCCAGTTGGAATCTCCTATTACCACTAGCACAACATGAATACAATGTAACAATGCACGAAGGGCTAGGGTACACGCCGCACGAGATAGTGCTCCGCTCAAGGGCACGCACACCATCCAGCTTCCCATCAAAGGAATATCTGCAAACATACAGCTAGTACATGGCTGATAGAACTCATGCACTAGCCCAAATGCGCACACTGGCCGCCATGAATTTGAGTCAATCTAAATATAAGTCGAAATTTTACTACGACCAGCGACAGAATACACGACATTTTAGACAAGGAGAAATAGTGTATGTCCGAACGACACCCAAACCAAGAAAAACAGACTCGCAGTATACAGGTCCATGCAAAATAATAGATATTAATCGCGAGACGCACAGCCTAGAAATAAGGAAGCGTGAACAATTATGCATCATACATATGGACATGGCAAAACGTAGCTACGAGTTGCCAAAAAGCCAATAAACACCAAATAGTTGAGGACGATCTTTGGAGGCAAAATGAAATGATCTTATTTCTTTTTTGGCAACGTTTCGTTGGCTTCGTACGCCAATCTCATCAGGGCATTATTCAAAACACAGAAATAAATTAACATATAAAACTTTTTTTTAAAGACAATTAAACAACAAAGTATAAATACAAAAATCAAAATTACCGAAATTATAACCGTATATATCCTACGTCGATCAGATGTTATTTTCGACTGAAAACAATAACACGTACACTGTATTTATATACGCTGGACGATGTTCACATAAAGAGTTATTCAGTATCAAGTTCGTTAATAATAGGAAAATACATTGTACTTAGTCTTTGGATATCTTCCTTTTATTAATACTATTTTGATTGCTTTTTATATAAATCATTTCTGAAATCAGTCTTTTTTTGTAATTGCTTTCAAAATCTAAGATAGATGTATTTTCCCAATCGAACTCATGTTTGTTTTCTAATCGATGTGTACTGACAACAGACTCTTTATTTTTGTTTATTTTATGTTCATTAATGCGTGTGTGTAACGATCTGTTAGTTTCTCCTATGTATGTAGCAGAGCAATTTAGGCAATCAAATTTGTACACCACATTAGTACGATCCCATTTTTTGGTTATGTCTTTGCCTAACCGAATGCTCGAAGACAAACTTTTATTCAATAATGGGATTGTACAAATATTATAAGATTTTAACATATTAGATAGACTATGAAAATCATTGTTAAACGGTAAAGACAATTTTGGTAATTTTTCATAGCAATTTTGGTGCGTATTATATGTATAACCATACTTAAGTTTTTTAAATCTAATTTCGATATGTTTTTCTATAAACCACATAGGATAATAATTGTTACGTAAAATCTTCTTTATGAGTTTTATATTGTCTAAGTGAAAATTAGAATCTGAGAGTAAAAACGCCCTATCAACTAGGTTAAAAATAATATTCTTTTTTTGCTGTGTTGGATGATTTGAAAAATAATTGATTACACGTCCCGATGATGTCGGTTTTTGGTACCAATTTGTCAAAATTTTATTATCAGTTCTAATTAATGTCATATCTAAAAAATTAATTTTTTTATTCTCTTCTAGTTCATGAGTAACTTTTAAATTTATGTCATAAGCATTAAAAACTTTAATCACTGTGTCAATATGCTGTTTTTTAACACAAACAAGCATGTCGTCAACATATCTATAATAAAAAATAGGGATACAGTCATAATCTAGTTCTAATTCTCGTAAGCAATTCTTTTCCAAATCATCCATTACAATGTCCGCAAATAATGGTGAAATCGGTGAACCCATCGGGGTTCCATAAATTTGTTGATAGGCTTGACCATTAAAAGTAAAAAACGTATTATTAAACAGAAAAGCGGTGCATTCTTTTAATTCATCAAGCGGGATCTTACAGTGATTATGGATGGAAACCGCTCTTCTATCTAAACTATCCAACACTAATTCGCATGAGATGTTTGTAAATAACGATGTTACATCTAATGACAGTAAGGTGTATTTATCCATTATTATTATATTTTTTTATTTTTGTTTCAATTCAAAACTGTTATTAATATGTGAAATAGGCTTAGGTATCGCATTCTTAAGTTCTTGATATACTATTTTTGCTAAGAAATACGTGGGGCTATTAACTAATCAAACAACAGGACGTAACGGTACATCAATTTTATGAATCTTTGGTAATCCATAACATTTCGCCAGTGTCGTATCAGATTGAGTTAAACTATTTTTATGAAAATTTTTGTACAAAAAACCATTATTATTTAAATAATTTAACATACTATATGTTCCATCTTTTAAACGTTTCAGTGGATTTTCACTTATTTTTTATATGTTTTTCGTCCGATAATAGATTCACAATCTTTTCGTTATAGATGGATTTTTCTAAACAAACCGTTACATTGCCTTTATCTGCTTTTGTAAAGAAAATATCATTATGCGTTTTTAAAAAGTTTTTGGTTATTTTTAGTTTTTCTGATAAAGCTCTGTCTGTATATGGTATATGTATATCAGTATTAACAGCCTTTTTTAAAGATCTTGTGACTTTTTTCCGTATTTCATTTTTCTCGTCATTGTTAATATGTACTGAATTGAGACAGTTTTCAACATTTTTTATTGTATTAACTATATCGTTATTAGAAATTTTTGAAATATGGATAAAATTTGAACCCAGTGTAACAATATCAATAACTTCCAACGGAATTTGAACATTCGTTAAATTCTTAAGCCACGTACTTTTATTACTATTGACGCTTGCGTTTGACTTTAATGAGGTGAGCTTATTCATATGCATAGAATCAAATTTTTCACGCATCGTTTTAGATTTATTAGAAGTGAATAAGAAAAACTTATCTATAGTCAAAGCGTCTAGCGTGGGAAGTGTAATTTTTTCTTTTATAACGTTTAGGTTTTTTTCGATAAATTTTATATGAAAGTTGATATCTCGGATTTCTAAATTTAACAACTTAGTTGCGAAATATTTCATAAAATTTTTTAACTTTTTTTTACATGACTTACTATGAAAACTTATATTGAAAAACTTTTTATTTAAATTTTTCATGTGTGTGGTGTCACTCCAAATTTTTTGCATTCAAGAAGATAGCATCGTTGTGAATTACTGTTCGCCAGTAGTCGATTTGATCTTGTCCATTTTTGAAGAAGCTTCCATGTATCCATTCCATGTATTTGTCTAATATATTCAAAGAAAGATGATGTTGTAGGCGAGTCTGTTTCCGATCGAAGACTCAAGTTCAATGTTGAAGGTATAACGCCATCCATTTTTGTATTAAATAGTTGAGGACGATCTTTGGAGGCATAATGAAATGATCTTATTTCTTTTTTGACAACGTTTCGTTGGCTTAGTACGCCAACCTCATCAGGCTTGATGAATTAAAAGAATGCACCGCTTTTCTGTTTAATAATACGTTTTTTACTTTTAACGGTCAAGCCTATCAACAAATTTATGGAACCCCGATGGGTTCACCGATTTCACCATTATTTGCGGACATTGTAATGGATGATTTGGAAAAGAATTGCTTACGAGAATTAGAACTACATTATGACTGTATCCCTATTTTTTATTACAGATATGTTGACGACACGCTTATTTGTGTTAAAAAACAACACATTGATACAGTGATTAAAGTTTTTAATGCTTATGACATAAATTTAAAATTTACTCATGAACTAGAAGAGAATAAAAAAATTAATTTTTTAGACATGACATTAATTAGAACTGATAATAAAATTTTGACAAATTGGTACCAAAAATCGACATTGTCGGGACGAGTAATCAATTATTTTTCAAATCACCCAACACAGTAAAAAAAGAATATTATTTTTAACCTAGTTGATAGGGCGTTTTTACTCTCAGATTCTAATTTTCACTTAGACAATATAAAACTCATAAAGAAGATTTTACGTAACAATGATTATCCTATGTGGTTTATAGAAACACATATCGAAATTAGATTTAAAAAACTTAATTATGGTTATACATATAATACGCACCAAAATTGCTATGAAAAATTACAAAAATTGTCTTTACCGTTTAAAAAGATTTTAATAGTCTATCTAATATGTTAAAATCTTATAATATTTGTACAATCCTACTATTGAATAAAAGTTTGTCTTCGATCATTTGGTTAGGCAAAGACATAACCAAAAAATGGGATCGTACTAATGTGGTGTACAAATTTGATTACCTAAATTGCTCTGCTACATATATAAGAGAAACTAAAAGATCGTTACACACACGCATTAATGAACATAAAATAAACAAAAATAAAGAGTCTGATGTCAGTACACATCGATTAGAAAACAAACATGAGTTCGATTGGAAAAATACATCCATCTTAGATTTTGAAAGCAATTACAAAAAAAGACTGATTTCGGAAATGATCTATATAAAAAGCAATCAAAATAGTATTAATAAAAAGGAAGATATCCAAAGACTAAGTACAATGTATTTTCCTATTATTAACGAACTTGATACTGTATAACTCTTTATGTAAACATCGTCCAGCGTATATAAATACAGTGTACGTGTTATTGTTTTCAGTCGAGAATAACATCTGATCGACGTAGGATATATGATTATAATTTCGGTAATTTTGATTTTTGTATTTATACTTTGTTGTTTAATTGTCTTTAAAAAAAAGTTTTATATGTTAATTTATTTCTGTGTTTTGAATAAATGCCTGATGAGGTTGGCGTACTAAGCCAACGAAACGTTGCCAAAAAAGAAATAAGATCATTTCATTTTGCCTCCAAAGATCGTCCTCAACTATTTAACCCTTTCGTGCACACAAGAGTTACAGCTATGGTGCGGTAAAACAGTTTCTACTATAAGGGATCTCGACCCGCCCTGAATCCGAATCCGGCGTCAGATTTTGAAAATTTAAGATGGCGGATCCAATATGGCGGACGACATATCGAAAAAATCAATATTTTGCAAAACGAAAAATTCTATCGTATTTTACGTGGAAAAAAAAATAAAAACTGTTTTTGATGTTTTTTTTTATTTGTCGCATAGTTTTCGAGTAAAAAATTCATAAACTTTGCAAATAACTAATAGAGGCCCACTTGCCGCCTATTCTGTTGGTGCACGTAAGAGTTACAGCTATGGTGCGGAAAAACTGTTTCTACTATAAGGGGTCTCGATCCGCGCTGAATCCGAATTCGGAGTCAGATTTTGAAAATTCATGATGGCGGATCCAATATGGCGGACGACACATCGAAAAAATCAATATTTTGCAAAATGAAAAATTCTATCGTATTCTACGTGAAAAAAAATGAAAACGGAAGTACATGATCTGCTGTGTGTTTTTTTTTTGCAAATTTCTGAAACTCTCAAATGATAATCGGAAGCCCAATATTACTGGTCAGGCTGAGGATAAATCGAATAATCAGCTGCGTAGCCTTAACTCCATTAGTTTCAGTAACAATTTTACTTACTCACACTCAACACCACGTGACGGTTGAAGTTCGGGCTTTGATGAGTTTTTTTTTTTCTTTGTTTTATTTTATTCCTTTTTTATTTTTTTTTTTTTTTTTTTTGTTTTAATTTTTTTTGTGTGGATTTTCCAATCTTATTTTATAATATAAATATCTCATTGTGAAGCTCTTGATCTTTTCCTGCTGATGTAATCACCAATCAATTGTTTCGCTAACTGTAATCTAAATGCTAATTGATCTTCAGAATCACTTCCTTTATAGCATTTGTACAGAATATAAGAATTCACTATAGCCATATCTATATAATAATACATGATTGAATGCCACCATTTCTTAGATCTTCTTCCTATATATACGTTTCTCTCAATTGGTCATACCTATCAACACCACCCATTATCTTATTATAAGTCTGAATAGTAATTGGGCAAGATATAGGAATTCGAGATCCATCTTTCAATTTCCGAGAAATCTCAACATTTTCTGTAGAATTGAAAGCTGACGTCAACATTGTGACTGGCTTTCTGTCCATCCATTTGATAGCAGAGATATCTCCTTTAGTTCTATAAGTGAATTTTCCTCTATTTATTTTCTCCTTCGTTTTCATCATTTTCGGTAAACCTTTCCGATTGTTACGAACAGCCCCAACTGAGTAGATACCCTTATCGAGTAGCTGTTCAACTAAGTTGACGGAAGTGAAAAAATTATCGAATGCTACTAAATAATCAGATCCAACCATATTCGAGACCAAGTTCAAAACAACATGTTCTCCAAGAGGATTACTTGATCCATCTCTTGTTTTTCCTATGTATTCTTCAGATTTGACTACAAAACCTGTAGTTGAGTCAGCCAAGCACCAAACCTTGAACCCTCGTTTTATAGGCTTCATTGGCATATACTGAATAGAAGAAGAACGCCTCGAAAAAGGAATCATTGACTCATCCACAGAAACAGTTTTTGAAGTGTTATAACTTCTACTACTCGCTTGATTGATATGATCAATCAAAGGTCTGACTTTGTGAAGCTTGTCATAATTTGGATCATGTCTTGGGAGCATGGAGTTATTACCATTGATATCTATCATTTCAATCAGTTTACAGAATCGAGTATGAGTCATAATCTTTGCAATACTATCAACTCTGAGATACGCGTCTGAACTAGTTTCTTACTCTTGGCATTTTGTGAATACCCATTAGAATCCACATTCCTAAGAGAACTGAAACTTCCTTCATATCTGTATCATGCCAATTCTTACGTTTTTGCTGTGATGCATATTTATTAGTTTCAGCAACTATAATTTCCAAGAGTGGGTTTGTAAAAATTTGGGTAAATAGAAATGATTCAATATTTTTCTTCGGTATTGAAAATATGTTGAGAGTTGGAGGTGAATCAAAAAAGTCACAATCTACATAAAAATGGTCTACTTTTTGAGTTCATTCTGAATTCAGCGAATCACTATCTTCTTTTTTTGAGTTATCCAATTCTGTTGATTCAGATACATCTGAATCGTCATCAGATTCATCTGAACTCAAATCCGAATTTTCTGTATTGACTGGAAGATTATCTTTTTTGTTGCGAGCTTGTCTGCTCATGTTCATGAGAATCTTCTTCAAAACTACTATTTTTTTATACGAAAAATGAATCAATTTGAGCAATTGAAAATTTTACTTGCAGCACATCATATGCTTGGACGAAATTGAATTGTGATAGAAATTCTGGAAATTTCACTTGAGAATTAAATATTGAATTTGCAGGAGTCTATAATTTTGTTCTCAGAATATACTTGATACTGAGAACTTACAACTGAGAGCTACGTAAGTCTTACGTGTACGAACAGAATAGACAGCAAGTGGGCCTCTATTAGTTATTTGCAAACTTTATGAATTTTTTACTTGAAAACTATGCGACAAATCAAAAAAACATCAAAAACAGTTTTTATTTGTTTCTCCACGTAAAATACGATAGAATTTTTTGTTTTGCAAAATATCGATCTTTTCGATATGTCGTCCGCCATATTGGATCCGCCATCTTGAATTTTCAAAATCTGACCCCGGATTCGGATTCAGCGCGGGTCGAGACCCCTTATAGTAGAAACAGTTTTTCCGCACCATAGCTGTAACTTACGTGCACCAACAGAATAGACGGCAAGTGGGCCTCTATTAGTTATTTGCAAAGTTTATGAATTTTTTACTCGAAAACTATGTGACAAATCAAAAAAACACCAAAAACAGTTTTTATTTGTTTTTCCACGTAAAATACGATAGAAGTTTTCGTTTTGCAAAATATTGATTTTTTCGACATGTCGTCCGCCATATTGGATCCGCCATCTTGAATTTCCAAAATCTGACGCCGGATTCGGATTCAGCGCGGGTCGAGACCCCTTATAGTAGAAACTGTTTTACCGCACCATAGCTGTAACTCTTATGTGCACGAAAGGGTTAATACAAAAATGGATGGCGTTATACCTTCAACAATAAACACCAAGGCGAACAGATAATCTTCCGCAGCCCTCGGACACCGCGTCACCTTATAAGTGATTACTAATGTGCCTTTAAACTTTTCCATGGCCCTCGGACGCCGCTGTAGATGAGTATAAAAACGTATACTCGAAATCCCTTCATGCGAGATGATTATCATGCGCCACCACCGGTAAAGCAAACCATAACTCTTGCCGGCACATGGTAACGCACGCGCGTAGAGAACCCTTGCGGTCCCCAGACGTCGCGCAAGAATCTTACCTTACATAGGTAAAAATAAAAAAAAATTCATAGAGGCCGGAAACGGCGAAACTAACAAGTTTTTCACGTTCCATACACCTACCTATAATTGTTTTATTTGTATATATATATATTTATTTATGTCGTTTCGCGGTTTTGACGAGTTTTTCGAGATATTATATACCGGTTTTGAAGAGTTTCTCCGGTTTTGAAGAGCCTCTTCAAACTGGAAAAGGTATATATGACCGGTTTTGGAGAGTTTTCGGCCATTTTGTAGAGTCTATAACCCCAGGGTCCATTATTTCTTTAGTCAAGAACCTATAGCAACTCTGAAGAAAAAAACTATACCTATCCAAAACCGGTTCACCCACACATAATTTTATATATATATATATATCAAACCGCAGCTGCCTTGAGGAGTTTTTTTACTACATAATGTAGCCAATGAGTGCTTCCTTCACGGAAAAGTCGTTGGGCACGCTGCAGCCTCGTACAAGCCTTCAGGGTAACCAATTGATAAGAGCGCGGCACTTTCATGCTTTAGACGCACGGCTCACTCACATCGGGCGCGTGGCGCGCCCCGTATGAGGCTCCCGCAGCACGAAGATGCCGAGGCTGCGGCAGCTCGCTTCGTGGTGCTACAGCAAGCCGGAGCTAATGGTCGCATCGTTCTCTCTCTTTCGCGAATCTTCACGCATTACTGTTAGTTCAAGACTTTAATTATTTTATACCACTCTAACCTCAAAATCACAACTTTGATATGATTTTTCGGCGCTCGTGGTATAAAATACCGTTCGAAACTAGTGCGCAAGTTGATTATTTAGGTGGTGTGACTTTTTCGCACTCGCTTCGCTCGTGCAAAAAGTCACACCAGCTAAATAATCGACTTCCCCACCCGTGTCGAAATGTACTATTTTGCAGTAAAAATCTTATACAAACGCTGCGTAAATGAATGAGCCGTTGGTTCATCGCACTGATTATGCAATCATGTAGCGCGCTTAAAATTGAGACGACGGCGCGCCCGCGTATACCCGACTTGCAGCACGCCAACTCTGCGGGCGCGCTGCAAGCCCAAAAGTGAGCGTAATGCATCACCGAGGTGATGGTGGCGCCGGGAGCTCTTGGCAGAGGCCACGGTGTGCTCAATGACTTTTCCGTGTTGAGCCCCGATATTTTAGCCACAATATTAATATCATCGTTGCAAAGTAACTTAGAGTGTAAATTGAGGTAGTTCACCTAAAATTCAATTTTCTTTAGAAATTTCATAAAAATTGGTCTACACACTCCTATATATACGTTTTATCGATTTTTGAACCTCAGTATAGGGAACGGTACTAATTATTGGGATAATTAATGCCAAAGTTTACAACTTTAACATGGGAAGTATAGGTTAAGTATGTATTTAGGACTCGGTTTTAATTGAATACAATGCCAATTTTCTTTAAAATTTTCCTTACAAGTAGTATATTATACTAGACTCAAAAAGGAATAATGTAGAATATTTTGTAATATGGCAAGCGGTACTATTTTTCGAGAAATGATCATTCGAAGAAAATTCCCATGTTATTTGTATACATATATATAGTCGCATCGTACAAGTCGTATTGTTTACATTGGAAAATTCAAAAGGTATCTCAAAACTCAGAATATATACATAAATATACTAAATCACCTATAGGACCTTAGCACGTCAAATTCGTATTCTACAACTATATCACTTAATACTCTAGTCTATACTTACTATAGTCACTTAATACTCTATCTATATCATTTTCCGCAGCAAAATCTGCCATTACTATTTTACCCTGAGTTGGAGTCTAAGAAGTTCGCGTACTGACTTCTGTATAACTGCTATTTACTTAAAAACAAATAATTTATGTAACTTAGAAGTTAAAGGAATAGTTAAATGTTATTTTTGTTATTATTTAAATTTATGTTCAAATTTGAGGTAAAATGAGAATTAAAAATTATAAGTTATTATGCAAAAAAAATAGAACCAATTAATATTAAAAATTTTTTGTAAAGTATCCTGCAAGATAAATTGAAAGAAAATTTGTAACTATACTAACTTTAAACTATTAAGTAATAAACTTTATGTGCAAAAAAGATCAGAACTAAATGTAAATAAGGTAACATACGAATATCTGTCAAAACTTATAAATACTCAATATTTACTGAATTTAGTGTACCTATAAAGGTAATAATTATTTTCGAAACTATTCCTATGCATATAAGTACTACACAATTTACATAACTTGGAGATAACATTTTTAATGTTATCTGTGCCGCTCTGAGTACCATACATTTTTCTCAGACTTCTTAATAACTTTTATCAAAGTATCTTCTCCTATGAACCTTTTCTAATACTCTCATCCCTTTGGAAAAGAAAGAATCTTTCTTGTTTTCCACGATTTCCTCCCATTTTGGAGTAATTACAGGTTGTGAGTTCTCAGACTTTAAATATATACAAATTACTTTCATACAAAATTTTAAGGATTAGAGATTTTTGCGTAAGATAAATGTACCAGTAACTGGACGCTTTATAGCTATGCATGAAATAATTTGTTAGTCAAAGAATAAAAATTATAATTTCATGAGTACCTTTAGTTTTTACGTAATATTAAATTTCGCTTAAGAAATTGAAATAGAAAAATTAATATGTAACCTCCCTTTCTTTAATGACTAAAACATACAAAAATGCCCATGTCCTAATACATAGACACAGAAAATGAGTATGTCCCCGTGCCCCAACCGAGTAGTTCAAAATTTTTATGTCTTCTTTTTGCATTGCAAAATGCATGATAATGAAAAAAACTTTTTTCTTAAAATTTGCAATGTTTGGACACGTATAATGCTAATATAACACTTTTATATATGTACAAAAATCTCAATTACAAATCACTAAATAAAGTCTGTCACCCTACCAATACACCGATACAAGTCTTACTTTGTGGATTTTTCAGAAAAAGCAAATTTTTGTTCTACACTGATGAAATAAATAATAACTTCGGAGTAAGTTATAAAATAAAACTTTCTACGAAAGTATAAAATAAGGCAAGTATAGAAGTTTTTTCTGTATAATCTATAAAATAATATTTATGATTTTTTAAAAGAAGTCAAATAAATACTATAGTAAAAAAGCCTTTTACTTCTTTGAGTCAGCGTATGCTCAACAAATTATATGTAAGTACATTCAAATTGTTCACTGCCAATCAAACAAACCAAAGTTGTGAAATCAATTATCGAAGTAATGCAAACCCATTCTCCGAAAAACTGTATGACTATGTTCTCAGAAATGTATTCAAATTTCTTCATTCTTCTATACAAATTAAACACAAGAAAGTACTGAAATCAATTAAATTATAGTCAAGTACCGGCCATAAGAACTTCTCGTACCTCGCCTGTAAAATTACATTTTACGCCCACATTGTAACTTCAAAATTATTCAGCCAGCGGGCATAAAGTACTAAATAACGCCCAGAGGCCCAATAGCTTACACACTCCTACAAAACTTTATAGTACCTACGTACTTTACGCCCGTGTGGGCGAAAATTATTTTAATTATATAACTATAATGCCTTCTTTTTATTTCTAAAATTTATAAGAATTTTTTCAGGTATTTACGAAAAGTCAAAGCCTATATAAAAAAATTACATAGTTACCAACACATCACTATTTTTCATTATTCCTCCTCAATTTTGAACTTTCTATAATATTACGCATATTGGAAGGACAAGAGAAGTCTAGAGCTGCTCTAGCAGGGGTGGCCCTCCGATCTCCCGTACATACTTGGCGGGCCCGACGGTTTGCAGTATACCGGTGGGCTACTTAAATGTAGAATACTAAATTTTGGCATAAATTCATTAACAATATTTATACGTATAAGTCCACCATAAATAATTACATTGGCTCTAATTTTTAATTGATGCCGTTAAGTAGAACATATCCGTACATGTGGAGAATCATGATTTATATTTGATTACTAAACATATTTTTCCTTGTGTCCGTCCTTTTTAAACGAGAATAAAATAAAAAATTCATATAAATTTATAGCCTGCTCAAAAGTCCTTTACATTTTACTAACCGTTTTATAAGCAACATATGTTATATCCTTTTCCCCCGTCTAAATATCATATAAGATCTCATATGAGAATTTCAGACAGCGCATATCTCGCATGAGATCTTATATCTGATGTCATATGAAATTTTACGTATTATGAGATCTCATATGATATTTTCACGCGGGTGTGTACTTTTTATTTAAAAACAGAGTGATAGATTCATAGATCAGTAGTTAATATGTAGAAGCAACCCATTTATACATTTTATCTGATCTTTAAACATAAGAATATTTATATGAAAATGACCATGCCTTACACCATGAAGTGTGTACGGGAGATCGGAGGACCACCCCTGCTAGAGCAGCTATAGACTTCTCTTGTCCTTCCAAGATGCGTAATATTATTGAAAGTTCAAAATTGAGGAGGAATAATGAAAAATAGTGATGTGTTGGTAACTATGTAATTTTTTTATATAGACTTTGACTTTTCGTAAATATCTGAAAAAATTCTTATGAATTTTAGAAATAACAAGAACGCATTATAGTTATATAATTAAAATAATTTTCGCCCACACGGGCGTAAAGTACGTAGGTACTATAAAGTTTTGTAGGAGTGTGTGAGCTATTGGGCCTCTGGGCGTTATGTAGTACTTTATGCCCGCTGGCTGAATAATTTTGAAGTTACAATGTGGGCGTAAAATGTAATTTTAGAGGCGAGGTACGAAAAGTTCTTATGGCCGGTACTTGACTATATGATTTCAGTACTTTCTTGTGTTTAGTTTGTATAGAAGAATGAAGAAATTTGAATACATTTCTGAGAACATAGTCATACAGTTTTTCGGAGAATGGGTTTGCATTACTTGACTATCGATAATTGATTTCACAACTTTGGTTTGTTTGATTTGCAGTGAACAATTTGAATGTACTTACATATAATTTGTTGACCATACATTGACTCAATGAAGTAAAAGACTTTTTTACTATAGTATTTATTTGACTTCTTTTAAAAAATCAAAAATATTATTTTATAGATTATACAGTAAAAACTTCTATAATTGCCTTATTTTATACTTTCGTAGAAAGTTTTATTAACAATATTATTATTTGTACAGTCATGAAAAAAATTATTACCATTTGTAGAGAGTGCTTATTGAATAGATGAGATCGGAATAAATAAAAGGACTATAGACAAATTGTGTAGTTAGAATATATTTAAAAAATTAGTTTTTTAAAAAACGTGCTGGTTGTTTTGAAAAAATATTTAAGTTCTCATTAAAGATTTTGGTACAGATAGAGGGAGAGAGAGGGGGCAAGAAAGAGAGGGTGGGATAGTTTAGTAAATAATGTTTGTTAAGTATAAAACTATGTAGAATAGTAACCAAACTTATTCTTGCCTATAAGTTGTTACTTTTGTAAAAAAATTTTTTAGAGAGATTTCACAACTTTTTAAGAGTAAAAGTACATTATAAATAATGTTTATTAAGTATAAAATTACACTTTGATTGATTTCACAACTTTTTTGGGTTTTAAAAAATACTTTAAAAAATAGTTTTTAAAAGTGTTTATTATAATTGTTTCAAAAAAATATTGAAACTCGCCAAGATGGCGTCGGAAGGCAGGCTGCCTTCCGGAGAGCCTCCTGATAAAAATCTAGAATTAGTGTATAAATGCCACCCAAAAAGGAAAGTGTCACTTGTAGTTTGCATAGTGTGCGAAAACATGTACCATAAAAGTGATTATGAAAAGTGTAAAGACAAAAAATATATAAGTAATCTATTAGTGATATGTCCAGACCACGTGGAGCTTAATATAACCTTAAAAAATCAAGAAACTAAACTCTGTGAAGCAGCTAAAATATTAATTGCGCAAATTAAAAGTGAAAAGGAGAAACAAATAAAACATAAAATATTAAATGAAATATCTATTATCTCTGATAGTATACATAAATCAGTAGATAATGAAAAACTACTAAACGTTACGATGCTAACTGAAAATCCTGAACTGGAAAATCAACATCAAATTGAAATTCAACTACTAGGACAATTAAATCAAGAACTAATGGAAAAAAACGACATATTGAAGCAATTAATAAAAAAAGGATAAAAATGACCAGGAGATGGAAATAAAGCAACATAACCGAAAAACATATGCAGAAGTAGCAACTAACAAACTAGCAATTAAAAACAAAAGAATACCGAAAATAATTGTGAAAAATCTTAAAAAGGACATTAAAAATCCACATGACTTTAAGAAAAAGGTATGTGTCGTTTTAATAAAAGAAAAAGATATACAGATGAAACAACTAAAAGTAGTGAACGAAAATGAAATTGAGATTAAAAGTATGAATGAAAAAAGTGCTAAAGTAACAATTGAATTACTCTCAAAAAAACTATCTAACAATTATAAAACATTTATTGAAAAAATTGAATCCCCGAAGATGAAAATAGTTGGTGTAGACAACTAGACTAATATGAATATAGAAGAGCTGGAAGAGGACTTAAATAAAAGAAATTTTATTGGATATCAAGATAAGTGGAAGATACTAAATATAGACAAAAATAAGATTACAAACAAGACAACCATAATAATTGAAGTTCCAAGAGAGCTATATGAACATATTAGTGACAATCAAAATAGAAACTTCATTGGATATCAAAGCTGTAAGGTATGGGATTTAATAAACATCATGCCCTGCTTAAACTGTGGAAGATTTGGACATAACACATTGAAATGCAAAAACACTCTATGCTGCTTAAAATGTGCAGGTCCGCATAAGACTTTGCAATGTGATAATAACCCATCCAACATTACATGTGTCAATTGTTTTTACAGCAACTCGAAATATAACACAAATTTCGAGGTTAAACATATGGCCAATGACACAGAGAAATGTACAATATTTAAGAATAAGCTCAATAGATATATAAATATGACTGATTATCCGATAAGACCTACTATACCAAGATACTTAGGTAAAGTAGGAAACAGCAATCAAGCCACTACGATGACCAGCTCGACTAGCGCAACTATGCTGACTTCGCCGTCTAGAGACAACTGGACTAGCGCAACTTTGCTGACTTCGCCGTTTAGAGCCAGCACCGCATCTCTAACACATACGACACCAAGGAAACAGCAAACTACATAATGGAGCAACACGTCGATCTCATTGGAGAATTGCAAAAAGAAGTAATACAAGAAGAAACGTCATTTCTTGATCTTAAAACTCTCAATAAAAATATAAATAAAAAAGATAGTTTGATATTACAGGTCAATATTAGAAGTCCAAATCACAATTATACGAAATTGAATATTCTTATTAAGAGCTTGAAGATCAAACCATATATAATTGTATGTACAGAAACATGGAATTTACCCAATCCTCACTTTTTTGCAATACAGGGATATAAATTGTACTACAATAACGGTAACTTAAATCAAAATGATGGTGTCGTTGTATATATAAAAGATTGTGTATCAGAAATTACTGAAATAATCGAAATTGGTAGACTCAAAGTATTAAACTCACGAATAAGTCTAAATAACAACAGTAATCTTGAAATTTCCGCATTATATCGATGTCATGATTTTCCGCGCCTTGAATTTATTTTGAATGTAAAATCATTTATCAATAGCAAAAGAAATATAAAAAACCACCTGATTATTGGTGATTTTAACATCGATATTATGAAAGATGATGAATATAGCTTAGAATTATTAGACAATATGATGGAAAAGGGTTTCTTCCCGGGTTTTATACATACAACTAGACCAAATGATAGTGGTGGAAGCGGTACATGCATTGACAACATGTACATAAAAGCTACATCTATAGACACTAAAACTTTTAAACGCTCGATTCCTTTTACTAATCATTATCCACTTTTCTTGAAATTGAATAAGCCACCAAAATTAAAACAAGAAAATATCCAGTATCACTATAATTACTATAAACTTTCAAGTATAGCCATTACAAAAAATTGGAATGTTATAGAGGCAATGCATGATCCTGATGAAGCTACTGCATTCTTGATAACTGAAATACAAGACTGTTTAGAAAAGTCTAAAGAAGCGCATAAAACAAAAAATAACAAGAACAAAAAATATCCAAAGAAGGATTGGATATCTAAAGCAATAATGATCTCGTGTGAAAAGAAAGAACAACTATATATTAAAATGCGCAATGAACCAAATAATAATCTAATAAAATTAGAATATAAGAATTACACAAAGAGGCTAGACAAAGTTATTAAAGAGGCAAAAATAAAACATGAAAGAAATTTAATTAAGAACAATATCAATAATACCAAGCAACTTTGGAAATACATAAACAAAAAAATGGGAACCAACTTGAAAAAGAATAACACAATAAATAAGATCATTTTAAATAACAATTGCACAATAGAGGATCAGATGCAAATTGCCAATCATATGAATTCGTACTTTTGTAGAATTGGAAAAGATCTAACTAACACCATTGTAAAACCCCAGGGTAAGCATTTACAATTACCAGCAATGAACATGAATACAATTTACATTAAATCGACTAATAACGAGGAAATTCTTCAAATAATTGATAATATGAAAATAAAAAATGGCGGGGTAGATAACATTACTACCAAAACACTAAAAATACTATCATATCAAATTATTAATCCACTAACACATATCTTTAATCTTTGTATTGAAAAATCAACATGGCCTCTAGCGCTTAAAACAGCTGAGGTAGTTCCTATTTTTAAATCGGGTAATAAAATGGATACATCAAACTATAGACCGATATCTCTAATTTCTAACGTAGCAAAGATATTTGAAAAAATTGTATATGTTCGTTTACAATCATTTTTGGACACTAATAATTTGTTAGCGCAGAATCAATTTGGATTTATAAAAAAGAAAGGTACCAAAGATGCTCTTAGTTACTTAATGAACATAATCTATAAGAAATTAGACAAAAGTAAACCAATAGCTACTGCATTTTTAGATCTAGCAAAAGCTTTTGATACTGTCAACCATGCTATTCTTTTAGACAAATGATATAATTATGGAATAAGAGGTAAAGCGGATGCACTTATATCTAACTATCTTAGTAACAGAAAACAAAAAGTAAGAATAGGAACAACTGAAAGCTATTATGAAACGATAACTACAGGTGTGCCGCAAGGTACTATACTAGGGCAACTCTTATTCATAATTTACGTAAACGATTTACTAACAAACAGAACAGATAGTACCATCTCATATGCGGATGATACAGCTATTATTTCAACAGATGATAACTGGGAGAAAGTGGAAAATAAAATGAACAAGTACTTAGAAGATATAAATATCTGGCTAGCACTTAACAAACTATCCTAAATATAAAGAAAACTGTGCACATAACTTTTGGTAACTATTGTGTTCCCGAAGATATGAACATACGAGGGTCATTTGACAAGTACCTAGCCTCACCGCCAGATGGTGCCACTATCGCACCAGAAATACACTACAGTGCAGTATCTTCCTGTAAACAGTTACAGACAAAATTTCAGCCGGATCGGAGTTGTAGTTTATTTTTGAGAGCGTGTGAAAGCAAATGTGTCCGTTGATTTTTGAAATAATGGAGAAAGAACAATATCGGTCGGTGATTCGATTCTTGTTTTTGGAAGGGAAATCGCGCAGTGAAATTAAAGAACGCTTGGATGCAGTGTATGGGGATGCTTCTCCTTCGATGGCGACCTTTAAATTTTGGTATAACGAGTTTCAACGTGGTCGTACGTCGGTTTTTGATGATCCACGCCCAGGTGCTCCGAAAACAGCCACTACGGAGGAGAACGTGAAAAAAATACACGATATCGTTTTGTCAGACCGCCGATTAAAGGTGCACGAGATAGCTGCGATAGTAGGCCTCTCAGAAGAATGCGTGTGGCATATCCTACATGAGATTTTAGGCATGAGGAAGCTGTCAGCAAGGTGGGTGCCGCGTTTGCTGACTGCAGACAACAAGCGCATCCGTGTGACCAGTTCAGAGCAGTGTTTGAAGCTGTTTAATCGCAATCCAAAAGAGTTTTTGCGTCGTTACGTGACCGTCGACGAAACATGGATTCACTACTACACTCCAGAGACCAAGGAGCAGTCAAAACAGTGGACCTTACCCGGTGAACCTGCTCGGAAGAAGGCGAAGACGGTCCCGTCGGCCGGAAAGGTGATGGCCACTGTTTTCTGGGATTCTCAAGGTGTGATTTTTATTGACTATCTGGAGAAGGGCAAAACGGTCACAGGACAGTACTACGCCGAACTATTGAGCCGATTTGACGCCGTGTTAGAAGAAAAACGGCCCCATTTGTCTAAAAAGAAAGTGCTTTTCCACCACGATAATGCACCGGCTCACACTTCTGCACTCGCCACGGCTAAATTGGTCGAATTACGCTACGAACTGCTGCCCCATCCACCGTATTCTCCAGATTTGGCTCCGTGTGACTTTTTTTTGTTTCCGAACCTAAAAAATTCGCTCGCCGGGAAGAGATTCCACTCCAATAACGAAATAATCGCCGCCACGGAGGCCTATTTTGCAAACCAAGAGAAAACATTTTTTTCAACGGCGTTAAAAAAATTGGAACACCGCTGGACCAAGTGTATTCAACTAAAAGAAGACTGCATTGAAAAATAAATTTTATTTTTTGTAAAATTTTGGTGTTTTCATTTGTAGGCTAGGTACTTATCAAATGACCCTCGTACGCATACAGGGTACTAAATTGAGCAGGGTAGAATACTGTAAATATCTAGGTATAATTATTGCTTATAGTCTAAAGTGGGATAAACATATTGAATATATAATAAAAAAAACTAAATATATAATATATATACTGTACAAGTTATCAACATATATGCAATCTGACACACTTAAGACAATATATTATGCATTTTTTCATAGTGTCATTAGCTATGGAAATATTGCATGGGGTGGTGCATATAAAAACAACTTAAAATTACTACAAAACATCCAAAATAGGATTTTAAAAATTATAAACAAAAATATTTTCAATCGAGACAACCCCTTGAATCTAAAACAAATTTTTGCTTACGAATGTGTAACGTATCATTATAATCAACTTAAGAATTTATACTTAACATCGACTTGCAAAACTAGAAATAAACTTATAATACCACCAAAGTGTTCGAAAACTGTTAGTGATAAAGATAACTATGTCAGAGCGATACAAGTATTAATTGTCTTCCGAAATCTAATCCAAATCTTAAAGTTCTAGATATCGCAAAAAATTATAATAAGAAAAAGCTGAAAATTTGGATTGGTACTAATATATTCTAGAATTTAAACAAAGAAAAAATAAATAAATTAAATAAATAAATAAATAAAAATTTAACCTTCCAGTGTGGGTGAGATAATCAATGTGGACCAAATATATTATTTATAGTGGAATCTTTGATTCCATCCCTAGTTTATAAGTTACTTAAGTTTTTTTAGTTTTAGTAGCAATAACATGTAATACAACATGTACTACTCTGGTTTAAATAAATAAATAAATAAATATTTAAGCTTTCAGTCAAGTTCTTTGTAGAGAGTTGGACAGTTGTTGAGAGCAAGATTCTTTGTATAAAAACATTAAACTTTTATTAGTATTTCAACAGAGAATTTAAAGAAAAAAGATAACAATAATATATTTTTTCTTTGTAGCTATCGCAAGGAATAAAAGAAAAAAATACAAATTCTCAGAATTACAATTCAAATCTTTGTATCACCTGATTTTCTTGCTTTTATAAAATCTAAAACATCTTAGTTATAGCTTAATGTCACTACTTAATGTCAGCATTATTATTAAAATTCTTGGCCATTCTTAGACGCATTGTAATAATGTATTCAAAAATACTTGAGCACAATGCACTTTTAATAATCTGAGAAAATTTTATCTAACTTAAACTACTAACATTAAAGTTATTTATGAAAATACAATCTAAACAGATTGCTAATATCTTTGCGTGTTGTTTTTTCAAAATAAAGAACCATCACTTAATGTCACTACTTAATGTCACTATTATTAAAATTCGTGGTAATCCATTTTTTGACGCATTGATATGCAATGGACTTCATCAATTTTTAGTGTATTTTTATGCTAATATCTTTTTCAAGCAGTATTTGAACTCGAAACAAAAAATGAAATGAGGCCTGAACCTGAAAGAATTAATCTAATGTAAAATAAAAAATACTTGAGCATGATGCACTTTTAATAATAATCTAAGAAAATCTTATATATCACTATTTCCGGGTTTTAATAATTTAGCTAGTTTACCTTTAGAAATCGTAGGGCCAGTAAATTCCATAATTAAAACACCATAAAGTAGAACGAGGCTCTGCTAGAGGAATATTATCTGCAACAGTATTTCTTTTTTTTCTACTACAGGAGGTTGCGTTCTTTGGCAGACTTGAACATAATCTTTTGGTGGCCTTAATGCATAATGCATAATAATAATGATTTTGAACTCTTCTATATATTGCAAACTATTTAATCAGAATCTACTTGTCAATTATCCTTATGCTGATATAATCTGTAACAAAAAAAAAGGATTTCACAAACTAACAATACTTATATTAATAACATTATTTTTTTTATTTTATAATAAAAGTTTGCTACTTATCTGAAAATATATCTGCATATGCTCCTTTAACTCTGTTTTCCGGGACTTTTAATGATGTATAACTGTGATTTCCGGGACCCGTTGTTATTTCTGGGATGTCCCGGAAGTGTTTTTGGTGCGGAAATGTTATTTCTGCGACGCGTCTAGAGTCAATAACCCTAGGGTCATTATTTCTTTAGTTACGCGCCTATATAGCGAACTCTGAAGAGATAAACTATAGGACCCTTTATAATCCCAGAAAACAGGGTTAAAGGTGTTTATATATTTTTCCATATTTTTCTTAATTTTTTTTAACCGACTTAATAATATCCGATTGTGCGGAAAAAAAAGTATGGGTAGATACGAAATTTCAAGACCTTTGAGAAAATGGGCCTACGTCCGACCGATAAGCAAACCCAGAGCCAAAAAAAATTATTCTCGATTTTTTCATACGTTTCTTTATGTTTTTTAACCGGCTAAATAATATCCGATTCGGCCAACAAAAATATGGTTAGATAGGAAATTTCAAGACCTTTCAGAAAATGGGCCAACATTCGACCAATATCCAAACCCTGGCGAAAAAAAAAATTATTTCGATTTTTCCATATTTTCCTTTATTTTTTTTTAACCGACTTAATAATATCCGATTGCGTCGAAATAAATACGGGTAGATAGGAAATTTCAAGACCTTTCAGAAAATGGGCCTACATCCGACCGATATCCAAACCCAGAGCCAAAAAAAATTATTTTCGATTTTTTCATATTTTTCTTTATTTATTTAACCAACTTAATAATATCCGATCGCTTCAAAAAAAAATTATGGGTAGATAGGAAATTTCAAGACTTTTGAGAAAATGGGCCTACGTCCGACCGATAAGCAAACCCAGAGCCAAAAAAAATTATTTTCGATTTTTTCATATTTTTCTTTATTTTTGTTTTTAACCGACTTAATAATATACGATTGTGCGGAAAAAAATATGGGTAGATAGAAAATTTCAAGACCTTTCAGAAAATGGGCCAACATCCGACCAATATCCAAATCCGGCGAAGAAAAAAAATTATTTCGATTATTCCATATTTTTCTTTATATTTTTTAACCAACCTAATAATATCCGATCGGTTAAAAAAAAGTATGGATAGATAGAAAATTTCAAGACCTTTCAGAAAATAGGCTTACATCCGACCGATATCCAAACCCAAAGCCAAAAAAATTATTTTCGATTTTTCCATATTTTTCTTAATTTTTTTTTAACCGACTCAATAATATCCGATTGTGCGGAAAAAATATGGGTAGATAGGAAATTTCAAGACCTTTCAGAAAACGGGTCAACATTCGACCAATATCCAAACCCTGGCGAAAAAAAAATTATTTCCATTTTTTCATATTTTTCTTTATTTTTTTAAGCAACTTAATAATATCCGATCAGTTCAAAAAAAAATATGGATAGATAGGAAATTTGAAAACCTTTCAGAAAATGGGCTTACTTCCCACCGATATCCAAACCCAGAGCGAAAAAAAAATTATTTTCGATTTTTCCATATTTTTCTTTATTTTCTTTTAACCGACTTAATAATATCCGATTGTGCGGAAAAAAATATGGGTAGATTTCAAGACCTTTGAGAAAATGGGCCTACGTCCGATCGATAAGCAAACCCAGAGTCAAAAAAAATTATTTTCGATTTTTTCATATTTTTCTTTATTTTTTTTAGATAGGAAATTTCAAGACCTTTCAGAAAATGGGCTACATCCGACCGATATCCAAATCCGGCGAAGAAAAAAAATTATTTCAATTATTCCATATTTTTCTTTATATTTTTTAAACAACTTAATAATATCCGATCGGTTCAAAAAAGAATATGGATAGATAGGAAATTTCAAGAGCTTTCAGAAAATGGGCTTACTTCCGACCGATATCCAAACCCAGAGCCAAAAGAATTATTTTCGATTCTTCTACATTTTTCTTAATTTTTTTTTAACCGACTTAATAATATCCGATTGTGCGGAAAAAATATGTGTAGATAGGAAATTTCAAGACCATTGAGAAAATGGGCCTACGTCCGACCGATAAGCAAACCCAGAACCAAAAAAAATTATTCTCGATTTTTTCATATTTTTCTTTATTTTTTTTTTTAACCGACTTAATAATATCCGATTGTGCGGAAAAAAATATGGGTAGATAGGAAATTTCCAGACCTTTCAGAAAATGGGCTTACTTCCGACCGATATCCAAACCCAGAGCCAAAAAAAAATTATTTCGATTTTTCTATATTTTCCTTTATTTTTCTTTTAACCGACTCAATAATATCTGATTGCGTCGAAACAAATATGGGTAGATAGGAAATTTCAAGACCTTTCAGAAAATGGGCTACATCCGACCGATTTCCAAACCCAGAGCCAAAAAAAATTATTTTCGGTTTTTTCTTATTTTTCTTTATTTTTTTTAACCAACTTAATAATATCTGATTACGTCGAAACAAATATGGGTAGATAGGCAATTTCAAGACCTTTCAGAAAATGGGCTACATCCGACCGACATCCAAACCCTGGCGACAAAAAAAATTATTTCGATTTTTCCATATTTTCCTTCATTTTTCTTTTAACCGACTTAATAATATCCGATTGCGTCGAAACAAATATGGGTAGATAGGAAATTTCAAGACCATTCAGAAAATGGGCTTACTTCCGACCGATATCCAAACCCAGAGCCAAAAAAAATTATTTTCGATTTTTCCATATTTTTCTTTATTTTTTTTTAACCAACTTAATAATATCCGATTGTGCGGAAAAAAATATGGGTAGATAGGAAATTTTAATACCGTTGAGAAAATGGGCCTACGTCCGAGCGATAAGCAAATCCGGCGAAGAAAAAAATTTTTTTCGATTATTCCATATTTTTCTTTATATTTTTTAAACAACTTAACAATATCTGATCGGTTAAAAATAAGTATGGATAGATACGAAATTTCAAGACCTTTCAGAAAATGGGCTTACTTCCGATCGATATCCAAACCCAGAGCTAAAAAAATTATTTTCGATTCTTCCATATTTTTCTGAATTCTTTTTTAACCGACTTAATAATATCCGATTGTGCGGAAAAAATATCGGTAGATAGGAAATTTCAAGACCTTTGAGAAAATGGGCCTACGTCCGACCGATAAGCAAACCCAGAGCAAAAAAAATTATTCTCGATTTTTTCATATGTTTCTTTATGTTTTTTAACCGACTAAATAATATCCGATTCGGCCAACAAAAATATGCTTAGATAGGAAATTTCAAGACCTTTCAGAAAATGGGCCAACATTCGACCAATATCCAAACCCTGGCGACAAAAAAAATTATTTCGATTTTTCCATATTTTCCTTCATTTTTTTTTTAACCGACTTAATAATATCCGATTGCGTCGAAACAAATATGGGTAGATAGGAAATTTCAAGACCATTCAGAAAATGGGCTTACTTCCGACCGATATCCAAACCCAGAGCCAAAAAAAATTATTTTCGATTTTTCCATATTTTTCTTTATTTTTTTTTAACCAACTTAATAATATCCGATTGTGCGGAAAAAAATATGGGTAGATAGGAAATTTTAATACCGTTGAGAAAATGGGCCTACGTCCGAGCGATAAGCAAATCCGGCGAAGAAAAAAATTTTTTTCGATTATTCCATATTTTTCTTTATATTTTTTAAACAACTTAATAATATCCGATCGGTTAAAAATAAGTATGGATAGATACGAAATTTCAAGACCTTTCAGAAAATGGGCTTACTTCCGATCGATATCCAAACCCAGAGCTAAAAAAATTATTTTCGATTTTTCCATATTTTTCTGAATTCTTTTTTAACCGACTTATTAATATCCGATTGTGCGGAAAAAATATCGGTAGATAGGAAATTTCAAGACCTTTGAGAAAATGGGCCTACGTCCGACCGATAAGCAAACCCAGAGCAAAAAAAATTATTCTCGATTTTTTCATGTGTTTCTTTATGTTTTTTAACCGACTAAATAATATCCGATTCGGCCAACAAAAATATGCTTAGATAGGAAATTTCAAGACCTTTCAGAAAATGGGCCAACATTCGACCAATATCCAAACCCTGGCGACAAAAAAAATTATTTCGATTTTTCCATATTTTCCTTCATTTTTCTTTTAACCGACTTAATAATATCCGATTGCGTCGAAACAAATATGGGTAGATAGGAAATTTCAAGACCATTCAGAAAATGGGCTTACTTCCGACCGATATCCAAACCCAGAGCCAAAAAAAATTATTTTCGATTTTTCCATATTTTTCTTTATTTTTTTTTAACCAACTTAATAATATCCGATTGTGCGGAAAAAAATATGGGTAGATAGGAAATTTTAATACCGTTGAGAAAATGGGCCTACGTCCGAGCGATAAGCAAATCCGGCGAAGAAAAAAATTTTTTTCGATTATTCCATATTTTTCTTTATATTTTTTAAACAACTTAATAATATCCGATCGGTTAAAAATAAGTATGGATAGATACGAAATTTCAAGACCTTTCAGAAAATGGGCTTACTTCCGATCGATATCCAAACCCAGAGCTAAAAAAATTATTTTCGATTTTTCCATATTTTTCTGAATTCTTTTTTAACCGACTTATTAATATCCGATTGTGCGGAAAAAATATCGGTAGATAGGAAATTTCAAGACCTTTGAGAAAATGGGCCTACGTCCGACCGATAAGCAAACCCAGAGCAAAAAAAATTATTCTCGATTTTTTCATATGTTTCTTTATGTTTTTTAACCGACTAAATAATATCCGATTCGGCCAACAAAAATATGCTTAGATAGGAAATTTCAAGACCTTTCAGAAAATGGGCCAACATTCGACCAATATCCAAACCCTGGCGACAAAAAAAATTATTTCGATTTTTCCATATTTTCCTTCATTTTTCTTTTAACCGACTTAATAATATCCGATTGCGTCGAAACAAATATGGGTAGATAGGAAATTTCAAGACCATTCAGAAAATGGGCTTACTTCCGACCGATATCCAAACCCAGAGCGAAAAAAAATTATTTTCGATTTTTCCATATTTTTCTTTTTTTTTTTCAACCAACTTAATAATATCCGATTGTGCGGAAAAAAATATGGGTAGATAGGAAATTTTAATACCGTTGAGAAAATGGGCCTACGTCCGAGCGATAAGCAAATCCGGCGAAGAAAAAAATTTTTTTCGATTATTCCATATTTTTCTTTATATTTTTTAAACAACTTAATAATATCCGATCGGTTAAAAATAAGTATGGATAGATACGAAATTTCAAGACCTTTCAGAAAATGGGCTTACTTCCGATCGATATCCAAACCCAGAGCTAAAAAAATTATTTTCGATTTTTCCATATTTTTCTGAATTCTTTTTTAACCGACTTATTAATATCCGATTGTGCGGAAAAAATATCGGTAGATAGGAAATTTCAAGACCTTTGAGAAAATGGGCCTACGTCCGACCGATAAGCAAACCCAGAGCAAAAAAAATTATTCTCGATTTTTTCATATGTTTCTTTATGTTTTTAACCGGCTAAATAATATCCGATTCGGCCAACAAAAATATGCTTAGATAGGAAATTTCAAGACCTTTCAGAAAATGGGCCAACATTCGACCAATATCCAAACCCTGGCGACAAAAAAAATTATTTCGATTTTTCCATATTTTCCTTCATTTTTCTTTTCACCGACTTAATAATATCCGATTGCGTCGAAACAAATATTGGTAGATAGGAAATTTCAAGACCATTCAGAAAATGGGCTTACTTCCGACCGATATCCAAACCCAGAGCCAAAAAAAATTATTTTCGATTTTTCCATATTTTTCTTAATTTTTTTTAACCGGTTAAATAATATCCGATTCGGCCAACAAAAATATGGTTAGATAGGAAATTTCAAGACCTTTTAGAAAATCGGCCAACATCCGACGAATATCCAAACCCGGCGAAGAAAAAACATTATTTCGATTATTCCATATTTTTCTTTATATTTTTTAACCAACGTAATAATATCCGATCGGTTAAAAAAAAGTATGGATAGATAGGAAATTTCAAGACCTTTCAGAAAATGCGCTTACTTCCGACCGATATCCAAACCCAGAGAAAAAAAAAATTATTTTCGATTTTTCCATATTTTTCTTTATTTTTTTTTAACCGACTTAATAATATCCGATTGTGCCCAAAAAAATATGGGTAGCTAGGAAATTTCAAACCATTCAGAAAATGGGCTTACTTCCGACCGATATCCAAACCCAGAGCCAAAAAAAGTTATTTTCGATTTTTCCATATTTTTCTTTATTTTTTTTTTAACCAACTTAATAATATCCGATTGTGCGGAGAAAAATATGGGTAGATAAGAAATTTCAAGACCTTTCAGAAAATGGGCTTACTTCCGACCGATAAGCAAACCCCGAGCCAAAAAAAATTATTCTCGATTTTTTATGTTTCTTTATGTTTTTTAACCGGCTAAATAATATCCGATTCGGCCAACAAAAATATGGTTAGATAGGAATTTTCAAGACCTTTCAGAAAATGGGCCAACATCCGACCAATATCCAAACCCGGCGAAGAAAAAACATTATTTCGATTATTCCATATTTTTCTTTATATTTTTTAACCAACGTAATAATATCCGATCGGTTAAAAAAAAGTATGGATAGATAGGAAATTTCAAGACCTTTCAGAAAATGCGCTTACTTCCGGCCGATATCCAAACCCAGAGCCAAAAATATTCGATTCTTCCATATTTTTCTTAATTTTTTTTTAACCGACTTAATAATATCTGATTGTGCGGAAAAAAATATGGGTAGATAGGAAATTTCAAGACCTTTGAGAAAATGGTCCTATGCAAAACAGATATCCAAATCCGGCGAAGAAAAAAAATTATTTCGATTATTCCATATTTGTCTTTATATTTTTTAAACATCTTAATAATATCCGATCGGTTCAAAAAAGAATATGGATAGATACGAAATTTCGAGACCTTTCAGAAACTGGGCTTAGCTCCGACCGTTATCCAAACCCAGAGAAAAAATAAATTATTTTCGATTTTTCCATATTTTTCTTTATTTTTTTTTAACCGACTTAATAATATCCGATTGTGCCGAAAAATATATGGGTAGATAGGAAATTTCAATACCATTCAGAAAATGGGCTTACTTCCGACCGATATCTAAACCCAGAGCCAAAAAAAGTTATTTTGGATTTTTCCATATTTTTCTTTATTTTTTTTTTAAACAACTTCATAATATCCGATTGTGCGGAAAAAAATATGGGTAGATAAGAAATTTCAAGACCTTTGAGAAAATGGGCCTACGTCCGACCGATAAGCTAACCCAGAGCCAAAAAAAATTATTCTCGATTTTTTCATATGTTTCTTTATGTTTTTTAAGCGGCTAAATAATATCCGATTCGGCCAACAAAAATATGGTTAGATAGGAAATTTCAAGTACCTTTCAGAAAATGGACCAACATTCGACCAATATCCAAACCCTGGCGAAAAAAAAATTATTTAGATTTTTCCATGTTTTCCTTTCTTTTCTTTTAACCGACTTAATACTATCCGATTGCGTCGAAACAAATATGGGTAGATAGTAAATTTCAAGACCTTTCAGAAAATGGGCTACATCCGTCCGATATCCAAACCCAGAGCCAAAAAAAATTATTTTCGATTTTTCCATATTTTTCTTTATTTTCTTTTAACCGACTTAATAATATCCGATTATGCGGAAAAAAATATGGGTAGATAGGAAATTTCAAACCATTAAGAAAATGGGCTTACTTCCGACCGATATCCAAACCCAGAGCCAAAAAAGTTATTTTCGATTTTTCCATATTTTTCTTTATTTTTTTTTTAAACAACTTCATAATATCCGATTGTGCGGAAAAAAATATGGGTAGATAAGAAATTTCAAGACCTTTGAGAAAATGGGCCTACGTCCGACCGATAAGCTAACCCAGAGCCAAAAAAAATTATTCTCGATTTTTTCATATGTTTCTTTATGTTTTTTAAGCGGCTAAATAATATCCGATTCGGCCAACAAAAATATGGTTAGATAGGAAATTTCAAGTACCTTTCAGAAAATGGACCAACATTCGACCAATATCCAAACCCTGGCGAAAAAAAAATTATTTAGATTTTTCCATGTTTTCCTTTCTTTTCTTTTAACCGACTTAATACTATCCGATTGCGTCGAAACAAATATGGGTAGATAGTAAATTTCAAGACCTTTCAGAAAATGGGCTACATCCGTCCGATATCCAAACCCAGAGCCAAAAAAAATTATTTTCGATTTTTCCATATTTTTCTTTATTTTCTTTTAACCGACTTAATAATATCCGATTATGCGGAAAAAAATATGGGTAGATAGGAAATTTCAAACCATTAAGAAAATGGGCTTACTTCCGACCGATATCCAAACCCAGAGCCAAAAAAAAATTATTTTCGATTTTTCCATATTTTTCTTTATATTTTTTAACCAACTTAATAATATCCAATCGGTTAAAAAAAGTATGGATAGATAGGAAATTTCAAGACCATTCAGAAAATGGGCTTACTTCCGACCGATATCCAAACCCAGAGCCAAAAAAAATTATTTTCGATTTTTTCATATGTTTCTTTATGTTTTTTAACCGGCTAAATAATATCCGATTCGGCCAACAAAAATATGCTTAGATAGGAAATTTCAAGACCTTTCAGAAAATGGGCCAACATCCGACGAATATCCAAACCCGGCGAAGAAAAAACATTATTTCGATTATTCCATATTTTTCTTTATATTTTTTAACCAACGTAATAATATCCGATCGGTTAAAAAAAAGTATGGATAGATAGGAAATTTCAAGACCTTTCAGAAAATGCGCTTACTTCCGATCGATATCCAAACCCAGAGCCAAAAACCTTTATTCGATTCTTCCATATTTTTCTTAATTTCTTTTTAACCGACTTAATAATATCCGATTGTGCGGAAAAAAATATGGGTAGATAGGAAATTTCAAGACCTTTGAGAAAATGGTCCTACGCCCAACCGATATCCAAATCCGGCGAAGAAAAAAAATTATTTCGATTATTCCATATTTGTCTTTATATTTTTTAAACAACTTAATAATATCCGATCGGTTCAAAAAAGAATATGGATAGATACGAAATTTCGAGACCTTTCAGAAACTGGGCTTAGTTCCGACCGATATCCAAACCCAGAGAAAAAAAAAATTATTTTCGATTTTTCCATATTTTTCTTTATTTTTTTTTAACCGACTTAATAATATCCGATTGTGCCCAAAAAAATATGGGTAGATGGGAAATTTCAAACCATTCAGAAAATGGGCTTACTTCCGACCGATATCCAAACCCAGAGCCAAAAAAAGTTATTTTCGATTTTTCCATATTTTTCTTTATTTTTTTTTTAACCAACTTAATAATATCCGATTGTGCGGAGAAAAATATGGGTAGATAAGAAATTTCAAGACCTTTGAGAAAATGGGCCTACGTCCGACCGATAAGCTAACCCAGAGCCAAAAAAAATTATTCTCGATTTTTTTCATATGTTTCTTTATGTTTTTTAACCGGCTAAATAATATCCGATTCGGCCAACAAAAATATGGTTAGATAGGAAATTTCAAGTACCTTTCAGAAAATGGGCCAACATTCGACAAATATCCAAACCCTGGCGAAAAAAAAATTATTTCGATTTTTCCATATTTTCCTTTCTTTTCTTTTAACCGACTTAATAATATCCGATTGCGTCGAGACAAATATGGGTAGATAGGAAATTTCAAGACCTTTCAGAAAATGGGCTACATCCGACCGATATCCAAATCCGGCGAAGAAAAAAAATTATTTCGATTATTCCATATTTTTCTTTTTATTTTTTAAACAACTTAATAATATCCGATCAGTTAAAAAAAAATATGGATAGATAGGAAATTTCAAGACCATTCAGAAAATGGGCTTACTTCCGACCGACATCTAAACCCAGAGCCAAAAAAAATTATTTTCGATTTTTTCATATTTTTCTTAATTTTTTTTAACCGGCTAAATAATATCCGATTAGGCCAACAAAAATATGGTTAGATAGAAAATTTCAAAACCTTTTAGAAAATCGACCAACATCCGACCAATATCCAAACCCGGCGAAGAAAAAAAATTATTTCGATTATACAATATTTTTCTTTATATTTTTTAACCAACTTAATAATATCCGATCGGTTAAAAAAAGTATGGATAGATAGGAAATTTCAAGACCTTTCAGAAAATGGGCTTACTTCCGACCGATATCCAAACCCAGAGTAATAAATATATTTTCGATTTTTCGATATTTTTTTTTTTTTTAATCTACTTAATTATATCCGATCGGGCCGAAAAAAATATGGATAGATTGAATAATTCAAGACCTTTCAGAAAATGGGCTTACTTCCGACCGATATCCAAACCCAGAATAATAAATATATTTTCGATTTTTGGATATATTTTTTTTTTTTTAATCGACTTAATAATATCCGATCGGTCCGAAAAAAATATGGATAAATTGGATAATTGAAGACATTCAGAAAATGGGCTTACTTCCGACCGATATCCAAACCTGGCGAAGAAAAAAAATTATTTCGATTATCCCATATTTTTCTTTATTTTTTTTTAACCGACTTAATGATATCCGATTGGGCCAAAAAAAATATGTGTTGATAGGAAATTTCAAGACCTTTGAGAAAATCGGCCTACTTCCGACCGATATCCAAAACCCAGAGTAATAAATATATTTTCGATTTTTGGATATTTTTTTTTGTTTTAATCGGCTTAATAATATCGGATCAGGTCAAAAAAAATATAGATAGATAGGAAATTTCAAGACCTTTCAGAAAATGGGCTTACTTCCGACCGATATTCAAACCCAGAGTAATGAATATATTTTCGATTTTTCAATATTTTCCTTTTTTTTTTTTAATCGGCTTAATAATATCCGATCGGGCCGAAAAAAATATGGGTAGATAGGAAATTTCAAGACCTTTGAGAAAATGGGCCTACGTCCGACCGATAAGCAAACCGAGAGCCAAAAAAAATTATTCTCGATTTTTTCATATGTTTCTTTATGTTTTTTAACCGGCTAAATAATATCCGATTGCGTCGCAACAAATATGGATAGATTGGATATTTCAAGACCTTCCAGAAAATTGGCCCACTTCCGACCGATATCCAAACCCGTCGAAGAAATAAAATTATTTCGATTTTTCCATATTTTTCATTATTTTTTTTAACCGACTTAAAATATCCGATTGGGCCGAAAAAATATGGTTAGATAGGAAATTTCAAGACATTTCAGAAAATGGGCCTACATCCTACCGATATACATACCCCCAGGGCCTCAGAGCCAAAAAAAATTATTTTCGATTTTTTCATATTTTTTTTTATTTTTTTTAAACGGCTTAATTATATCCGATTCGGACAACAAAAGTATGGTTAGATGGAAAATTTCAAGACCTTTCAGAAAATAGGCCAACATCTGACCAATATCGAAACCCATCGAAGAAAAAAATTATATCCATGATTCCATATTTTTCTTTTTTTTTTGACCAACTTAATAATATCCGATCAGGTCAAAAAAAATATGGATAGATAGGAAATTTCATGAACTTTCAGAAAATGAGCTTACTTTCTACCGATATCCAAACCCAGAGTAATAAATATATTTTTGATTTTTCGATATTTTTCTTTTTTTTTTTTTATCGACTTAATAATATCCGATCGGGCCGAAATAAATATGGATAGATTGGATATTTCAAGACCTTTCAGAAAATTGGCCAGCATCCGACCAATATCCAAACCCGGCGAAGAAAAAAATTATTTCGATTATTCCATATTTTTCTTTATTTTTTTTAACCAACTTAATAATATCCCATCAGGTCAAAAGAAATATGGATAGATGGAAATTTCAAGACCTTTCAGAAAATGAGCTTACTTCCGACCGATATCCAAACCCAGAGTAATGAATATATTTTCGATTTTTCGATATTTTTTTTTTTTTTTTTTTTATCGACTTAATAATATCCGATCGGGCCGAAATAAATATGGATAGATTGGATATTTCAAGACCTTTCAGAAAATTGGCCAACATCCGACCAATATCCAATCCCGGCGAAGAAAGAAAATTATTATCGTAACAATTCAGTCAAGATGGCGTCGGCGAGGAAACGACCTCCCGATAAGAGTAGTACAAAATATTACAAATGTCATTCAAAAACACCGTTGGCAACGGTAATTTGTATTATATGTGGAAATGCATATCATAATAGTGATTTCTATAGATTGAGCAACACAAAAGACATAGGAGATAATTTAGTGATCTGCCCGGAGCATGTGCACGTGGATAACATAACCAATAACGAGGAGAATGAGAAAGAGGAAAATTTGAGTGAGACAGCGAAAATGATAATAGCTCATATTAAAATGAAGCAAACCGATGAAATAAGAAGAGAAATCCTAGAGGAGCTAGAAGAAAAGACAATAGAAGTACAAGGTATAACAAAAAATAATATAAGTGTAAATGAGGTTATGGTAGCTGAAAATATGTTATTAAAACCACTGAATAAAGAACTGCGAGATAAAAATAAACTATTGCACGAGTTGCTTGAAGTTTATAAAGAAAAAGAAACAGATAACCATTTTACAAAAAAATCTTTCGCGGAAACGAGGAAGGAGACAAAGGAGATACAGATACTTCCGAAAAATATACCAAAAATCGTCGTTAAAATTGGTTAATATAAACATGGTGATGTTTTAGATACAGTTACCAAATATGTAGTGAAAGAAAAAGACATACAAATCAAAACTGTATATATCAAAAATAAAAGTGATATAATAATTAACTGTATGAATATTGAGAGTGTAGAAACTGCTGAAAAAGTACTTAAAAGAAAATTACCAAAGTGTGAGATTGCTGCTGAAAAATTAAATAACCCAAAAATAAAAATAGTTGGAATAGACAACTTCACAAAGATGGACATGAAAGAAATTGAACATGATATAAACTCTAGAAACTTGGCTGACCCAAGCTGCTGTGGTACTGTTCTACATATGTACACAAACGAAAAAACAGAACTCAGTTCTATTATAATGGAAATACCACCCGAGATATACAAGAAGATCAGAGAGAACGGTAAGAGACTTTTTGTAGGACATCAAAGGTGTATGATCTATGATCTAATAAACATCTCACCATGTTACAACTGTGGGAGGTTAGGGCATAATGGAAGCAAATGTAGAAACAGACAAATATGCACAAAATGTACCGGTAACCATGAAACAAATAAATGTGTCAGCGCCAAAACAGAATGCACTAACTGTATCTTCAGTAACAATACATACAAAACAAAATTATACACTAATCATTCTCCATACGACATGAGCAAATGTGAAATACTAAAAAACAAGATAAAAAAATATATAGATGCAACTGATTACCGTATCAAGCCTGAAATACCGACCTGGAAACCGGCAAGGCCGTCTCGACTACAACAGAGTGCAACTGAAGATAATCAACTTAGCAGACCTGCCGTACCGGCGGAAACATTAACAAGACCATCATTGCTCACGCTAAATCAAAGACAGAGGGCAGCGAGCTGAACTACAGGAAGTATTTCCAGCACAGGAACCAGCCCAAATGCAACGCCAACAACATCAAGTGCAACAAATGGCTCAGAATCGTGAAGTATTAGAAGATATACACGAACAATTATACAAACGGGAAGTTACATATAATGATTTGAAGTCTCTTAATCAAGATAGAGAAGCAACAGATAATCTGATCTTATATATGAATATAAGAGGTTTAAAAACTAATTTTGATAAATTGCAAATCTTGATTAAAAGGCTCAAAATCAAACCATATGTAATTGTATGTGCTGAAACCGGTAATCTAGAGCACTATCAATATTACAGACTAAATGGATACAATATATATTACAACCATAGCCATGTTAACAAATCAAATGGTGTAGTCGTATACGTAAAAAAAGATGTAAATCAGACAACGAATGTAAAAGAGCTGGGTAGGCTAAAAATACTAAATACAATTATAAACCTTAATAACAATAGTCAGTTGGAAATCTCAGCTATGTACAGATCACATGATCTGCATAATACAGAGTTCACTCTAAAAGTAAATCAATATCTGCATCAAAAGAGAAACGTTAAAAACCACCTGATGATAGGTGACTTTAATATTAACATAATGCTACAGGACAACATTAGTCAGAATTTTTTATATAATTTTCTTCAAAATGGTTTTTACCCTGGCTTTATTGATACGACTAGACCATATGATATACCTACTGATAGTGGAACATGTATAGATAATATTTATATAAAAACTAGCTCAATCAACACTAAAACTTTCAAATTAAAGACACTTATTACTGATCACTACCCGCTTTTCATAGACATAAAAAACCACTAATGGACGCAGCCATGGAGAATAAGAAAACTAGTTATTCATTAAACTATAAAAAAATAGCTATTATAGCAAATCAAAAATACTGGGGGGATTACAAGCATATCGAGGATTCAACGAAGCAATAGACCTTGTTATAGATGAAATAAAACATTGTCAAGAACTATCAATAAGGAACCAGGCTAAAGTCAAGTATGCGCCTAGAATAGAACGGATTACTAGTGCATTACTAAAATCTTGTAAAAAAAGGACGAATTGTATAAAATACTCAAAAAGAATCCAATGAACGATAGATTACAAAATGAATATAAAAACTATGTAAAATGCCTGAACAAAGTTATAAAAGATGCCAAAATAAAATATGATAAGGAACTTATAGAAAAAAACTCAGGTAATCCAAGGCAGCTATGGAAAATTATAAATTCCAAACTTGGCAACAAAGGTAAAAAAGACAATATTATACGTGAAATCTATAATGAAAACATGGAGAGAGTAAAAGAACCATCCAAAATGACAAATATCATGAATGACTATTACGGCAGGATGGGCAAAGAAATGAGTGACAAAATTATTGCTCCAAGTAATGATTCTTTTCAATTACCACTACGCAACATAAATTCAATATTTCTAAATTTTACAAATGAACTCGAAATTAAAAGAATTATCTAAAATTTGAAATTCAAGAATGGGGGAGTTGATAAGATAAATTCTAAGACACTTAAAACAATATCTGATCATATAGCTGATCCCTTGGCACACATCTTCAATAAATGCATTGAAAAGTCAATATGGCCAGATGCCCTTAAAGCTGCTGAAGTGATACCAATTTACAAATCAGGGAAAAGTTATTAGTTAAAAACTACAGGCCTATATCCTTAATTTCGAATATCGCCAAAATTTTTGAAAAGGTCATATACAAAAGAATCTTTAGTTTTATTAACAGACACAAAATATTAAGCGAAAAACAGTTTGGATTCATAAAAGGCAAAGGGACCAAAGATGCTTTAAGCTATATTACGAAAATAATTTATAATAACTTAGATAAAAGTCAGCCAATAATAGTCGCATTTCTAGATCTTGCCAAAGCTTTTGATACAGTTGATCATAATATACTACTACTCAAGCTGCAAGCGTATGGGATAAGAGGCAATGCTTACGAATTGATGAAAAGCTACTTATCAAATAGAAAGCAGATAGTAAGAATTGACCAAAGCGGAAGTGAACCGATAACAGTAACTATGGGAGTGCCACAAGGAACAATCCTAGGCCCACTGCTTTTTATAATATATATAAATGATCTACTGACAACGATGCCAGAAAACTCAATTTTATCGTATGCTGATGATACGTCAGTTATATCGGCGGGTAAAACATGGAAAGAAGTAGAAAAGGAAATGAATCAAAATCTAAAAAAGTAGCAATAGGGCTCGCATTGAATAAATTAACTTTAAATATAAGTAAAACTGTTTATATAACTTTCGGGAATTACTGCGACAGTGTTCCAAAAAATGTTGATATCTTTATTAACAAAGAAAAACTAAAGAGAGTGGACTCGTGTAAATATTTAGGAGTGAATTTTGATTACAATCTAAAATGGGATGAACATATTAACTACCTAATTAAAAAAACAAGCTACTTAAGTTTCATATTCTACAAAATCAATAAATTTATGCAAATAAATACGTTAAAAGTTATTTACTATGCCTTTTTTCACAGTGTTATCAATTATGGGATAATAGCTTGGGGTGGTGTCTATAAAAACAATCAACATTTGCTCCAAAATATACAAAACAGATTACTCAAACTAGTGTTTAAAAACACTTTCGTGCAAAATAAATCAATGAATATTAAGCAACTATACACATGGGACTGTTTAAAATATCATTACAACGAAATGAAAAATTTATTTTCAAACTCAAATAGTAAGACTAGATATAAAGCTATCATATTGCCAAAAATGGATACAAGAGTGAGCGATAAAAACAATTATATAACTGCAATAAAGACCTTCAATCTACTGCCAAACGAGTTCAAAACGTTAAAAATAGACAAAAGAGCCACTAATTACAAGTTAAAAAATGGATTACGAATAATATTCCGTGAGAATGATCCTTATATTTCCTTGAAAAGATTTGATACTTTATCAAATCAAGCATAGAATATATATATATTTATTACTGTTTATTACTGTGTATAAATTTTTATAATATTGTTAAAAAATGAAGATGATTTATGAAATAGTTTTAAGATTTCACAAATTCTTGAAGCTAATGGCCAAATTTACTACCACTCCGGTGTTATTAATTAAAAGGTGATTAATAAAACAACACCATTTTTTTCTTTTTATCCGTCGACGTTTCGGACAATTTTATTTTTATCCCTCTTCAGGTATCTAATATATACAACAGTTGTTAATATTATAATAATAATTTCCAACAGAGAAATATTTTTCACATGAAATAAATAAAACCGAATACAAAACTTACAATCAAAATGTTAAAAGTCCAAGTGTTACGTGGAAAACAGTCCACCCGTCAATAGTCATATAATCATTATTTCTCTTTATATAGTCTAATATTTAAATAAGTGTGTGTAATAAGGGGTGTAAACATACATACATAAGACAGTATATGTAAGTAGGTGGGGCACAGCCCACTAACAGAGTTCGAGAATGGGAAGAGGTATTAGGCAAACCCGTCTGCGAATACGATAGATAGTGTACCGCACATAGCTCTACTAATCATATGCTCCTAATACCTACTCGTCTACAATACTCAGTTATTGTAATTCTAAGAGGACAAAAATTCTTATTCATAAAATTATTTATAAATTATTTATTCATAAAACAGAGACCTCACATAATATAAATTTTCAAGACGTAAACATTTTAGATACAGAATTCAACACCAGTAAAAGATTGTTCACAAAAGCTTTATATATACATACGCAAAAAAATTTTATGAATAAACAATTTGAAATTACAAAATTACCAAAGGAATACAGTATTTTGATTAATAATGTCGAATTTTTGTCCTCTTAGAATTAGAATAACTGAGTATTGTAGACGAGTAGGTATTAGGAGCATATGATTAGTAGAGCTGTGTGCGGTACACTATCTATCGTATTCGCAGACGTGTTTGCCTAATACCTCTTCCCGTTCTCGAACTCTGTTAGTGGTCTGTGCCCCACCTACTTACATATACTGTCTTATGTATGTATGTTTACACCCTTTATTACACACACTTATTTAAATATTAGACTATATAAAGAGAAATAATGATTATATGACTATTGACGGGTGGACTGTTTTCCGTAACACTTGGACTTTTAACATTTTGATTGTAAGTTTTGTATTCGGTTTTATTTATTTCATGTGAAAAATATTTCTCTGTTGGAAATTATTATTATAATATTAACAACTGTTGTATATATTAGATACCTGAAGAGGGACAAAAATAAAATTGTCCGAAACGTCGACGGATAAAAAGAAAAAAATGGTGTTG
The DNA here is from genome assembly GCA_036365515.1 of Torymus aiolomorphi. NCBI lineage: Eukaryota > Metazoa > Arthropoda > Insecta > Hymenoptera > Torymidae > Torymus > Torymus aiolomorphi. The sequence goes on along the minus strand of CM070877.1, from coordinate 57,767,925 downwards.
TTTTATTAATCACCTTTTAATTAATAACACCGGAGTGGTAGTAAATTTGGCCATTAGCTTCAAGAATTTGTGATATTAGAAGAAATCTACCATTAGCTGCATTATACAAAAATAGTTTTAAGATTTAGTATGTAGTACTAGGTTTAAGGAATCTATTAGTATTAAGTATACTCCGGACCTGCAAACAGGGAATTTATTTCCCTCTGCAGGGTTACTATGTAATGTAATGTATGTAATACTCTGGATAAATAAATAAATAAATAAATAAATAAATAAACAATTATTAAGCAATTTGAATTTCTAAAGGAAATACACGAAAATCTAATTAAAATGGAAGATGTTTATAATGATCTTCAAACACTTAATAAAACAATAAATAGTAAATCAAACTGTATAATGTACGTCAATATACGTAGCTTAAATTCTAATTTTGATAAATTACAAATCCTTATTAAGGGTTTGAAGGTCAAACCGTATGTGATTGTTTGTTCGGAATCCTGGAATCTCTCAAATTATAAATATTTCAAATTATGCGGGTATAGCATACATTATAATCATAGTAATATTAACCAATCAGATGGTGTCGTTGTATTTATAAAAAATAATGTAAATAGAATTTCCGAAGTAATAGAAATGAATAGGTTAAAAATCCTGCACACAACGATAAAATTAAATAATAATAGTAATCTTGAAATCTCTGCACTATACAGATGCCATGATCTACCGTGTCTAGAATTTATCTATAATATAAAAGCTCTTTTAAAGTTAAAAAGAAACATTAAAAACCATCTGGTTATAGGAGATTTCAATATAAATATTAAAAAAGTTAATAGCGTCAGTGAAGAGGTCTTAACTAATTTTCTTGAACAAGGTTATTTACCAGGTTTTATAGGTTTTATAGGATCATACAATAATGACAATAGTGGAAATGGTACATGCATCGATAACATTTTTATCAAAAATAATTCGATAAACACTACACTGAAAAAAATATTTCTTGAAATCAACTAAATTTTCTTAAAATCCAATAAATTATTTATTAGAATACTACTATTTAAATATTTCTTTAACTTAACAAAATTTATTTACTTATGCTAAAGAAATATTTATCTATATTAAATAAATATTTATTAAATAGTGTCAATAGATTTAGTAAAAATGAGTAATTATTTAGTTAATTTAACAAGTTCTAATAATGGACTTAAGTAAAGATTTATTACTAATTAAATATTTTGTTAATTTAAATGTACGCACTCATGACGTGTTCTTGTTTATGCACATACTGATTGTGCACATATTAATTGTGCACACTTTAACATTGGTATATATCTATATATATAGATTTGTACCAATGCTATCTGTGCACAATAAATATGTGCACAATCCTTATGTGCACAAACAAGAACATGCCGCACTCATTATAATAAATATTTATTTATTAATATAAGGAAAATATTATTTTGATTTGAGAAATTATTTAGTTAATTTAAAATTCTTAATTATTTCAACTAAGAAAATATTTACTTTTATGTATAATATATTTTGTGACTTAATATATGCAAGTATTAAATTAACTATCTATTTATTAGTATTAAAAAAATATAATCTTAATTAAAAAAATTATTTATTTGTTTTACATTTCCAATTATTAGATTTAAAAAACTATTAATTAACTTACAATAAATATTTTATTATTATCATGTAAAACAACCAGCAAAATCGTATTAATTAAAATTATTATATATTTATTCATTTAAAATAGATGTGACTTTAAATCAACTAATTATTTAATTGCATACAAAATTTATTTTATTAAATTTAAGAAATGCGGAAGAGATCGAAATCTTTTTTTAAATATTAATAATTGTACTTTATATTATACTATTCAAGAGTTTAAAACGAAACAAAGATTTACTTGTTTTAAGTAAATATTTCTTACAATTAATAAAATAATAAAAAAGTAAAATTAAAAATATTTGCTGAATTCTATTTCACTTATTTAGTTGGTCTCTCCATGTCAATTACAGTATTGTAACTGATTATTTTTATTTGATCTGAAACAGACATGTAATTTATTAAATACAAATATTTATTATTTATTTTTCTATTCGAGTTTGAAATTTTCGCTACCTACCTTATCGACCACACAACACACTAAAGTATTTTTCCTTTACAGAAGTGATGAAAACAAATATATGTTGATTTTGTACAGTTTTCTCTAAGAAACGCATTAAGTATAGTACACATTAATTAATAATATTTGAAAAAAGTCGCACAGAAAAATCCAACGGGGATTCGAACCCGGGTCGCTCGAGTTAGTACGCAGACACGCTATCCATTACGCTATCACACGCTTGTAAAGACGCAGTTGATGTTCGTATATAACGTGCATTCATTAATATGCGAATAATATACTTTATTGGTTTTAGGAAGAATTTAGAAGCAAAAGTATGATTTTTAATTAAAAATGAATTTAGACGGCGAATAATCGGCCAGGATAAGGAAGGTAACTACCATATCAACCACCTCAACTTGTTTCAATACTTTTAAATCAAAAGTTCTTTTTGAAACAGTGTGTGGAAAGTATTTTTTTCGGGAAATAACATTAGGAAGGGTAGGTAAAGGTAAAGGATGAAAAAACGAGAACGAAAAAATAACGGCCCAGGTCGAGGTCGAACCGACAACCTTCTGCATACCGGGCAGCTACGCTACCACTTGCGCCACTGGGCTGCCGATGCTTGCCTAACCCTAACCGCTACTTCTCGTTCTCAATCTATGTTTTGTACCCCAAGTCCCCCCGTCTGCGTTATTTCAGCCGAACAGACAATTAATTTATTGAAAATTTAATACGCCCGAGGATTAATGTTTAATTAAAAATGAATTTAGACGGCGAATAATCGGGCCAGGATAAGGAAAGTAACTACCATATCAACCACCTCAACTTGTTTCAATACTTTTAAATCAAAAGTTCTTTTTGAAACAGTGTGTGGAAAGTATTTTTTTAGGGAAATTACATTAGGAAGGGTAGGTAAAGGTAAAGGATGAAAAAACGAGAACGACAAAATAACGGCCCAGGTCGGGGTCGAACCGACAACCTTCTACATACCGGGCAGCTACGCTACCACTTGCGCCACTGGGCTGCCGATGCTTGCCTAACCCTAACCGCTACTTCTCGTTCTCAATCTATGTTTTATACCCCAAGTCCCCCCGTCTGCGTTATTTCAGCCGAACAGACAATTAATTTATTGAAAATTTAATACGCCCGAGGATTAATGTTTAATTAAAAATGAATTTAGACGGCGAATAATCGGGCCAGGATAAGGAAGGTAACTACCATATCAACCCCCTCAACTTGTTTCAATACTTTTAAATCAAAAGTTCTTTTTGAAACAGTGTGTGGAAAGTATTTTTTTAGGGAAATTACATTAGGAAGGGTAGGTAAAGGTAAAGGATGAAAAAACGAGAACGAAAAAATAACGGCCCAGGTCGGGGTCGAACCGACAACTTTCTGCATACCGGGCAGCTACGCTACCACTTGCTCTGAAATAACGCAGACGGGGGGACTTGGGGTACAAAACATAGATTGAGAACGAGAAGTAGCGGTTAGGGTTAGGCAAGCATCGGCAGCCCAGTGGCGCACAGTGGGCCCAAATGAACATGTCTGGACAAAATAAAATATCTTCTTTTGGAACTGACCGATTGGGATTGGGATACTCTTAAAATGAAGGTTATAATAAGTACTTTGAGGGAAAATTGTAGATAAAATGTTTAAAAAATTTTCAAGGTCAGACCAAGATCAATATATAAAAATTTACTTTTTTTTAATGATCAGAAGAAGCTGGGCTGTTACCCAAACAAGCTGAATAGATTTGTATGGGGTTTTCGGATCGCTGATAGCAAATCAGCTGACAGAATTGTAAAATTCATTTGTTTAAACAATAATTTTCAAATTTTTCTTCTATGAAATGTTAAATTAAAATAATAATAAGTTAAAACACGAATCATATATAAAAATAAAAAATAATTATTTTTATTCAAATTAATCTAAATAATTTTTGTTATTGTAATATTCCCGTTAATTACCATAATAAAGCGTACAACTTTATGAAAAAATAGTACAGAATACAACTTGTACATTACATACAAGTTGTATCCATTTTATATATTACAATTATATTGGAATAATAATCCATTTTCATTACGTAAGTGAAAAGAAATTCCTGCGAAAAAATAATTCGTATATAGTTATATATACTTATATATGTTTATATACATTTCTCGAAAGGGGTTTATAAAGCCCGTTTTTCTATATATAGGGGTTTATCGAGCCCGATTTTGATTATGCAGCCCGGGCTTCATAATATTTCTCAATATAGGGGTTTATGTGGCCCGACCTATAGTCTATAACCCCATGGTCCATTATTTCATTAGTCACTTGCCATAGGGCACTCTGGGCTATAGGTACTAATATACAGTTTTGGGCTACATAAACCCCGATAAATGTGTGTGTGTGTGTGCGTGCTTGCGTGCGTGCGTGCGTGCGTGCGTGGGTGTGGGTGTGGGTGTGAGTGTGGGTGTGTGTATGTGTATGTGTGTGTGTGTGTGTGTGTGTATTATGTCTATGTCGCTATGTATAATTAAGTATATTAGTATATACGACTGAATATCATTTTGCACGAGGTCTACAAGAAACTCTACTAAAAAGATAATCTTAGGTCAAATTAATAATTATGCATGGCTATACATGTTCATGTATTATGGTATACATTTTTATATATCAATATATAATTGTATGAATAATACAATCACTAAAAGGTTTATATACAATACGTAATCATATAAAGTTATGCATAATTATATATTGATATATAAAATTGTATACCATAATACATGAACATGTATCGCCATGCATAATTATTAATTTGTCCTAGGATTATCTTTTTAGTTGAATTTCTTGTAGACCCCGTGTAAAATGATATTTAGTCGTATATACTTATATAATTATTTATACATAGTGACATAGAGACATAATATATATATATATATATATATATATAGTGTTCTGCATATATAAGTATGTGGGTGAACCGGTTTCGAAGAGGTATACTTCTTTTTTTCAGAGTTGCCTATGTTAACGTTACTAAAGAAATATGGACCCTGGGGTTATAGACTCTAGAAAATGGCCGAAAATTCTCCAAAACCAGTCATATATACCTTTTCCCGTTTGAAGAGGCTCTTCAAAACCGGAGAAACTCTTCAAAACCGGTATAGGGGACGGCGGGGCACGTGTGACACCCTAACTTTGATTAAAAATAACAACTAAACCGTGTATTATTTCAAAATGTACAAAAACGGAATAATTAGATCAGAAAAAGATAAAATAAAATAAACTATTCACTTTTTTTTCATTTTCTTTTAATTATTGATAAAATAAAGAAAAGAAATTCTGACAAAAATGCTCTACGTGCCCCACCGGCGGGTGGATTGTGGCACCCGACGGGGCACGCATGGCACGATCAAATTTAATATTTTACTATAGGTATTTTTCAATTCTTTTTTCCAGTAATTAATACTTTAATAATTATGCCATAATAAAATTTTCAAAAATCAAATAATTAATCAGTCTATTGAAAATTTAAAATTTTATTTTTATTAAGGTAATCTGTACGACAAATTTTAGAATGTATATTTCTTTTGCAAATAATAATAGAATTACTAACAAAAAAAATTGAGTATAGTATTTATATATACGGAGCGCCTGAAAGAGCTGTTTTTCCAAATATTTACTCAGAATTTATTTAATTAAATAAAAGCCGCAATGCCGATAAGCAGAGATCTGTATACTTCGAATTTTGCTAGTTTTAAAAAGTGTTTATCTCATGGAAATGCTGATAGAATCGCACAAAAAAATCTGAGCATAGTATTTACATACACGGAGCGCCTGAAAGAATTGCTTTTCCAAATAAACGTTCGAATGTTTATTAATTAAATAATGAAATTGGGTTGATTTTGAGGTTCACAATAACAATTTTTATTTTAAAATAAATTATTACATTTTAATAAATGATTTTATATTATAAATTCCTTCTTATAAAATATGATCACAACATAATACTTTTGTTTGATTAACAAATTATCATTATTATTACAATAAGTTTAAATTTAATGATTTCGCATCATTTTCATCTATGTAGCATATTTGAACTACCTGACCATTGAAAAAGGTAGTTTGAGTATCTACAATTGATTCTTCAGGTATTACTTCTCTAAAGTAATTTTCATTATTTACGGAAGCTGAATTATTATTAACAATGGATAAATCAAGCTGATTTGTGTTTAAGTCTTCAAGTGGCTTCCGTAGTTTGCTTGGTAGATTAGCAGGAGTAGACTTCTTACGTTTACGGGACTTCTTGGCGTCATCAGATTTCACTGCTGTTCCTTTTACTTTTTTTTTCAACATTTTCTTTTTTTATATTTTTAATTTTTTCTGCTATTAAATTTTCCTGGTACGCATCACTAGTAATAATTGCTGCTTTTCCCTTTCTATTAACTTTTTTTGAAATTTTTTCATCAGGTTTGTTGTCTGTGAGAATAATTAGATTCGTTTCAACATTTTCTTGAATAGATGAAATAGATGAGTTGTGTGTATTCATAGAAGTAGTGGCTGTCATCGATTGATTATCTCTGAGAATAGTTGGGTTCGATGCAACATTTTCTTCAACAGATGAAATAGATGAGCTGTGTGTATTTACAGAACTAGTGGCTGTCATCGATTGATCCATTAAGAGTTGATTCAGTTCAGACTGTAAGCAGGAACTCTAGATAAGAAGAAAAATTTCAATTAAAAATTAAGCAACATTATAAATTAAATTACAATATAAAATATTATTTACCAATAAATCAATGAGAGGTTTGGCTTGAATTATGTAAGGTAGTGGTATTCGTATCTCATCTCCACTTGATATATTACTATCAGTAGTTTGACTAGAATTAACTCGATGATTTGAAACTAAACTATTCATAGAAGTAGACGTCTCACTTTGCGTTGAACCAGCTTTTTGACTAGGGTTCATTACATCTTGAATAACATTTTGAAATTCTTCAATTCTTGCCTCCGATGCTACAATTCAAACAATAAAATATTCATATTATTAAAAGAAATAGTGAATAATAATTTGATATTATAATAAGATTTTTAATATTTAATAGTATTAGTTTCATTTACCTGAATTACGTGAACTTATAGAGCTTGCATCATCTCTAGCAGTAAACTCTGAATCAGGAAATGCGTCTGAATTGAATGGGTAGATACCACATTTTTTAAAAGCATTGGTGGCAGTCTCTACCTTAGCTGCTTTAGCGAATGCCTTACCAAATATTGAAGCCAATTTATCAAGGGTTACTTTGTTACCAGGTCGTTGATAAGAAGAGACTTCGTTACCAAAGTATCTATTGAGCGGACCATTGAAGCCAACATCAAGTGGCTGCATCTTATGTGTACAATGGGGTGGAAAACAAAGTATTACAACCCCATTGTTTCTTGCTTTATCGATCACATCCACATTTTTTATATGGGTTGAATGTCCATCGAGGAGAAGTAAAACTGGATTGTCTGGTGTTGCATGAGAGAACTCAACAAACTTGTCAAACCATCTTGTGAAAATATCAGTTTGCATATATCCACTCTTGTGAAATTCAGCCCATGCACCGGCTGGTGCATCTTTCATTAGAGCCAGGTTCGTCTTTACTCTGGGAAATATGAGAAGTGGAGGCATGAAAACACCAGCTGCTGACATGCATATTTCTGCTGTGACATTTTCCCTCGATCACCAGCAGTTAGACCACCAACTTGTCTTCGTCCTGCTTTTGCAATGATTCTAGGTGATGATTTAGGCACAATTGACACTCCTGTTTCATCCACGTTATAGATTCTTTCAGGTTTCTTATCAAATTGGTATTTGTTGAAAACATCCTTTAGCAATACAAAGAACTCTATAACAGCATTCTTGTTGAACCCGTTGGCTCTGGCAGAAGATGTATGTTCTGCTTTGCGATGTGCAAATTGATGCCTTTCCATAAAATTATGAAGCCAATCCTTTCCAGCCATTTGTTTTTTCAAACTGAACTTATGAGGAATTTTAAGCCTTTCAGCATATTCAAATGCTAACTTTCTAACCTCAATACCACTGAGTCCTAACAGTTTGCTTTCCATCTCCAAAATGTAGCGTGCCAATCCCGCTTCTTGTTCATCAGTGAAAGTGCGACTAAATCCTGGAACTAAAATAAAAATTCTAGTAATAAAGTAGGTATAAAACTAAGTATTTAGTAAAACTACTATTAAGTAAAGTTAGTGTTAAGTAAAAGTAATGAAGTATTTAACATCAATATAATCCTATTAATAATATTTTAAGAGGAGATTCACTAATATATAATTAAAATATATAAAAAAATATCTACCTTTGGTCTTATTATTTTCTTTTTGCAATGAAGCATCAGTCTTCTCATTTATTTTCTTTTGAAGAGTGGTTCTTGGAACTCCAAACTCATTTGCACTACTTTTAATTGATTTGCCATTAATAAGCACATTTTCAATAGCCAAGTGCATTTGTTCATTGCTCCAATTATATTTATCTGTTTTTTTTTTATACTTCCTTACCATTGTTTTTTCTACTCTATAACTTAATACGCAGTCGAAATAATCGTTATTTACCTATTAATCTAATAATTGAAACTAAAAACTAGTTAAAACTAAATTATTGCACTGCGTAGTTGTTAACCCATCTTGCTCCGTTTTTGGTTTGTAATAGGTTATATCACTTTGCTCGACGGCCGCCGCGGCGCACTGATACGCTCGAGTGTGCCACGCGTGCCCCGCCAGGGTGCCACGTCATGCCCCATTTTAATACCATTTTCATTTTTTAATTATATTATTTATAAAGATTTTCTGAAAATAACAAAAACAGGGCTTGAAAGATAAAAGTTGAAACTATCAAATAGGTTTGGTCTCATTTAGAAAAAAAATCATTTTCTTGTTGCTCCAAGCGACTTAAAAATGAAGTCAACCTTGTTTCTAAGCACCGATTTTCAATCTTATTAAATTAAATGTTAAACATTATCTATAATCTCAAAAGTATAGAGGAAAATTCTAAAAGCATATCTAATTAGGTTTACGTAAAAATTACATTTTTTGCATTCATTAATATTAAAAATATGAGGGTGCCAAACTTACCTACCTGACACGTCATGCCCCGCCGTCCCCTATAATATCTCGAAAAACTCTCCAAAACCGATAAAAGACATAAATAAGGATATATAAACATATATAAGTATATATAACTATATACGAATTATTTTTTCGCAGGAATCTTTTCACTTATGTAATGAAAATGGATTATTATTCCAATATAATTGTAATATAAAATGGATACAACTTGTATGTAATGTACAAGTTGTATTCTGTACTAATTTTTTCATAAAGTTGTACGCTTTATTATGGTAATTAAAGGGAATATTACAATAACAAAAAATTATTTAGATTAATTTGAATCAAAATAATTATTTTTTTATTTTTATATATGATTCGTGTTTTAACTTATTATTATTTTAATTAAACATTTCATAGAAGAAAAATTTGAAAATTATTGTTTAAACAAATGAATTTTACAATTCTGTCATCTGATTTGCTATCAGCGATCCGAAAACCCCATACAAATCTATTCAGCTTGTTTGGGTAATAGCCCAGCTTCTTCTGATCATTAAAAAAAAGTAAATTTTTATATGTTGATCTTGGTCTGACCTTGAAAATTTTTTAAACATTTTATCTACAATTTTCCCTCAAAGCACTTATTATAAACTTCATTTTAAGAGTATCCCCATCCCAATCGGTCAGTTCCAAAAGAAGATATTTTATTTTGTCCAGACATGTTCCTTTGGGCCCACTGTGTGGCGCAAGTGGTAGCGCAGCTGCCCGGTATGCAGAAGGTTGTCGGTTCGACCCCGACCTGGGCCGTTATTTTTTCGTTCTCGTTTTTTCATCCTTTACCTTTACCTACCCTTCCTAATGTATTATTTGTATAATACTTTTATTATTATTATAATTTATAGATGTCAAAGATGTTTTTTTTCTATACTTCGAATGATTTTTCAATACATAAGCCTATTGAAAAACCGAGTAATGAAGTAAAAAACATAATGTTGATAAGGTAGAAATCTATTTTTTTAATAAATATTTCATATGTTTGACTGAAATTTATTAAAATTAAACACAGTATTTATTCAAGTACTATTACTTAAATATTTATTGAAATTAACAAAATCTATGTAGTTAGTAATTACATATTTCTCTGTACCAAATAAATATTTGTTTAAGGACGTTCTCCGGCTCAACTTCATCAATATCGCAAAAATTGTGACCTAAAAATATTATTTATGATGGAAACCCTTCATAAGTCTCTATACAGTACTCTAAAAATAATAAAAAATGACGACGTAAGAAAAAAGATGTCAATACGATATTTTAAATAAATACCACTTACACGGTGTGACTATATATAGATATACAAATAACATGGTTGTTTTTCTTTATATCGCTATGTCTCCAAAATTAATACCGCTTGCCATATTGAAAATTATACCATATTATTCTTCTCGATTTCTAGATTTATATACCATGGTTGAAAAAAATCACAAAGAAAACATCTTTTACAGTAAATTAAAATGTATTTTTCCAACGAGCTTAGATAGGGATCCCATGTTAAGGACGTTCTCCGAGTCGAAACAGCAATCTTAGTTTTTATATTTTTAAATAATGTTTTATTAATTTGATAATCCAAGAGTAAGTACATGTAACAAATATATACTTGAAAGAACATAAGACAATTTTTTTCAGACAAATTCAGGCAATAGTCACTATGCTATTGTTACAATTAAAGACAGAAACTTCAATAAGTTCTTTAAATTTTTTTATTTTTTATCCGATCTTAACGAACAAAATAAGCTCTATTTCGTTAAGATCGGATAAAAAATAAAAAAATTTAAAGAACTTATTGAAGTTTTTGTCTTTAATTGTAACAATAGCATAGTGACTATTGCCTGAATTTGTCTGAAAAAAATTGTCTTATGCTCTTTCAAGTATATATTTGTTACATGTACTTACTCTTGGATTATCAAATTAATAAAACATTATATAAAAATATAAAAACTAAAATTGCTGTTTCGACCCGGAGAACGTCCTTAACGCTGAAACTTTGAAATAAAAAATTTTTAGTTTGAATACCGCTTTGGACGTGGGGCTTTGAAGCATGTACTAAGGACTAAAAATCAAACATTTTCTGCAGGTTTCAGGAAAATCACGAGAAAATTGTTTTCTCGGAGAACGTCCTTAATACATAAAATTGATTATGTAAAAGCGGATAATTATTTATTTATCTAAATTTTAATTACTTGACTTGAGTATATATTAATCTACATTTATAAAATATTGTATTAGTTTCAATACATAGATTTTTAGAAATGAATACTCATTCATTATTGATACAGTTTGTGAACTTAACAAATATATATTTTGTATAGATAAATATGTAATTACTAACTACAGAGATTTTGCTGATTCGAATAAGTATTTAAAAATTAGTATTTCAATAAATACTGTATTAAAATTTAATAAATTTTAGTTGAATTTATGAAATATTTTTTCAGTATGATTATTTTGGAAGTTCTATGAAGTTAATATTTTCTCAACTGAAACAATTACTCAGTAATCTGTGTACTTATTTGCAATAAATGTTTATTAATATTATAATAATTTAGTTGCATTTGCATGTATGTGCAAAAATATTTGTTACTATTGAAATCATAATTATTATTATTAAATGAGTAATTATTTAAAAAGTGAGCTGTTTACGATTATTTTGAATAAATATTTATTATGTCAGTGTATTTATGTAGTTTAAAATAATGTTTTTATTCAATGAAATAAATATTTACTTATATTTAAAAATAACTTTTATCAGAGACATTGAATAAAATTTTTTACAATAATAAAGCATTTATTGCAAATAAGTACACAGATTACTCAGTAATTGTTTCAGTTGAGAAAATATTTACTTAATAGATCTTCGGAAATAATTATACTGAGAAAATATTTCAGAAATTCAACTAAAATGTAGTAAAATTAAAAAAAAATGTCTTGAAATAGTACTATTTAAATATATATTTAACCTTTAGGCTGCGGGGAAATTTCAGTACAAATTGACCTCTCAGAATATGTAAAATATATACATAATATCACTGGATATCTCAGATAGAGTCGCTGACCTGACTGCTGGCCCATATATCGACCAGCCCCGCAGGCAACGTAAAGTACAATGTAAAAAAATTTATCTCTTTTGTTATGAAGATTTGAGAGGGTATTTCTATGTAATTTCACGCGTTGAATATGAAAAAAATAGTAACAAAATTCTCGCAGACACCCTTGACCTTGAAAATTTCAAGGTCAAGAATGTTTTGAGAAATTTTAAAACTATTTGTTATGTATTCAGAACATCAAATTTGATCTAAAAATTTCAAATATTCTTTGTCTCTAGAGTGGTCCATATATCGACCACCCCCGCAGCTAAAAGGTTAAATTTTTTATATATATTATAACGAGAGAGGGTAGAGAGTAGAGGGTCTGTTAGAACTGGCGGTGGAGGCGGAGCAGACTCTGGAAAATTCGAGAACTTATAGGCCCCCTCCACAGCCAGCGACGACGCTACTGCCGGAGATGGCTTATAAGCCGCCCCCTAAATCCGACCCGCAGAGGAAACCCAAGGCAGACGCCAAGGAGGGCAAAGTAGCTGCTGCGGTCGGCGTGACAGAGCCTAAATCGGAGGATTTGGGGGACATGCTTCGGCGGGTGCTAAAGCAGAGCCTTGGCATGCGCCTGGTGGCCCGCGTAGAGGGCGTGGCCATCAGCCGCCTGGGCGGACGGGAGCACAGAGGGCCGGCGCCAACTCTGGTTGGCAAGGACGCGAGTTCGGGAGGGGACTTCGCGCCGCCTGCCAAACCCGGGGGTCGAACCCCAGGGGAGCCGAGGCCGCCGCTGAGTTGTTTCTCATGCGGCAAGATCGGCTACATGGCCAGGTATTGCCCCAATTGTTCGGGAAACGGGAAGGGGGGCGATTAGAAAAATCAACAATGATTATTACCATCAAGGATGCTAACGAAATTGCTAATTATATGAATGACTATTTTAGTTAAGTAGGAGATGAACTAAGTAAAGCTATCAAAACACCCAAAAATAAGATAATAAAATTACCGCCAGTTAACACAAACACAATATTTTTACGACCTATAAGCTCAGCTGAAGTACAAATTATCATAGAAAAAATGAAATTCAAAAATGGTGGCGTAGATGGAATAAACGCAAAAGCACTCAAAATAATGTCACATCTAATATCTGATACGTTAGCTCATATTTTTAACCTATGTATTCAACACTCAGTTTGGCCTGATGCTTTGAAAGTCTCTGAAATAGTACCGTTACATAAATCTGGCAATAAAAGAGAGGTATCAAATTATAGACCAATATCCTTAATATCTAATGTAGCAAACATTTTTGAGAAGTTAATTTACAATAGACTATATGATTTTATTTCCAAAAATAAAATATTATCAGATAAACAATATGGATTCATAAAAAGTAGAGGTGCAAAAGATGCGTTAAGTTTCATTACAAATAAAATATACGAGAATTTAGATAAAAGCATTCCTATAGCAATTACATTTTTAGATTTGGCCAAAGCTTTTGATACTGTCAACCACAAAATACTGCTTGATAAACTTTATATTTACGGAATACGAGGCAATGCGTACCATCTTATTAAAAGTTACTTGAATGACAGATATCAAAAGATTAGGGTAGATCAAAAAGAAAGCAACTCTACAAAAATTAGTACAGGAGTTCCTCAAGGAACTATTTTAGGACCTTTGTTATTTATATTGTATATAAATGATCTCTTAACTGCAATGGAGGATGACTCTACTTATTCTTACGCTGATGATACCGCAATTGCAGCAACTGGGAAAACTTGGAAAGATGTTGAAATAAAAATGAACAAGTACTTAGATGAGGTTGACGATTGGCTTGCACTAAATAAGTTATCACTGAATATAAAAAAAACCGTATTCATTACATTTGGAAACTATTGTGATAGCGTACCCAAAGATAATAATATTAAAATAAAAAATAATAATTTAAAGAGAGTACAAGTATGTAAATATTTAGGCCTGATCTATGATTATAATTTAAAATGGGACAGTCATATCGAATATATTATAAATAAAACAAAATATTTAATTTTCATTTTTTACAAATTGTCAAAATTTATGCAAACTGAAACGATGAGAATGATATTCGTGTCTCTGACGTCGTACAGGATGGGTCAAAGCTCCAGTTCAAACGCTTCTACTCCTCTTCCTGATTCCAGGAAGGAAGATTCAAAATGGAAAAAATATTCTCAAAAGTATTCCATAAATACGAATTCTTTGCCTGAACGTGATAATTATAAACGATTAAAAAAGTAGATATTATATCAAAAATATTATAAATTTAATCTTAAATATGTGCTAACGAATATGAACCGCTGCCATATCGAGTGATTGATGCTTACAGAATTCGGAGCTAAAAATACTGCGAGAATTCTCGCTCGCAAAAGTGGGTGATTGACGCTCTTGGAATTTCGCGCTAAAAAACGCTGGGGGGATTCTGGCCCACCAAGTTGGGTTATTGACGCTTGTGTAATTCCACACTACGCGCGCTAGGAATGCTGCCAGACCCCGCTCAGCTTATCTACTATTAGCGCTAGTCGGTTTAGGTTTAGTTTTAGTAAATAGTGTTTCGGTGCATCCAGTGCGTGTACCTGGCGCCCTGTTTTCTATAAGAAACATTACAACTATTTATAACTGCAACTAATTTGTTGATTATTACATCAATTGTACCTCGAATTTGTGTTTCTTCTCGTAACGATGTCCAACCTTATACAAAGATAGATTGCTATTTGACGATTGATACAGTGTTTGCACAGAAGGCGATATTATTATAATTAAAGTGAAGATTATATAGTTACGAAACATTTATTGCTACCGTGATATTTGCGTAAGTTCAGAAAATTTTAATAAAAGTTTTTAAATACGACTAAATCGTACAGAACATTTTTTCCCTGATATATATTAAGGTGGTTCTATGAGCAGATATAGTACGTAAATATAAAATATTCTACAATAAATTATTTTCATACTGCAAAATGAGAACCCATATAGTATCATAGACCGATACTTTAAGTTGCGGAAAAAAATTTTTTTAACGAAATTTCAGTACTAACAAAGTAGATATCGTTAGTGTAAAAAAATGATGCAACAAATCGCTTTAATCTTTTTCAGTTTTACTTCAATTTGAATTTTTAAAGGCTCATTTTCATCTTTGTTAGGTTTCATTACGAGGTAATGTGGATTAAATTAAAAAATGTTTAAAACCTTAAAAGTTACATGCAATTGTTTATGGCAAGTTTGGCTCGAATTCATATCAGATTCGTACAAAATTTGATAAACAATTGCCTGTAACTTTTAAGGTTTTAAAAATTTTTTAATTTGATCCACAATACCTCGTAATGAAATCTAACAAAGATGAAAATGAGCCTTTAAAAATCGAAATTGAAGTAAAACTGAAAAAGATTAAAGCGGATTTATTGTATTATTTTTTTACATTGACGATATATACTTTGTTAGTACTGAAAACTTAAAGTACTGGTCTATGATACTATATGCGTTCTCACTTTGCAGTATGAGAACAATTTATTGTAGAATATTTTATATTTAAGTACTATATCTGCCCATAGAACCCCCTTAAGTTTGAAATAAATCCAAATTCAAGGGAGTAGATCGAATTTTTATTTAAAAAAATGAGTCGCAGGCAGGCTGTATTAATTACAAAAGATTGGTGTTAAAACCTAATACAGAGTACAAAAAACAAAATCGCATGTGTACCTACAACTTTTCTGGCGAATCAACGCGAAGTTGAGTGAAATAACTTCGAGCTTGGAGTGAGGTATTCGAATCATGGACAAATCGTGTGGCTTGTCGTATTCAAGAGTTCTTCTAATTACCACATAAGCAGGTAAAATAATGATCATCGCGTAAGTGTGTAGGATTGACTAATATAAAAAAAACTACGCGATCGCGCGGCGTCGCGAATAAATTATCTAAAATTAATGACACTAATGAATTATATCGAAGATGAGCGTCTGTAACATACCGGATGGCCCGATTAGCACCGCCTCTCAGTATCGCCAGAAAAGGGACCAAAATCGGCGTGCACGGACATTAATCGAGAGCTCATGTCACGAACCCTGTCAATCTCCCTGTCCTACACAGGTTTGTATAAAGCCGCGATTTTACACAAATTTTTGTGTAAAACAGCGATTTTACACAAATTCTTATATAAAACAACGGTTTTACACAAATTTTTGTGTAAAACAACGATTTTACACAAATTCTTGTGTCAAATTTTTACACAATGTTTGTGTATATCATTTACACAAATTTTTTTGTAAAATAAAAACATTTATATTTTACACAAACTTTGTGTAAAATAGGCACATAATTTTTAACCGTGTATATTTTTTGAACCTTCCTTTATGCATAGGAAAACCCCTCAACGATAAAAAAATTTTTCTATCTGGGAACGTTCGCCAGAAACCAGCCAGCCGGCGCGCCCGACGCATTTTTTGCGTAAAGTGCGCTCTGTTGAACTTGCTCGTAATCGTATACCAAATCTGTCAGAAGAAACAAAAGACATATGTCGATAGATTTTTTCCTACTCTTTGCAATGGTGTTATTGTTTTTACTACGAAATGCTTTCTTCTGGTCGCAAATTCGAGTTGTAAGTTTGGAGCCATTTTTCTCAACGTATATCATTCTTTTTTTTTTCAAAATGCATGTCGACATTCGAAAGTACAACTCTTAAGCTACAAAACCCTAAATTTTCATGTTGGAGAAATGAAGGATTCAAAACTAGTGAGATTAAAAATACAGCGGCGAGCGGCCGCGCGAGCTCTACGCGCTGCGCTTGGACACGCCTTTGTAGGTCTGTATCTATTATGCTTTTATCATTGCACTTCCTCGTGTGATCGTTTTGACCACTAGTAGTCCAGTCAAATAAGCATGAAAAAGGCTGATTTCATGCAAAAATTAGATACAAATATTTGAAAACGGATTCTTGTAAAGTATGATTGTAGTAACCTACGGTATGGTTTACTACCAATTCTACTTGGCCATTTGTTAATAATAACCCATTAAGTGTGAAAAAAAGTTTTCTGCGTATAAAAAAAAATCTATAGCTTATATCAAATTGTATATATGGCAAAAGTTGTAGATACTAAAAGTATCTACAAAAGTAGACCTGCACGATTAAAATCTATGCATTTGTTGAGCCGAAAATTGCAATAAACAGCGAAAATTACGAATTTGGGATTTTCAGAGTTATTTAAAAAATATTATAGCTATAACTTTCAAATTTCTTCTGTAGATATACTTGGTTAAAAGTCAAAGTACAACTAAAAACACATTTTCGTAAAAATTAATTTCTATGTGTCACGGCCCCATATTCAGTTTACGCGGCATGTGCGCATAGGCGGACAATTAGTCAGAGAGTGCTCGCGCGGTATTACCTCCGCTCTCTTTCACAGATTCCGCGCTTCCCATAAAAGTGCGAACGACACGAAAATTCGACCCCTTCCGCTTCTACAGCGGCGCTGTCCGGGAGCAACTCGTTTGTAGTCTCGTGCGCGCTAGAAACAAAGTCTCGCCACATGGCACTAAAAACCATACAACTTGTCTAACAACAATCAATGTGAATATAGAAGTAATAAATATCTATTTTTGTTAAGTGTAAAACAAGTGTGAGTTCAGTTGCTTTCCTCGCCTCAAGTCCTGTCCAAAATAAAAAGTTCTCAGTAATTTCAATCAAACCAATAATCTACAGATTCGCCTGTCGGTTGACAAATTAGGGAACAAACTGATCCTGCGAACTGGGTCGAGGGCTTGTTGAGTGACAAGTGAAAGTGAAAATTGTGGCTTAACTAGCACAGTGACTCGAATACGGACAGAGACCCTTGTGCCGAAAGATGAACAGCGTGTTCACGAGAAAACCGGGAAACTCTCGAGTCCTGTGTGTTGGGCATTTGATAAAAAAGGGGACTACAGGTTGTTACTCTAAGCAGAAAACTCTATGAAACATCGCCAGTGCTTCAAAAGTTCGAATTTTACGCCGAGAATTCAGACACGAGGACGGGCAGATCGTGACGTCAGCAGTCACGCGATCTCGGAGAAACAGGAGAGGTATCGGGTACACCTTCCACCTCTCTATTACCAAGGTTCACCCGCCAGCGAGGAAAAGGCAGCTGACGCTCTCTCTCTCTCTCTCTCTCGCAGCCTCGGCTCCCGAGACATTCAAGAGAGTCGCTAGGGGCGCTATCGTCACTGGACAAGTTGATGAATTGTGCGAGTGCCCCACAAAGGTTTGACTCCGCGACAATTACAAAACGCATCTAACCCCACCCCACTGCCGGCGACGACCGTTCTCGCTGCGGACTATCTCTGCCCATCGCTCGCTGCAGAGATATTTGCCAACATGGCAGCAGACAAGGAACTCGTAAGCCAACTCACGATAGATGGATATATTGTTAACTTCATCACAAATACCGATTGAAAGGGAGCCTCTAACCTCACCTTTGAGGTTCTCGAACAACGTAAAGAGTTGCTGGATAGCTACTGGACGAATGTGCAAGCTCGACACTTATCCTTGTCGAAGAGGGATCAAGCATTAAAAGACTAGGCCTACTTCAAAAACCATCTCTTTCTTGACTATGAAGAGGCCTTTATTGACGCGAAGGCAAAGCTCACGAGGAGGATGAGAGCCATCCGACTAGATTCTGGGGCTCGGAGCAGTACCTCGGCTGCTCTATAGATATCCGCACTGTTGCCTAAAATAGCGCTACCTACCTTTACTGGCAACCAAACAGATTAGAAAACGTTCAAGGCCAAATTCAGCTCCCTGGTCAAAGATGTACCGCAGTATAGTAATACAACTAAATTACATTACCTCTTGTCATGCCTAGGGGGAGATGGTGCCCGTAGCCTGAACAACATTGAAGTCGTCGAGAAAAACTTTGTCGGAGCTTGGGATACTCTTCTCCAATGCTACGGCAACCAACGAGTGAGGTTGTCTGCTCACATACATCGAATAATTACCATGCCCCCAGCCACTTCCAAGTCTGCAAGCGAGCTAAATCGATTGCAAGATGTTGTCGCGGAAGCGGTGCGAGCCATGAAGATGATGGGGCGACCGGTCGACAAGTGGGACGACTGGTTTGTCGAGCTCATTGCCTCTCGTCTAGATCTATATACGAGAGAGGACTGGGAGAAGTCTCTCGAAGGAACGAATGACTTCCCGACTTACGAACAGATCACGACTTTCATTGAAAACCGGGCTCCGTCACTAGAGGTAGCCCAGACTACAAATACTTCGAGTAAACAGCCAAAATTTCCAAATCCTAAAGGTAAATCTGTTTTACCGCATCACGCAGCGCCGGAGGATCAACCGCCTCGACCAAGCGGTGCATGCAGCCAATGCCAAGGGAGACACCACGTAGCCTACTGCACCACATTTCTCAACTGGACTACAGAGAGAAGGCGAGCCTTCGTTGACGAAGCATGTCTGTGCCTGAACTGTCTAAGGCGAGGCCACGACGCAGGTGGATGTCTATCAAAGGGAAGATGCAGAGCTGCCGATTGTCATGGCCTGCATCACACTCTGCTGCATACAGCATCTGGTCCCAAGGGCAATAAACAAGCAGACAAGAACAACAGCGGTACAACAAGCACCGTAGAAGTCCACACCATGCACATTGGCAAGAAGCTATCAACAGCCACAGAGGGCCCAGACAGACCAGCCCTACTTGCTACAGCTGTTGTCGTGCTAGAATCAGCCAGTGGCGCCAGGATCGAATCTCGCGCTCTAATCAATCCGGGGTCTGAAGGAAGTTTTGTGCTGGAGAACGTCATAAAGTCGCTCTCGTTGAACAGGCATC
Source organism: Torymus aiolomorphi (assembly GCA_036365515.1). Classification (NCBI taxonomy): domain Eukaryota; kingdom Metazoa; phylum Arthropoda; class Insecta; order Hymenoptera; family Torymidae; genus Torymus; species Torymus aiolomorphi. The sequence continues at coordinate 57,747,799 of CM070877.1, read as the reverse complement.
GGACACGAGTATCAGTCATCGGCGTAGGAGGAAAGTCTAGCACAATTTCCAAATTCAGAACGAATGTTATGCTACGTTCTAAAAAAGACTCTAAATTGTCTCTTTGGTTTTCAGCTCTCGTGCTAGGCAAGCTCACGTCGCAACTTCCTTTTGGGAAGTGTCAGCGGGGACAGTGGATACACATTAATGGGCTCGAGCTTGCTGACCCTCAATGCCTAACTCCAGGAAGCATCGATTGCATATTGGGCGTAGATCTTTACCCAGCAGTAATATCAGAGGGACTGCATAAAGGTCAACCAGACGAGCCGATAGCGTAGAATGCGGTGTTCGGTTGGGCACTCACAGGGCTAGCTGGACCCACTGGTGCAATCCCAGCTCGTACCGCCGCTCACCTCTCCACCGCCGACGTTGCCATTGCTCAGGAGTTGCAGAAGTTTTGGAAACTCGAAGAAGTCCCAAAGCACGATACTCTTACTCAAACTGAACGAGAATGTGAAGAGCAATTTATGGAAACGCTTTAAAGAGACGAAACGAGACGATACGTAGTGAGACTTCCATTTTCACGTGATCCGTCGTTCCCAGGCTCACTACGGATTGCTACTACAAGGTTTTTGCAGTTCGAAATCGAAGCCCTGGAGCACATGGAGTCAGTGCCAACGCCCACCGGGAATGAAGACGGCGTCTACTATATGCCTTATCACGGGGTTTTCAATGACTTGAAAATACGCATGGTTTCTAACGCCTCACAGGTCGCACTCAACGGTCTTTCACTCAATGACTACCTGCACAAGGGGGCAAAGTTGCAGATCGACATAGTAGTGATCACATCACGCTGGTGCTTCTTAAAAGTTGCATTTACAGCTGACATCGTGAAGATATTTCGGCAGTTCAGGATACAGCAAGAGGATACCGACTGGCTTCGTATCCTTTGGCGTGCATCACCGAGCGAAACAATGCTCAGCTACCGGATGCTGACGGTCGTTTACGGTACAGCTTGTGCGCCGTTTCAAGCTAATCGAGTGCTGCAACGACTGGCTCGTGACGAGAACTCTCGCTTTCCTAAGGGTGCCCGCGTACTAGAAAGACACATGTACGTCGACGACGCTTTGGCCGGCGCGGACTCTTTTGAAGAAGCGCGTCAAATCCAGGAAGAACTCATTGGAATTTTAGCTTCAGCCGGCATGTCTTTGAGCAAATCGTCAACCAACGATATAGCCCTGTTGCCATATCGCTCGATGTCAACGCTGACCCCTCTCTCATTCGCGGAGAGCAAGACGAAGACCATCTCGACACTGGGACTGCAGTGGAATCCGACTCTCGATGCCTTTAGCTTCAAGGTGATGCTCTCTCCAGAAGCATCGCCTGTCACGAAGAGGACAATGCTTTCAGAGATGGCGAGGCTGTTCGATCCACTCGGCTGGCTCGAGCCTATTACCGTAGCAGCGAAGCTACTTATCTGACGTTTGTGGATCAAAGGATCGGACTGGGACCAGCCGGTTGATGAAGAAACTTTCAAGATCTGGACATCCTGGCGCACCCAACTGCCTGAGATCGAGGCACTGAACCTCCCTCGTTGGCTTGGCACGTTCAACGGTTCGTCATGGTACATGCACGGGTTCGGCGACGCATCAACACGCGCCTATGCTGTAGCGGTCTACGTTACCACGAAGAGGACCGACGGCTGGACGATCTCAGCTTTACCAGTTGCCAAACCATCAGCATCCCGAGATTGGAACTGTGCGGCGCAGTACTTTTGGCACGCCTTATTAAATACATCAAGACTCAATTGCTGTCTGAGCCTACCGCTACCTTCTGCTGGTCCGACTCTCAGGTGGTACTAGCATGGTTATCCGACCATCCGTCGCGCTGGGACACATTTGTCGCTAACAGGGCCAGCGAGATCCTCACCTCGCTGCCAGATACTCAGTGGCAGCACGTTAAGTCAGATGACAATCCAGCTGATCTTGCCTCAAGAGGAACTTTATCGGCTCAGCTACTGGAAGAGAGGATATGGTGACACGGCCCATCCTGGTTTACGTCTCGCTGGGGGAATTGGATAACACCTTCTAGGGTCTATCAGACAGATCTTGAGCAGAAGACAGACTGTTTGACTTTCGCAACCAGATACGCGACTCAAGAAAAACCTTTTGAGAAACTCATGTCAAGATTCTCCTCGCTCCAGAAATTCATCCATGTCATTTCTTATGTTCTCAGGTGGAAGGCCAAAGTGCAAGGAATTAAGTACGAGAACTCTCTCACGGTAGCTGAGCTCCATTGTGCAAGATGTACAATAATCCGGGCCGTTCAGAACGAGCATTATCCCGAAGAGAGTAGCCGTCTAATATCAGGACAACATCTATTTCGTCATAGCCCTCTCCGACGATTGTGGATGCTGACGGGATCATGCGCATAGGAGGCCGGTTACAGAATGCCTATCTACGGGCAGAAGAGAAACATCCGGCTGTCATTCCAACCGACAGTCACCTCGCTGAGCTATTCGTACTCGATGCGCATCTTCGCACACTACACGGCGGTCCTCAGCTCGTCACCAGTTACCTGCTACGAGTCTACTGGATTATGCGCGCGAGAAACCGCATTCATCGCCTCACTCACCAGTGCGTCCAATGCACAAGATTTAATGGGCGAGTACAGTCCCAGCAAATGGCACCACTTCCCGCCGTGCGTGTCACCCCAGCCAGACTATTTGCAGAAACAGGACTCGATTATGCAGGACCATTTCTTCTTCGAGCTTCAGCAGGACGTGGAATCAAGGCCTACAAAGGATACATCGCGATCTTCGTGTGCATGGTGACAAGGGCCGTGCATATTGAGATCGTCTCGAATTACACCACGGCCACTTTCCTTCTAGCTTTTCGTCGTTTCACGTCGAGACGAGGTCTCTGCAGCACCATTTACTCAGATAATGGTACTATATTTCAGGAAGCCAGCGCCGAGATCCAGCGCCTCTTTTACTCGGCCACCTCCTTTGGTCAGGAAGTTGCTAATGCAGTGGCAGCGGACTGAGTAAGGTGGAACTTCATCCCGCCACGAGCGCCGCATTTCGGCGGCCTTTGGGAGACTGGCGTGAAAGCGGCTAAACACCATCTTCAATGAGTGCTGGGCGAGGTCAAGCTCACGCACGAAGAATTTTCCACACTCACGGCGCAGATTGAAGCATGCCTCAACTCCAGACCACTCAGCCCCTTGAGCAGCGATCCGGAGGAAGTCACTGCCCTCACGCCGGGCCACTTCTTAATTGGATCCACACTTACAGTTCCCTGTAACAGCGCTCGAAATGGATCGAACCCACCGACAACGTGAAGGAAGGCGACTTGGTTGTGATCCGGGACGAGCTCCTACCACCCACGAAGTGGCTGCTGGCGCGAGTCACGCGCTGTCATTGCGGACCAGATGGGCATGTTCGAGTCCTATCTCTCAAGACGTCAACAACGTCCCTCCAGCAGCCACTGGTTAAGATCGTTCGCCCACCGATGGAACGGCCAGACTCACCGCTAGCGACCAACCATGTGACGGATTCTGACAAGTAGACGCTAACCAACGAATTAATCCGAGTCGACAACACCACTCATTCAGTCATGGCGGGCGGATCAGCTAACGCTCAATCCGAAGATAATACGCGAATTCATATAGCATATTTTTAGCTTCACTCATTTGTTTAAATTAGTTATTTCATTACCTGTCATTAACGACGCGCGCGGTATGTCGCGGCTGCGTATTCAATTTACGCGCCAAGTGCGCATAGGCGGACAATTAGCCAGAGAGTGGTCGCGCGGTATTACCTCCCCTCTCTTTCACAGATTCCGCGCTTCCCATAAAAGTGCAAACGACACGAAAATTCAGCCTCTTCCGCTTCTACGGCGGCACTGCCCGGGAGCAACTCGTTTGTACTCTCGTGCGCGCTAGAAACTAAGTCTCGCTACGTGGTACTAAAAACCATACAACTTGTCTAAAAACAATCAATGTGAATATAGAAGTAATAAACATCCATTTTTGTTAAGTGTAAAACAAGTATGAGTTCAGTTGTTTTCACCTTTGGATCCACACGATCCCTTTCCTCGCCTCAAGTCCTATCCAAAATAAAAAGTTCTCAGTAATTTCAATCAAACCAATAATCTACGAATTCGCCTGTCGGTTGACAAATTACGGAACACTATGCGAATGAGAGGTCGTACAGTTATGTTTACACAAGTGAAAAGTAACGTTGAAAAACATGTATCATTTTTTGTTATAAACAATTGCAATATCTCTCTTAATTTCATTCGAATCGAATTCGCGTTTTCACTACTAAAAAGCCGGTATTTCTCTGGTATATCTCTTCATTTTTTGAGATATTCAACTTTAATATACGGTTATTAGAATTAATATTAAAAGCTGGAATTTGGCGAATTTCGAGATAAAGAGTTATTGATCCTTATCTTATATTCATACCTAATTAGGTACCTTATTAGGTATTAATATTTTCTTATATAATAAGCTAGTAATATGAGTGTGGTGGCTAGCTGCTCAGCGGCGGCGTAATCGGTGACGTAGCAGCGGCGCGGCGTCGTCGAACGTATGCGCGCGCGTTTCAAACTACATTTGTACTTTAAAACCGATATTGTTAAAAATTAAACTTTTCTTAGCAATAAATGCATTTGTCGCGACAAAGTTAATTATTTATTTATAATAACTCATTGGAATTATTTATTAAAAATCCTCTTTTTAAATTTGAAGACTTTTTATAGTTTGTAAAATTTTTAATATCGTTTATGAAAATGCCATAATTAATATTTACATTCATAATATTTGTTAATATTGACAAATATTAACATATTTTGATACATTCTTAAATATGCTTTTAAATCCTTAATTGTTTTTTAATTATGTTTAGGATTAACTATAGAGTAGTAAAAATTTCAATTAACGTAGGGTAATTTGTAAATGTGAGAGAAAGTTGAACACAAATAGTCATACTACTATCTTTCTGAACTTAACGACACCACAGGTAGGAGGCCATTAAGTTTAAGGATTATCTTCAAATTCGCATACCTGCTCGATGCAGGTAGATATATATGGGAGCGTCCAGCAGAAATCAAAATCTTGAAACTTTTTGTATAGAACATTGATTGGCAAAAAGTTTCCATTTTTTCTGTAGAATGTGCCAGTATTTATTTTATGACCCTTTTTGAAAGTCTCTGATTTGCTGCTCTTAGTATACCTTCATCGAAGGATATTGAGGCTACGGCCAAATATTTTTTATCCGACAAATTTTTTTTGTATTCTTCTTCAAAAACCCTTCAAAATGCTTTTTTGATCAATACTGGCCAAGCAAAGGGAAAAAAGTTACAATTTTTTTAAATATCAAGAAAAATCCATAATTTCAATTTTTGATAGCATGATTAATGAAACTGAATATTATTCATACATCTTATGGCATAGACCGTAACACTGAATTTTGCTAGAGCACCAAATAGAATATTATATATATAATATCTATTTTCAATAATATTAGGCTTACACAATAAGCGATACCTAATTATGAATTAATAATAAATTAAGCTATAGAGGTTAATTACTATAAAGCTGTCAAAATGATATCAGGTTACAGACTCATAATTTCATTCATAATTAGGTATCGCTTATTGTGTAAACCTAATATTATTGAAAATAGATATTTACAATGTTCTATTTGATTCTGTAACAAAATTCAGTAGTACGATCCATGCCATAAGATGTATGAATAATATTCAGTTTCATTAATCATGTTATCAAAAATTGAAATTACGGATTTAGCTTGATATTTAAAAAAATTGTAAATTAAAAAAAAATAAAATTACAAATTATAAATAAAATTATAAATAAAATTTATAATAAAGCAGTATTTGTGTCTTGTTATTGGAATATACACTGTATAACTGTCTGTTGCCTGATTTTATTTTGACAGCTTTATAGTAATTAACCTCTATAGCTCAATTTATTATTAATTCATAATTAGGTATCGCTTATTGTGTAAGCCTAAGATTATTGAAAAAAAAATATATATATGTATATATATTTATCTCAAAGGTAACTTATGCGGACGCATCCTTAATGGGAACGGTACTTATGCGGACTTTCATCGACTTGTGCAGACATTTTTGAGTATCTACATAGAGAGGGAGTTATTTCTTTAGCCAAGCGTGACTTGTGCAGACACGGGTCTAATGGAAACGATACTTATGCGGACAACATACGTAAACGGATCGGGACTTATGCGGACGAGTCTACATATGTACCTATACATCTGTTTATATATATATATATATATATATATATATATATATAAACTTGTATAACGTTAGTTCCCAGGACCCCATGTTACTGTATACCTATACGTGACTAAAGAAATAATGTCTCTTATGGGGGCCGATGTCCTCAAAACTGACGTTAAACATATGTAGATTCAGGGACTGTCCCCAAAACTAACAAATGTCCCCGAAACCAACGTTAAACATCTGGAATGTCCTGGAAACTAACATAAATCATAAATAAATATATATATATATATATATATATATATATATATATATATATATATATATATATATATATATATATATATATATATATATATATATATATATATATATATATATATATATATATATATATATAACAACGTTGAACCCTGCTTTCTGGGAACTATAGTCTCTTTCGCCAGAGTTCGGTCGACGTGACTAAAGAAATAATCCCTCTCTCTGGGTAGAAGGTATCAATATTGGTTACCAGAAACTACCGATTCACATACATCTTTTCTGGGGCCTCCCCGAACATTGTGGTGGTTACCAGAAAAGACGGTTGCACATATACATGTTCCCAGAAACTTGATTTTCACTTATGTACATATATATATTTATGTTTTATGTTAGTTTATAGTGGTCCATACCATAAGATGTATGAATAATATTCAGTTTCATTAATCATGTTATCAAAAATTGAAATTATGGATTTTTCTTGATATTTCAAAAAATTGTAACTTTTTTCCCTTTGTTCGGCCAATATTGATCAAGAAAGCATTTTGAAGGGTTTTTGAAGAAGAATACAACATAATTTTGTCGAATAAAAAATATTTGGCCGCAGCCTCAATATCCTTCGATGAAGGTATACTAAGAGCAGCAAATCAGAGACTTTCAAAAAGGGTCATAAAATAAATACTGGCATATTCTACAGAAAAAGTGAAACCTTTCTGCCAATCAATGTTCTATAGAAAAAGTTTCAAGATATTGAGTTAGAAAATGGATAAACTTTGATTTTAACCAAAAATTGCAAAAAAATTGAATTGGCAATCTTACATAGATTTTTTATTTTTGCAAATATCGACCTAAAATTTGAGGAACATTTTTTTGTCATAAAAAACTAAAAGAAAACGAGTGTTGAGCGATTTTAAAATTTTCAGCTGCTGACTTCACCTGAAATATCCCATATATATATATATATATATATATATATATATATATATATATATATTGCGGAAACCGGTACTTTTGAGGATCTATATTTTTTTTCTCCAGAGTTCGTATGAGCTTGACTAAAGAAATAACTCCCTCATTGCGTTGAAGGTATTAATATAAATCCTCAAAAGTACCGTTTCATACCGAAGGAATTTTGAGGATGTCCTCAAAAGTCCGAAAAATCCTCAAAGTATGGAATCCGTGCTGACATAGATCCTCAAAAGCTGCATTTGATATATATATATATATATATAGGTTGTATATGTATAGATATATGTGTCCGTGCGTGTGTGTATATTACATATTACACGTAAATCACAGGACCGTTGTATTTTATTTGTTGGTAAATCCTGCTGGGTCCTGTAGGGCCCACTACATTTACGTAAGATGCCCCTCCAACAGGATTATGTTATTGAAATCGGAAAGTGATAAATTCTTAGTACGTTGTCTCATTAATAAAATCCACCACTCTGAATAACAAAAAATTCCCATTAACCCTTTTTTTATTCGAAAATAAACCATTCAAGATCCGAATTTGCGTGAAATTCCAATTTTCATTGCCGAGCCCTTTTTTAATATACTAAACGAAACGGAAAGAAAACAAAAAAATTTTAATTTTTAATGCCAGAGGACTTCCTCTTGAGTAAAAGAACACGACTAAATGGGTAGATTTAAGAAATTATTTAATTTCAGTTTTCTGCAGCATGTTGAACAAAGTTGGTCCTACAGGACCTCTACGGCACGAAAGGGTTAATAATAAAAAGTGACGGACCCTGGGATTGAACCACAACCGCCAACTCGCGAGTCAGAAACATTACCAACAAGCCACGGCCGCCACTGCTCGGCTTTCTGCTAATCTGCGTCATATTGTAATCGGACTCCTTGTTTATTTCGTTCTTTTACATTCGTGTCTGTGTGTGTGTATCCACATGTAACAGTAGCTAGTTCTTTGAAAAATTAACGAAATCTATGAATTGTATATAATTTTTTCGGCATTTCATCTCCAAGATTCATATGGTTGATTCTCCAAATACAAGGAAATATTATTCTCAGCTACATATTACATTGAAATTTTCAATTTTTGAATGAAACAAAAATTTTACTTGATAGCTCAAACCGAAACAATACAATAATTCTCTCTTTATTGCAAGTAAAAATGATAAAAGAGCTGGAAACGTAACTCCGTCGACTTCCCCATACCAAAAACTAAAATTTTTATAGCTGATATATCTCGTACAGTGACTTGAATACTCCGAATAAAAATGGTTTGATTCTTCTTTTATTATAGAAAAATATATTATAGATTACCAAAGATTCAAATAATTATCTTGGCACTTAAGGTGATGTGAAATACCGACCTAATTTTTTAAAGTGTATATCTTCTGCAAATACTAATAGTGTTATGGCCGAGCTTTTTGTATGCTAGAGAGAAATGTTGAAATACGACCGCGTCACAATTGCTTTGTCGTATATTTCGCGTTTTATAATGTATGTGTGGATACGTGCGTATGTGAGCCTCTCCCGCCCCTCTTTTCCCGTGTGTACGTTTCTGCGAGCAAAGTTTGAATTCACGAATTGAGGATGAGTTAGTCTCGCGTCGTAGCTCAAATCGAGAGCAGCCAAAATCATTCTCGAAAGGTGTTGTTCTTTTTTTAATAAAGTGCCACGACAGTTTTCTCAAATTAATGTGTAGTTTACTTATTTCTGCCCTCACTTACTCATCCTGATTATTCTGCATGCTGACTGTGCGCGTAAAATTCAGTCACGGTGCCAACAAATAGAATGGCTCTAAAATATTTTTGAGTATAGTATTTATATATACGGTGCGTCCGATAAAATTGTTTTTCCAAAACAATAATTAGAAATTATTTAATTAAATAAATAAATTCTGATAGAATCACTCAAAAAAATTAGATTGATTTTGGGCTTCACATCGCCTTAAAAATACAATACGGAGATATCACAGAGAAAAAAGAATCCTGAAGGTTGACTTTTATGCTAAACTATTATCACAGTAACAAGTCTGCAGTGTGAAAACATATTAAAGCTAAGTAACCTAACACTAAACCTGTCTTTGGTTGCTAAGCGTCCTTGTGCTGACAGCTCTGTAAATCCACAGAGGTCTAAGGGTCTAGCTTCAGTAGATGTTAGCGCACCACCCTCCTGAATGAGAAGTATGATGGTAGTTGGCGCAGGGAGGAGGGGAGAGAGTTCCAGAGATGAAAACTTTGGATGCGAAATGCCTTATCTCCGGTCTTAGTGTTAATAAGGGGAGGCTTACGTTCGAGCTGAAGGACCGAAGTTTATTCTTCATGAATAAAGCTGCCAGCTAGGTAAGTTCACGCATTCATAGGATACATTATACATTAATAAGGCCGTAAAATAAAACCTGCGAGACTCCCAACGAAGTCGGAACTCTGCTGACATCGAAAATATACCTCACACGTGAATTGATAAGTCGTTGTAATCGTGTCCGTAGTTTGAATTATGCGTCTAGAGATACCATTGTACAATAGTCTAGGTGTGGTTGAACCAGGGCTTTGACTAACCTTTTACGTAGCGTCTCGGTCGTACACGCGTGAATAAACCGCAAGCTGTTGTAATGTCGAAATTACAATGCCGCGAAAACGATAAAGTTCACGCGATAAATGTTCCTGTTTCGATCTACGCCTACACGTAATAACCACGGGAATAGGAACTCACGAAAGTAGTCGAACGGTCCTTAAATAACAGTTAAGAGTCGCGTAATTTCGAACAAGCGGCAAGCAGCAGTAACTCATGCATCAAGAAGAAAGAAGACAGTGATCATAATTTGTACTTACTTTGGAAATGTTGCAATTGGCTCGCTCTGACTGGTGGCTCTAATTGTGTCCCAGAATTAGCGGGAGATTCAAATGGCGGAGAAGGTTCTCGGTGAAATAAAGTGTTCGAATATGATATAATAAAACCGTATTTATTAAAGTTAAAAGTTATTACACTGGTTAAACGCAGATTGTAGTCGAGATATAATATCAACAATTATTCGCGAGACTTCAATCTGAGAAGCTTAAAATAATATTACAAATTATTTTCTTAACAATTTTTCAGAATCTGACTTAAACAAAAAATTGTATGTTCCCAGTTACAAAGTACAATATCAGAAATAAACTAAGTCACTAATCGATCAAAGGACAAGGGCTTCGCCCTGCAAAGGAAAAATTATAAATAGCTTCTGCCTCGAGTATGAGTGCGTGACTGCTTTTATACCCGCGCTCTTAATTAGGTTGAGGAAAAAATGGTGGGGTTCATTTGGATGAATCGATACATTTTATGAGATGCAAGTAGGAAGGGATTTCTAGGAATCGGAAGTTTGTGGTGGGTGCGATGAACTTGTTACGAGGATAGCTTTGTACCTCGCTATAACCACATATGGCAAGTTGTCCTACTAGTCTGGTTACCTCTTATGGTTTTACGGTCGGTTGGTAACTTATCGCTCGTCGGTGCTATACCTTAAGAGAAAAGGATAGTAGGAGGAGTCCTCCAATACGCAGACTATGCAGGTGGGGACGCTCAGTCATGCCCAACGTGACACGCCCCCCCTAAAGACCTACGCTGCGGGACAGGGTTTGCTTGTTGTCCCCGCCTAAGTATCACCTCGAGCGGGGAGTGAGTCTTTGCAAGACTCGACCCTGACAGCGCAAGCTTATTTTTTTGTGTTTGTTTGTTTTTTGTTTGTTTTTTTTTGTCTTACATATAATTAAGATTGACTTATGTTATATATATTTTAATTTTTTTTATTAATGTGTGGCTAGTCCCAACGCTCCAAGTCTATGTTAGGTCCTTCTAAGGCGGGCAGCTTTGGTGACCCCCCGCACCATTGGCACAAGTCTTCCTCCGGGGCCCGCTGATGTTCCTCATTTGGGCAGCTTAGGCACTCCTGCAGGCAGCCGGACCTGTTGCTAAAAAAAATGCATGTGCTGCAATCGCGCCAAGCTGGCATCTCTTGGTCGCAACTACGGCAGTTCCCGTAATGGAAACGGTCTCCGAATCCTTCCCCGCCATACGGCAGATGGAGGCGATTCGCATATGTCTTTCCTTGTTCCTTTTCTCTCTCTTGCTGGACTCGTTCTTCTTCCGGCCATTCTAGCTGCTCCCGACGGCCCGACCGATGTTGCTGGTCGCTGTTCTGGACCCTGAGCTGGTGCTTCTCAAAATGTGGGCGTGCCCACATGCAGGTTCTTCCGAAGAACTATGCGATCATTTCTTCTTTTACAAACGTTTCGGACAACACTGTTGCTGTTCGATGGTCTTGGTGATGTGAGTCCTGTCTTACTTTTCTTATTTCACCCACTGTTCTCTCACCGAAGTTGGTGTCCTACCAGTTGACACATAATAAATAGGTTTGAAGTGACAGTCGCGCGTTGTAGGGCGAGACCTTCTGCGCGATGATGCGGGCCGCTTCTCCGGTTAGTGTTGGCACTCTGTCGAACTGGACCGACGGTCGTTGTAACCCAATAAATCACAAAGATTGAGCATGAGTTGCTTGGGCTTTCGATATTACTTTCATTAATGCGAATAAATCATCCAAAATTATTTTCATGTTAGTTTCAACCCTGAATTTTTCACAAGAAGTTACATTACCAATTCCTTTAACGAGTTCTAACCCTAATTCAATCGCGGCACTTTCCGTCGCGTAGTCGTTTTCGATCAAGCAAGTCATCTCTTTTTCTCCAGGCATAATGTCAAGTTTATTTTCTCGCAATTTACACATTGGCTTACTAATTTCTACGTGATTCTGCAAAATGTAACTTGTGGGGGGTACGTGATAGTCCTCCCCTCTTGGAATTACGACGAGTGCGTAAAACAGTTCGCTTTTTCGCAATTTTGCAATTAATGACTCTAAACTATCTAATTCTATGCGTAATGTGTTTATATACTGTACCGCTGTGGCATTTGGTTTTCTCATTACCGAATAGGCATCTTCCAATATAGTTAATTCTGCTCTACCTTGCTTCGCGGTTGATTTAATGAAGCTCGTATTAGTTGAAGTCATCACGCTCCATTTTTCCTTGATGAAGACGATCTCCTTGGATTTGGCGAACACCAGTCTGGGGTTGTCATCGACTGCGTGGTAATAGGGCAAGATGTCGTCGCCGGCGGTGTTAACCTTTTAGCTGCGGGGGTGGTCGATATATGGACCACTCTAGAGACAAAGAATATTTGAAGTTTTTAGATCAAATTTGATGTTCTGAATAGATAACAAATAGTTTTAAAATTTCTCAAAACATTCTTGACCTTGAAATACTGATTTTCAAGGTCAGGATTATCAACAGGAATTTTTTTATTATTTTTTACGTATTCAGCACATCAAACTAGGTACGAAAACCGTCTAAAAACTTGATTTATAGTAGGAATGAAATTTGACCTTCAAATGGTGATTTTCAAAGTCAAGGGTGTCTGCGAGAATTTTGTTACTATTTTTTTCATATTCAACGCGTGAAATTACATAGAAATACCCTCTCAAATCTTCATAACAAAAGAGACAAATTTTTTTACATTGTACTTTGCGTTGCCTGCGGGGCTGGTCGATATATGGACCAGCAGTCAGGTCAGCGACTCTATCTGACATATCCAGTGATATTATGTATACATTTTACATATTCTAAGAGGTCAATTGGTACTGAAATTTCCCCGCAGCCTAAAGGTTAATAAAACATAACGCTAGTGCGCATAATTTTAAAATTAATGCTATTAATAGCATTCCGTTTTCCATTATAAATGATTATGGTTTATCGAAGTCCTCTAAAGCTTAAAAGTATGAGAGTTCTGAAAACAAAATATCCATACAGGTTTTAACAAAACAAATTTGCAAAAATTTTATTAATGATTGTTTTATTGTTCTCCCTTATTCTTATAATTAACTTAAGTTACTAGTACAATGTGTGATTACAATTCTTGCGTAAATGCGTACAACATCAATTGTTTATTTAAATTTAAATGACTTAGCTGATGGTTCGTCGTGCGACAGCCGCTTGTCAGAGTTATCTAAACGCAGTGCTAGAGTGCTAGTGAGGTGTTCGCGAATTACCCAGTCTCCGCTCGCATGCTCGCTCTTTGACCAATTTACTCGGTTTGCTTCCGAATTTACGTTTACTATTTTTCCCTCAAACGGCGGCTGAGAGCCGAGTGCCCTACCTGTTCGTGCCATTTGCGATGTTCCTGGGTTATTAGTGCATAATTCACTCCAGTTAACTATCGAAGCACCCTTTTGCGCGCTCATGTCTTTTTGCTTAACTACTTGTTTGAACGACTCTTGGGCGTTTATAGCTATTGATCCCGACGTACCGTTTGGCAAAAAATTAAAAGGTCTACCGACTATACTACCTGGCTTTGGTGCTTCCCCCGGCCCGAAAGCTAGGCTCTCGTTCTGATCCCCTATAGCGCTCGCGTTGAGTCCGTTTGAATCGTTATCGCGCCACATAGTAAGGGCGTTATTAGCTACATCGATTAAGCAGTCATTATACCAATCTATAGCTTTAGCGTTCATGTGCACGCTAGCATTAATCGCTTCGATGTGAGAGAAAGTGGGTGATTTCTCCAAGTGTATCTCGATCAAAGGGTTACGAGTTGCTACTTGTTTAATATCTCGTCGCGTATAATTTATGGTCGTGGCACACAAAATACAAGTTACAGTTACAGTGTGTCTAAATTCTGACGGCACGTTCTCGATAATTCCATCAAATACAAGTTTCTTAGGGTCGGATGGACCCTGTTTGCAAAACAATCCTCACACACGTATTCGGACCGAAAACCGTTCGCCACGCGTTCGTAATTACGGATGATTGCGGACATGATTTATAATTATATATTTCTTTGTTTTTCTTTTTTTTTTATTTTTACTAATATAATATTTCAACTAAGGGAAAAGTTGTTCTTCAGCGCGTAAATAGAAATTAACGCAACTTTCGCAGACTGGACCTACTCGCTTAAATAATAATTGGCGGCGACAAATTTTACAGTTGATAGGTACAGGAAGTTCCGGTTGAAACAATATGTGATAATCAAAACTCGGCTCAAATAGCTGAAACGGATCTTTAACGAAAGTGTGGTAGCAAGTTTTACAGAAAAAATTAAAAAACTCTTCGTCGACGTATACGACTCGGTCCCCTCCTCGCACACTCCGGTGGGGATGGCTTCCCAAAAGGCGTATCCGTAAACCATGTCTATACAATTATCATCGGTGAATGGACACACAGTACCACTCTCTAATTTAATTTTGTTATTATTTAAATTGACCGCATTGTAACGCTCCTCTAAGCGGATCGTTACGTACCCGTGTACCACTACGTCGGAAAATTCACCATAAGGGTCAGCATAGTGAGCTGAATTTGCACAGATACCGTCTGCTTTCAACGACCCGGCGAAAGTGAGTGGGTGCGTCGATGCGTCATTAATTCTCAAGTTTCTAACCATATTATCTGCGATTGAGACCGATCTATGCACGTGCATTCGCATACACTCATCTCGCGTAACTTCGCGCAAATATCTCACTTTCCCATTTTTTGCAAATGACATGTGCGACCACATTCCGCAATGACTGACGGTCCTCTCTATTTCGATTTTACAGTATCGCACTAGCGTATCGGCATACTCATTAAGTTGCAGGAAGCTTATTTCCGTTTTCGTTACATTGATTATTGGTTCGGGAATGTCGCATTCCCCCACGTTAACCAGCGAAAAGGTTGCAAAATTAGTAAATTTTTGCCCGCAATCAAAACCGATTAACCCGAAAACTAGGTTATACTTTAGGGCTGTTGTCATGATAAACATCAAAATCCTCATCTGTAAACAGTAATTAATATGTTAACTTTCATATATTTGCTAGTATTTGCATCCATTTAAGCTTTCCGAGGGTTATTGCGACTTTACATGCGAAAGGCGTAGGCGGTTACTATGAACGACTTTGGATTTATTTTCTGTGATTTGAATTTTTACATTTCCGTTTTCCCAGATCTCAATTACTCGGTAGGAACCGGAGTATTGATTTTCAAATTTATGCGGTTTCGGCCCGCTCTGTAGCCAAACGAAATTGCCAATTTTAATCTCTTTTGGATTTGCTCTTTTATCATAATAATTTTTTGCCCTTTGTTTGGCCACTAATAATTTCTCTTGTGCGCTTTCTTGGAGAAAGTGCAACCTTTCTACCAAAGCCGTCATATAACCCGCGTAGGTAGGTAATAAGTCTTCCGGCTCCAAAGGTTCGCTTGAAGGGACGTGCGCCAGTCGGCCGAAGACAAGTCGGCCGAAGGGTGTGTGTTGTGTCCCTTCGTGTTTGCCCGTGTTAAAATTGAACATGGCTAGTTCAACCCATTCATCCCAGTTTAAGTTTTTTTTGTGAACATTTTTAAAAATTCGCTAAGTGGTGAGTGTGACCTTTCTAGTGAACCGTTAGTTTGTGGGTGGCAAGCAGTGGTTTTTATTTGTTTAATTCTAAAGCGCTTTGCTACGCGTTTCATAGTTTGCTAAGAAAGTTCGTGCCTTGATCAGTGATTATAGCTTGTGAGTATATACATTTCTGAATAAACTCCTGGATATTCTCTTTAAGATGTTCCCATTGAAATTTATACTTAATACGATTAAATGTTTTCGTTACACCTTTATGACCGCCGACCGCTGAACAGTGCGCTTCGCGAATAATGTCTGTTCGTTTACTAGGTTCTGGGTGTTGGATTATTCCTTTACGTACAATTATTTTAACATCTGTTTTTGTTAATTCACGTTTAATACAAGCTAAAATATCTTTAAAATCAATATTCTCAATGCGCTCGCTTTTTGCTAAACTAAGTGAAACTATTTGATTTTCATTCAAAATTTTATTTACTTTCTTAATTCCCAAGGTTAAAACTGCCAGTGTTGTTGATAGACTATTTTTAGATTCTCCTCTGAGGGGTATTACGAGGTGCATTTTTTTATTAGCCTTAATGGCTTGGGTTTCTCCTAATTCCAGGCTCTCAAGACGCGGGAGCTTTCCTAGTTCTTTCAATTGCTTAGACCCCTCATCGAGTGGGTTTCCGTCTGTGGATACGAAATATAGATAATTATCCTTTCTCATAAATATTTTTTCCCTGCAGTAAACTATATTGTCCCTGCAGTGTTCCGATATTTGGGTCGTCAAGTTCGAGTCGGGGTCACTTTGCTCTTCGAGCGCTAACTCGGGAAAGGGTGCAAAAAATTCCGGAGAATGTTCGACCTCTTTTTCCTCGCTTTCCTTTATAAGCGGCTGGCTTTCGTCTGAACCAGTCGTTCCGGCGACTTGCGACGCGGGTCTAGCTAGCGTTTCATTTTTTTTATAGTCGACGACGTATTGGGGTTCGATGAATGTGGCATTGTCTTTATCTCTAGCGGGACACTCGCATTCCTGAGCAGTCTCGGGTGCAGGGGCTTTCTTTCTCTTTCGGGGGACGAGAGCCTTAATGGCTTGTTTATATTTCTCGCTGGTTTGTCGTCCGACGCGAGTACGAGTAGTCATTGCGTGTGGGGCGGGAGCATTGACTATCTGATCGTCGAGGGACGCCGGCGTTGGGTCGAGAGTTCGGTTGCCAGCGACAATATGGCGCCCCTCTCCCCCTATGCGGGTGCGCCAATACCGGTGGTTCGCATAAACTATCGCGTAACTTGATAAATGCCTCTTGTGCATTTTCATCCCAACTAAATTGCTGTTCTTTTCTTAATAAGTTTGTTAAAGGTTTTGATATCTGCGGGAAGTTTTTAATAAACCTCCTATAGTATCCTGTCAGGCCTAAAAATTGTTTAATATTTTTTTGGTTTTTGGGGATCGGAAATTCTTTAACTGCTTTTAATTTTTCTGGATCGGGGCATAGCCCCTGGCTGCTAATTATGTGTCCTAAGTAATTTATTTCTGGTTTAAGGAATTCGCATTTTTCGGGCTGAAGTACTAAATTCGCGTGGCGTAATTTTTCAAAAAGTTTCTGGATAGTTTTTATATGTTCCTTGAACGTTCTCGAGTAAACGCAAATGTCGTCGAAGAAGTGTACTACATTTTTCGTTCCCGCTATAACTTTCAGTACGAGGGATAAAAATACTGGTGCGCTTGTTTTCAGCCCGAAGGGTGATCTAATGAAATGAAATAAACCAAGATCGCAACAAAAGGCTGTCTTCTCTCTATCCTCTGGTTTGATTTTAATTTGGTGATAGCCCGCGTATAAATCAAAAACTGAGAAGAATTTTGCATCTCCCAACTTGTCGAGAATATCGGCTATATTGGGAACCGCGTGATTGTAATCGGGAATAACGGCGTCTAGTTTTCGAAAATCAACGACAACCCTGTATTTTTTCTTTCCGTCGGGTCCCGGTTTTTTGTCAACGCAGAACACCGGCGCTGAGTAGGCGCTTGTAGACGGCTCGACTATTCCTTTTTCTAACATTTCATTTACCTGCCTTCTTTACCTGATTTCTTCTTTCAAAATGGGGGGGTGTCTAAACTGTTTTATTCTAATTGGTATATTGGTAGTTGTTGGGATCTCGTGTTCGATTACATTAGTCGCGGGCATACTATCTCAGGATAAATAAAACCTATCCGCGAAATTAACTAAAATTGGTTCAATGTCTATTTTCTGATTCCCCGATAAGTGCTCTAGACGGAGTAACTCTTTCAATTTGATTACGCGATCGTCTCCCGTTAAACTCTCCCTACTCTTTATACACATAATATTTTGTGCTTGTGGCATGGCTTTTTTATTGTCCCTCCTATCTGCGCTTCCTACTTTCATAAAATAATGCGGTCGCGAGCTGTGTTTCCAAATTGACCAGCCTAATCCTCTTTTTCTTTTTCTAATGTCGTGTAATGATTGACGGTACGCGCATAAAATGTCGGCACACGTATCCTCATTTGTCGTGCAATACCTCTTTAATTTATTCAGCAAGGGGATCGCATAGCAAGACAGGACAGCTAAAACATTACCATATAAATGTATTGGTCTTTTTGACTGCTTGTAAATGAGCTAATGCTTTTATCTTTCTACATAAGTTTTCTAAACAATGGTCGATTTGTACATGGTCACCTAACGCGATGCGATACGACCGTCTCGGAGTTTTATTACTTCCGCTTCTTCCGATTCTGATTTGATTACGAAGCCATTTCCTTTGCTCGCGTATGGTACTATCGATTTTACCGAAACTATTATCTCGTGTTTTTAACTTTTTATACTTTGCGTAATTGTGACGCATTGTTCCGAAAGCCTTTACTTTATTAGTCACGAATGCTATTTTAGTATACCCTTTCCTCAAGTTTTTCGGTGTATCTTGATTATTCTTATATGTTAAAACAAGGTTTTCTCGAGCATTTCCGTCCATTTTATTTCTTTTACTAAACGGATCCGTATTAGTTCTATTTTTAACAAACAAGTTTCTTTTTAATTCTATGGGTTTCCCTTGCACGTTTACAATTTTTACTTTTATTTTTCAAGCTAATCAATTCCATTACAAGAACATACTCACCAAGGCTAGTTTTCAAATCTTTATTTAACAATTTGGCTTCTGGCTATTTACGTTACGGGTGGACGAGTTTTCACCGAGCAAAATGTTTTTCCAAGTTATTTTACGAATTTTGTCCTTCAATTTTCTGTATTTGTTGGATTTCTTTCGTATCTTATTTGAAAATTTATTCTTTTGCAGATATTTAATTTTCAAATTTTTATTTTGACTAATCAAGGTTTTGTAAATTTTCTTTTCACCGATCGAGTTTTTCAAGTTACAAATTTTTCTTAACAATATTTCGGACCCGAACAAGTTTTTCACTTTTTTACAAGTTAATTCTTCCGATTTTTCAAGTTTATTAATTCGTGATTTTTTTTCACTTTTTCTAGTTTCTTTATTTTTACAAATCCGATTTTTTAAGTTTTCACCCTTTCCAGTTTTTTTATCTAATGCGTTATAAGAATTATTTCTCGTTTCCTTACTAATTTGGTTTTCTATGCTCGTGACAATGTATTGAGTTGGGGAATTAATCGTACTAGATAAGGAATTTTTATTTAGGTCTTCACGCTCATGCTGAGTGGTTATATCACACAAAGGATAAAGATTGCTTAGCTTGCCTACAACCGCGCTGGCCTTGCGCCGTTCTTCTCTCACTAATTTTTCGCTTTCTTTGTTCTCGGTTTTAATGATATTCACACTACTCGCGCACCGCAAGGCGATCACGTGCGACGCAATGTCTAAAATATTTTCCTCGTAGTTAATTTTTGCCCCATATTTTCTCAATACCTCACTATCTATTAATCCGTCTTCTTCGATCGGAAAATTATCGGGAACGAGATGGAAGTACAAAGTCAAGTCACGGAATAATAAAGGTACTTTACCACACGAGTTAATTGACTCTTTAGTAATGCCCCTGAGTATTAAAATTTCGTTTTCAATTACAATGGCTCTACTTCGTTTTTTACTGATTTTTAATAATGATGGGCCGGCGCCCGTGTCCAACATTAGTTTTAGCGATGCCCCATAGTTCCCAAAATGCAATTCTACGACTGGGGACTTACTATTTATGCTCAAGAGCACTGATTTCCTAACGAATTTTAATTCCTGTTCAAACTCGATTGTTCCAGGCGCGTATCTTTCGCTTGCCCCCAGGTTGCGCCCTGTGCCGCGGGGCCGTTTGCGTTTCCCGCCTGAAGTTGAGATTTTTCGCGGTTTTTCGTTTCTAATTCCGGGCAAAGGTTTTTCCAATGACCCTCTTTATTGCAATAATTACACTGTTTAACGTTATAATTCTGTGTGACTACGGCTGGATTTGTTGATCGCGGTCTGTACTGATCTTGCGGTGATTGGGGCGTGGCTACTTGTGCAGCGGTCAATGGCCGTGCGTTCGGGTTTGGTGGCCGCGCATGCGCCGTCATAGGTCCCGCCCATGGCATTGTTTGCATCTATGGTGGCTGTGCGTTCTGAGGTATTAATGCTTTTAAAACCGAACAGTTTGTTGCTATGTGATTTTTCTTTTCACAAAATTGACACTTTTCAACTATTTTGTTTTGCACGATTTTAATATCGGCCGATCCGTTCGCGCTTTTGTCAACTTCTCTAATCATCTTATTTTTATCGAAATTTTCCGATTTATTAAAATACTCCACTTCGTGCTCGATTTCAATTGCTTTTTCGATTGCTTCTTGAAATGTTTTCATTACACCCATGCGCCTTTTGATTTCCCAATCTAGTCCTCGCGCGAAAAATTTTAATTTATCCGATTCTACGAATTGTCTAAATTCAACGCTATCTCTTCTGTCTCTTTTTGCCGCCTCCTTCAATTCGATTGCTATCCGCTTAACTCTATTCGCGAATGTGATTACGTTTTCTCCCTGCTTTTGTTTCGCGGCCGCGAGCTCTCCGATCAAGGTTTGATGTGATTTGTATGAACCGAAGTTCGCTTCAAAGTATTTAATTAAGTCACTGATGTTATCGAAATGCAGCTCTTCCATCGATTTTGCTGCTTCCCCCATTAAACGCCTTCTGATTAATTTTGCTAAATCTACCTCATTGGCCGCTGGTATCATGCTAACTGCCTCTCTTACTCCTAACAGGAAAGTGCTAAGAGGAATATTAGTACCATCGAATTTAGGGATGCAATTGAGTGCGTCTTTGATTGATAAATTTTTTAGCGGCGCTAAGGTTGAGTTTTGACGTAGAGAATTAATGTTACTATTGATGTTGGTCGAATAGTTGTTTCTTAATGCTTGCATGTAAGGTGTGCTATGCCCTTTTCCCCAAAGTGGTGTGTCAAATTGTGGTTTCGGGTTGCCAAGCGTGTTATTTTCTGATTCTGAATTAGTCGCGGTCTCGAAAGCCGTTCTTTCTATATCGTCAGTTAGTTCGGCCTTAGTGCTTAATAGTTGTGATCATTTTCCTATGACTGCAAATTTCTCTACGCAATACAACAAAAACATACCGCGCGAAGTGGCCACTTACTTTATCGGTGTAGTGAATAAAACGCAGCGGAGGAATGTCTCTGTGGCTGTCTCTCTCTCGTCGCTCGGAAATTGCTGTCGCACGTGATCTCGTTGAGGCCCGCAGCTGGAGAGAGACTTCACGTCTGCCGGCGGCGGGGGTCGACAGATAAGAGAATGAGCCTCGCTTCTGCATCGTTGAACTCGCTCCCCCCGCCCCTCGTTAATTGCGCCTCGCGTCCCTGGTGCTCGTGCGCGGAATCGGGGAATTCCGACTCTTCACGCTACCTAGCCTAATTTAAGTCAATAGTTACAACTTATATATGGAAGTTTTCTAACAGCGTGTGACTTTTTTATTTTTTTGACATAGAAAAATATATCACTAAGTTTGGGGTAAATCCGTAATCCGGCGGTCATGGAGTCTCCTAGTATGTACATAATAATAGTACTTTCCGACACGGGTGGGGAAGTAGATTATGCGGAAGTAGAGTTGTAATTTTGAGGTTAGAGTGGTATAAATTTATTTTGAAAAGTTATGCAAATATATACAGTAGCACGTTTATTTATGTATAAACATTAGCATAAGAATTTGTTCTATACAACTATTTTTAAATATTATATTGACAATTTCATATATATTATATTTTATTTTATGTGCATATTATAATTTCTGTAAATATTATGATTTTCAGATCACAGATAATATTTCTACGAATCAAATTGGCAGTGACAATTCTCGTGGAGTTGGACAGTATATATTTGTTAAGAAGCCTGAATCAAGTGATAGTGTGCCTCGCGCTTCTTCAGCGCCACCGATGCCGCCACAAGTAGCAGGAATGAGTATCGGTGTGCACATTGTCCGTGGTAGACCAGCCAGTGCGGGAGAAAATTTACATCAAGCAATAGCTTTAAGAAGCAAAGGAAATATTTATCGAGATAATGGTGGTGCTGAACCCAATACTCCTAGTATTATTATTGGAGGTAACCCTCCTTCCTCGTGTGAATGTAGCATACAAGGAGCAATGGTTATATGTCAACAATGTGGAGCCTTTTGTCATGATAATTGTATTAGCCCTCAATCTATATGTACTGCATGTCTTA
Organism: Torymus aiolomorphi; assembly: GCA_036365515.1. Classification (NCBI taxonomy): domain Eukaryota; kingdom Metazoa; phylum Arthropoda; class Insecta; order Hymenoptera; family Torymidae; genus Torymus; species Torymus aiolomorphi. Next base: position 57,725,274 of record CM070877.1, on the reverse strand, counting down.
TACGCTAAAACATTTCATATGCTAATTTATCAAGTTAATATCAGGGTAAATGTTACGACAAGTTTATTTAAAAAACTTTTACTATTTTTATAAAATTGATAAAAAATTTGATATTATTTTTTTACATATCATAAAGTTTTACCTAAAAATTTATGTTATTGTAAATTAATAAAATACTAGAAATACATAATCATGAATTTATTTTTCAATTCCATCGAAAATATATACATATTCTATTGGTATAATTGAGATTCAAGCGGAATTAGGGAGGGAGATTGAATAAACTTACTCTCAGCACTTAAAACAAACACTTTGACCATTTATTCGAGTATATGACGTTGCGGTAGGTTTGTAGAATTTCGCCAATGCGAAGAGGCAAAATCTCATCTCTGCGTCACTGCGAGTTGATTTGTGACTGAGTCAGAATAAAAAAATTGACGCTAAAAGTGTCGTTTGGCTTATAATAGATCTGCAATTTCTAGTGCTAATATATTGCCAGCGGTTTTTATTTAGAAAAGCGAACATCTTCGTAATTTTGAAATTCCCATACCTTTGTAATATTTTTTCGTACATTGTATTTATCTTAACCATTGTAACAGTGATCATCAATAGTCTATTAGTGAAATTTACTTGGAGAAGATAACAAACTGACTCAAGAATCCTTATTCATACACATTCAATCACTTTTGCGGTATTTGTGAGAGCGTCCGCGCTAGGCTCGTTTTTTTCATAACCCTTTTCGTACCAACATATCGTTTCTATTAATCTTGTTTGTATTGTATCTCGTTCATGTTGTTCACATGTCTATCGTGAGAATCAACGTCGACTAATTAGGAGTGTAGTCGTGTAACCGCGCACGATCGAACTATAGTTCGCTCGGAAGGAGTTTGTAACGCCCTACTTTGAGAGCCTCACAATTATCCCTATCGATAAAATGACACTAAATTTGAAGAGAGTACTCCGGAATAGTATAATTCCCGTATGAATGTAGGATTTTCTGATAAATTGAAAAAAAGAATTTTTATATGAATTTTTCATGAATTTTTTCATTTCTTTATTTTTGCAAACTTTTTTTTATTTAAAAATTTTTCCTGACATTGAATAAAAAAATCATATATTCGTACGAGAATTATGCTATTCAGGAGTACTCTTTTCAAATTTAGAGTCGTTTTATCGATTGGATCATTTTAAATCATGTGGACAGTGGTAAAACTTGTTCCATCGATAACTATGGTTCTAGTCAATAGAAAGGCCCAGATAAAGTGCTAAAGTAAGGTAAACATATCCTCTTATAGGGGGGAAAATTGTAGAATAATCAGTGGATATTTATACATTAAAAATGACTTTTTATTTTCAGGGAAAAAAGGTGTCTAGCCCCCTTAAAGCGAAATCGCCAACGCTATTATTTTATTTTATTATATATATATATATATATATATATATATATATATATATATATATATATATATATATATATATATATATATATATATATATATATATATATATATATATATATATATATATATATATATATATATATATATATATATGGGTCGTTCTTGTACTTTTCGGTCATAACCGGTCGCAGGGGGTCAACCGTTTTCCTCGCTGATTTTTCCTGTGAAACTACATATAAAAAAAGTGAGATAGCCCCAATATTAGCTTCCCATATCCAATATTGAGACAGCTACACCGTGCTGAATTTCGAAAAATTGTCAAAAAATTCTATACGGCTCGTTTTTTTGATCGATTTGAATGATTCAAGAAGGAATTTTTTTGCTATTTTGTCAAATTTTAGAAAAAAAATTTGTGGAATATCAAGGAGCGCGGGAGCGCTCCAAAGGCAAGTATCTGTCCAATGTAGAAAAAGTCTGAGGGACGACCGTGCTTCATATACAAGGTGTCCCATTTTAATCGCCCCAGGCAAATATCTTGAAAAGTATGAGAGATGGAAAAAAACTTTAAAAACAAAAGTTGTAGGGTGCAAAGGGGGTCAGCTAATGGTAACAACGACTTTGACCTTGAACTCTATTTTCAAGGTTATTTCAAGGTCAAAGTGATTTTTTTAAATGAGAATCCCTACTTTCGACCCCGGAAATGGAAAGATCAGAAAATTTTACGTTCAGAAAGGTCTGATATGTTGGGGTTTCAAGGTCAACCAGATAATTTAATGAGATCGACCTGGGAATACCTCTAGGAAGGACAAAATTGACCTTGAAGTTCAAGGTCATTTTAAGGTAAGTTGATTTTATAAAATGAAACCTCTTATTTTTGACCCTGGAAATGGAAAGAGCGGAAGAATTTACGTCCGAATATGACCTTGACCTCGACCTTGACTTTAACCGTGATCTGGAAGGTTAATTTAAGGTCAAGTCGATTTTTTTAAAATCCCCTTATTTTTGACCTCGGAAATCGAAAGAGAAGAAAATTTTACGTTCAGATATGTACCGTCATATGGTGTCAAAGTTGGCCCTCTGGGATCAATTAAGGGTCAAATCGTGCTTGAGGTCAATTGGGGTCAAATTAATTTTTTTAATCTGATGTGTTCTTACTTTTGTCAGCGTAACTCTGAAGGATTTTTGGGATTAATTTTCGGTATGAAAAGGTACTTTTCTTCTTGTTCTTTCTTGGTTAGGTTGGCACCATTGAAATATACGGCTACGTCAAATGATATTTTTTAAGTACGAGTGACCGATTACTTTAAGGTAGTTATGAGGCGATGATTTAATGGTTTTGTTATGAGTCAATTATAAATATTCGAATTCTTTAGTTTGGTCAATTTGAGAAGATTTTCATTTTGTTTAAAGAGTAATAACAATACTGCACTCGAAAATAGGTAGAGTTAGTTATTTTTAGTGGTGTCACTGTGCACAGTACAAATAAAGAAAACCTTTTGATTTCTTATTATTGAATAGCATACGGTAATGATTTCATGTGTTTATTAGAATAAATAACTTTTTCGCTCATTTCCGAAAATTGCCTTCTTAATTTCTTTTTATACATACAATTGAAGTGGAAAACCAAATTTCTTTTGTGGTACCATATTCCTTTTTGAGATGGCTGATTACACGCCCCAGGAGATTGTGAATATGATAAAAGTTGTTGGTGAATGTCATGATAATTATAGGGCTGCAGAAAGACGCTATGCAGAGAAATATATCCCAATGCCCGTCACCCAGATAGGAAAGCCATCAAAAGATTATTAACGCGAGCTGCACAAGGCTCCATCGTTCGTAAGAGACGCAAAACTGGAACGAAACAGCACATTGCGCTGGGTGTGCGAGCTATTATTGCTGAAAATCCCCACATTTTAACACGAGATTTGCAACGAATGCATGGTGTTCCCAAATCAACAGTAAATCGCCTGTTGAAAACATCTAAATTTCACCCCTACCACGTTCGCCTTACACAAACACTAGAGGATGGAGATTATGCACGGCGTTTAAATTTTTGTCAATGGGCAAATAATCAGATACGTAGGGACCCTTTCTTTTTTGATCGAGTGCTATTCTCAGATGAAGCAAAATTTGATAATATGGGTGGTGTCAATCTTCATAATGCCCACTATTACGCTGAACAAAATCCTCATTGGCAACGAGATCATCGAATCCAGAGACGTTGGTCAATAAACGTGTGGGCAGGTATAATTGGAGATCATGTGCTGGGACCTATCTTTTACAATCAAAATTTGAATGGACAATTGTATTTGGATATTTTGCAAAACCAGCTACCTCCTCTATTAGAAAATATCCCACTTATCTTACGGCGGGATATGTGGTTCCATCAAGATGGAGCCCCTGCACATCGCGTTCGATCAGTCAAGAATTTTCTCAATGATATGTATCGTAATCGTTGGATTGGCATCCGCAGCCAAGTACACGAGTGGCCGCCTAGATCCCCAGACCTCACACCTCTTGACTTTTTTTGTGGGGAGTAGTTAAAGGCAAAGTTTTTGCACATGCTCCAACAACCTTAGAGAACATGAGAGGAAGAATTATGGAAGCTTTCCAATCCATTTCAGTGGAAACATTGAGAAATGTTCAAGCAAGCTTCCGAAGAAGGATGCAAATGTGTTTCAGAGAGAACGGACACTTGATCGAGCATTTGCTGCCTTAGATCTTCAAATGACAGTCCGTTAATCAATCGGCCCTTTTCCGGGCCAATGATGTGCGAAATCCTTTCGGGAACCTCCACGCGGTTGCACATTGGGTAATGCTAATGTCGAGGGTAGTCTTTCTAATTTTCGATTCATTTGAGGGAGAAAAAATACTTTTAGATTCCTAAGTAACTCATAAAAACAGTGAAATCCACTTCAAAAAAATTAATTTATTTATTATTACCCTTAATTGACCCCAGAGGGCCAACTTTGACACCATATGACGGTACATATCTGAACGTAAAATTTTCTTCTCTTTCCATTTCCGAGGTCGAAAATAAGGGGATTTTAAAAAAATCGACTTGACCTTAAAATAACCTTCCAGGTCACGGTTAAAGTCAAGGTCGAGGTCAAGGTCATATTCGGACGTAAATTCTTCCGCTCTTTCCGTTTCCGGGGTCAAAAATAAGGGGTTCCATTTTATAAAATCAACTTACCTTAAAATGACCTTGAACGTCAAGGTCAATTTTGTCCTTCCTAGAGGTATTCCCAGGTCGACCTCATTAAATTAGCTGGTTGACCTTGAAACCCCAACATATCAGACCTTTCTGAACGTAAAATTTTCTGCTCTTTCCATTTCCGGGGTCGAAAGTAGGGGTCCTCATTCAAAAAAATCACTTTGACCTTGAAATAACCTTGATAATAGAGTTCAAGGTCAAAGTCGTTGTTACCATTAGCTGACCCCCTTTGCACCCTACAACTTTTGTATTTAAAGTTTTTTTCCATCTCCCATACTTTTCAAGATATTTGCCTGGGGCGATTAAAATGGGACACCTTGTATACATTGAAATGGGTGCGCGAGAATTTGACTAATTTTTTACGCCTTTCAATTACGTTTTTTTAATATACATGAATATATCAACGGATAGCTGCTTTGATATACTATATGTATAAAAATTTTCAATTAAAAATATGCCGCCGTTCTCAAGTTATATTGATATTAAAAAATTCGAGGGCTTCGAGGGCCGATTTATTTTCCTTTGCGCTTTCTTTCAGACCTACTCGATCAGCTGTTTTGTTCCGACCATATATATAGCTATACTTCTCCACAGTCCACAGCTCTGTGAGAGAAAGTATACACACACACACACACACACACACATACACACACACACACACCCACATACCCACCCACCCACACACACACACACACACACACACACATACATACACACACACACACACACACACACACACACACACACACACACACACAGAACCATCAAAAGTGAAGGAGTGTGATAATAATAATAATTAATATATAGTAGAAAAAGACACAAGAAAGAGAGAGAGATAGAGAGAGAGAGAGAGAGAGAGAGAGAGCGAGAGAGAGAGAGAGAGAGAGAGAGAGAGAGAGAGAGAGATGTTTACAGTATATGTTTTTATTATAACATAACCTCTACTCTATCTAGTTTTTGTTTTTCATTTTGTATGAGTAGGTTGTAGCTAGAATATATCTCAACAAATTGGAAGGGATTCAGATAAGTAGCAAACTTTTATTAGAAATAATCTTATTTTAATATAAAATCTAAAAGTTCTTGTTACTCTGTGAAATCTTTTTTTATATTACAGAGTATTAGCACTATTTACAAGTTCTTGGTTTAAAAATGTTTCCGGAAGTAAAAATCATCATCTTCTAAAAAAATTGGTGAAGCATTTGTGACAGCTGACGACATTTAAAATAAGGAGGATTTTCACTTATTAAACCCCGGAAATAGTGAGTTTGATATTTTACATATATACTAAGAATGTAATAATAATATGCATACATGTGAATACATGTATAAATTTTTCTTGTTGGATAGTGTTATCAAATTATTATGCATTACAGCCATCAAAAGATTACGTTCAAGTCTGTCAAAGCACGCAACCTCCTGTAGTAGAGGCAGAAATATTGTGGCAGATATCCCACTAGCAGAGCCTCGTTCTACTTTATAGTGTTTCAATTATCAATGCTTTACTGATTCTATGACTTCTAAAGGTAAACTAGCAATTCTTCCAAAGGCAACTCGTCCAAAATTGGCCCAGGGCCTGTGACTTTAGTTATGAAGGCGATTATATTCATCTGTCGGATCTAGAAGTGCAAGAATCTTAGAGTATTACACTGTAATACTAAGCCAGAATTTGGTTATAATAATATATAATTATTGAATGTCAGTGTTATTGTATCTGCGTAGAATGCAGAAGAACGATGTAATAATAATTTGGCAAAAAAACAAGAGCAAATGGATGCATAAGAGTGTTTTGTGACAAAATTTAGTATCAGGTGCTGTTACGTAAGGGTAGTTAAGATGAGAGCTCAACTTCTTGGCAAACTTTGAGTCGCATTTCGTAAAGGCTAGATGATCAGATGATTTCAGTGAATATAGTAAAAAAAGACATAGAGAGAGAAATAGAGATAGAGAAAGAAATATAAATATTGCAGTATGTTTATTATAACAGAATCTCTACTCTATCTATCTAGTTTTTGTTAAAGTTTTATGCAGATATATAGAGAGAATCATTTTTATTTTATATGAGTAGGTTGTAGCTAGAATATCTCAACAAATTGGAAGGGATTCAGATAAGTAGCAAACTTTTATTAGAAATAATCTTATTAATATAAAATATAAAAGTTCTTGTTACTTTGGGAAATCTTTTTTTATATTACACAGTATTAGCACGTAAGGATTATTTTGACAAGTATACATCTTTCAACAAATACATAACTTTTAATCCATTTACAAGTTCTTAGTTTAAAAATGTTTCCGGAAGTAAAAATCATCATCTTCTAAAAAAATTTGTGAAGCATTTATGATAGCTGACAACATTTAAAATAAGGAGGATGTTCACTTATTAAAACCCGGAAATAGTGAGTTTGATATTTTATTACATATATACTAAGAGTGTAATATTATTCATACATGTGCATACTTGTGTAAATTTTTCTTGTTAGATTGTGTTATCATATTATTATGCATTACAGCCATCAAAAGATTACGTTCAAGTCTGTCAAAGCACGCAACCTCCTGTAGTAGAGGCAGAAATAATGTGGCAGATATCCCACTAGCAGAGCCTCGTTCTACTTCATAGTGTTTCAATTATCAATGCTTTACTGGCCCTATGATTTCTAAAGGTAAATTAGCAATTCTTCCAAAGGCAACTCGTCCAAAATTGGCCCAGGACCTGTGACTTTAGCTATGAAGGCGATTATATCCATCTGTCGGATCTAGAAGTGCAAGAATCTTAGAATTTTATAATTATTGAATGTCAGTGTTATTGTATCTGTGTAGAATGCAGAAGAACGATGTAATAATAAACATAAAAACACACTAAATATTGATGAAGTTCATTGCATATCAATGCGTCAAAGAATGGATTATACCATGAATTTTAATAATAGTGACATTAAGTAGTGACATTAATCTACAACTAAGATGTTTTGACGGTATTGCACAGGAAATGCAAAAAAAGTATTATGAATATAAAAGAAATTAGTTTTATTAAAATACAAGTTTTCAAAAATTAGTTCTTCAAAATAAAATAAGTAAATTGTGATTTTAGAAGGAGAAATCATCTATCTAGTTGGAGATCATATTAGAGCTGGTAAAGTTTTTTGAAGACTCATGGAACAAGCTCAACCTGTGCTTTTCTCGAGGGATTGTTGGAAATTCTCTAATAACAAATAACCTAGTGATCTGCCTGATACATTTCAAAACTAATGTTGTTTGACTATATGTTGGTGGTAGAAAAACCTACTTTTGCATATTATAAACAACTGATTGAAGAAATGTAAATCTACAAGCGTGACCTACATGAAAATAATGTAGAAATATCCTGATTTCATTCTCCAATTCGTATACATTCAATAGATCTTCAACATGTGACAAAAGCTGTTGGGAGCTACAACTAAGATGTTTTAGACGGTATTGCACAGAAAGTGCGAAAAAAGTATTATAAAAATGAATGAATTAGTTTGATTAGCATACAAGTTTTTAAAAATTAGTTTAATATATGAGATCCCGTAATAGGTAAAATTGCATATGACATCGCATATAAGATCTCATACGAGATATGCGCTGTCTGAAATTCTCATATGAGATCTTATATGATATTTACACGGGGGAAAAGGATATAAAATATGTTGCTTATAAAACGGTTAATAAAATATGTAAAGGACTTTTGAGCAGGCTATAAATTTATATGAATTTTTTATTTTATTCTCGTTTAAAAAGGACGGACACAAGGAAAAATATGTTTAGTAATGAAATATAAATCATGATTCTGCACATGTACGGATATGTTGTACTTAACGGCATCAATTAAAAATTAGAGCCAATGTAATTGTTTATGGTGGACTTATAGGTATAAATATTGTTAATGAATTTATGCAAAAATTTAGTATTCTACATTTAAGTAGCCCATGTAACTGCAAACCGTCGGGCCCGCCAAGTAAGTACGGGAGATCGGAGAACCACCCCTGCTAGAGTAGCTCTAGACTTCTCTTGTCCTTCCTAGATGCGTAATATTATAGAAAGTTCAAAATTGAGGTGGAATAATGAAAAATAGTGATGTGTTGGTAACTATGTAATTTTTTTATATAGGCTTTGACTTTTCGTAAATACCTGAAAAAATTCTTATGAATTTTAGAAATAAAAAGAAGGCATTATAGTTATATAATTAAAATAATTTTCGCCCACACGAGCGTAAAGTACGTAAGTACTATAAAGTTTTGTAGGAGCTGTGTAAGCTATTGGGCCTCTTGGGCGTTATGTAGCACTTTATGACCGCTGGCTGAATAATTTTAAAGTTACAATGTGGGCGTAAAATGTAATTTTACATGCGAGGTACGAAAAGTTCTTATGGGCAGTACTTGACTATAATTAACTGATTTCAGTACTTTCTTGTGTTTAATTTGTATAGAAGAATGAAGAAATTTGAATACATTTCTGAGAACATAGTCATACAGTTTTTCGGAGAATGGTTTGCATTACTTGACAATCGATAATTGATTTCACAACTTTCGCTTGTTTGATTTGCAGTGAACAATTTGAATGTACTTACATATAATTTGTTGAGCATACATTGACTCAATGAAGTAAAAGACTTTTTTACTATAGTATTTATTTGACTTCTTTTAAAAAATCAAAAATATTATTTTATAGATTATACAGTAAAAACTTCTATACTTGCCTTATTTTATACTTTCGTAGAAAGTTTTATTAACAATATTATTATTTGTACAGTCATGAAAAAAAATTATTACCATTTGTAGAGAGTGCTTATTGAATAGATGAGATCAGAATAAATAAAAGGACTATAGACAAATTGTGTTGTTAGAATATATTAAAAAAATTAGTTTTTTAAGAACGTGTTGATTGTTTTGAAAAAATATTTAAGCTCTCATTAAAGTTTTTGGTACAGAGGGAGAGAGAGAGGGGGAAAAAAGAGAGGGTGGGAGAGTTTAGTAAATAATGTTTGTTAAGTATAAAACTATGTAGAATAGTAACCAAACTTATCCTTGCGTATAAGTTTTTACTTTTGTAAAAAAATTTTTTAGAGAGATTTCACAACTTTTTAAGAGTAAAAGTACATTATAAATAATGTTTGTTAAGTATATAAAACAGAGGGTACAGATGGAGAGAGACGGAGGAAGAAAGAGAGGGTGGGAGAGTTTAGTAAATAATGTTTGTTAAGTATAAAACTATGTAGATTTTTATTACACAAAATATTTTATTACATTTTTTAACAATACAATAATATATTTTTATCTGGCAGATAACTACGTTATTTGTTATTGGAGAGTTTCCAACAATCCCTTAAGAAAAGGTCAAACAACATTAGCTTTGAAATGTATCGCGCAGATCACTACGTTATTTGTTGTTAGAGAGTTTCCAACAATCCCTCGAGAAAAGCACAGGCTGAGCTTGTTCCATGAGTCTTCAAAAAACTTCACCAGCTCTAATTAGATTTTCAACTAGATAATTGATCTATTCTATTAAAATGACAATTTTCTTATTTTATTTTGAAGAACTAATTTTTAAAAACTTGTGTTATAATGAAACTAATTCTTTCATTTTCATAATACTTTTTTCGCAATTTCTGTGCAATACCGTCTAAAACATCTTAGTTGTAGCTCCCAACAGCTTTTGTCACATTTTGAAGATCTATTGAATGTATACGAATTGGAGAATGAAATCAGGATATTTCTACATTATTTTCTTGTAGGTCACGCTTGTAGATTTACATTTCTTCACGCAGTTGTTTATATTATTCAAAAGTAGGTTTTTCTTCAACCAACATATAGTCAAACAACATTAGCTTTGAAATGTATCAGGCAGATCACTACGTTATTTGTTATTAGAGAATTTCCAACAATCCCTCGAGAAAAGCACAGGTTGAGCTTGTTCCATGAGTCTTCGAAAAACTTTACCAGCTCTAATATGACCTCCAACTAGATAGATGATTTCTCCTAAAATCACAATTTACTTATTTTATTTTGAAGATAAATAATGCAATGAAATTTTTACACAAAGGAAAACGTGAATCTAAATATTTTTGTTTTTAAGGTTACATTTCAACCTTTGTAGTTCCTCGAGTTTTATAGATATTGAGATCGGACACAACCTATTTTTTTCCTCTTAAAAAGCCGTTTCATTTTGACTCGGCCAACGATTGATTTGATTCACTGCAAGCAAACATACAGCTTTTTCAAAATGGTCGATTTTCGAAAATCGCAATGTTGGCACCCCTGTAACTTTTTTCTATCAAAATCGATTGGGCTTGTATTGGGCGGAAAAAAAAGTTTTAACCTTCTAGAAAACGACCCAATTGGTTTCGTTCGGTTTTTTGGATATTTGCAAAAGTTATGAATTTTTCAAAATGGGGGTTTTTCGTATAAGTATCCATTAAGGGCGTGTTACACCTAGTGGCTTCTCAGGCCAACATCAGCTGAATCGATGGCTTTTTATGGCTCTAAATTACTTGAAATTCATGTATTTATTGCCCAAAGAGTTGAAAATATTGAAAATATTTAATTAAATAATGTTAAAATGCTAACAACGACAACAAAAATTACAAAAATTCTTAAAATTAAGCAATTAAAAGTGGTTTTTCAATTTTTAAAAATACTTAAACAAATAATTTTAATATTTCCAACACTTCGAGCCATTACTGCATGAATCTTAAGTAATTTAGGACTTGTCCCATGAAAATTCATTGAATACTTTTTTTAAAAAGGCCTCAGAAGCCACTATGTGTAAGACCCCCTTTAATACGTAAAACACAAATCCTCAGTTTCTTGTTTGAGCATCCGCAGCAACATTTATATTTCCACACATATTTTTACTATCCCATTTTTTAAAATATTGTAGTGACCGTATTATCGTATTGGATCTGTTCCTCATTGTTTCTGTTCTTCAAAGATGTGTAAAAGGCTGATAGATCGAACAATATTCATTGCTTAAAGTGTTGTTTCAAATAAACAAAATGAATCTATAGAAAACATATGGATATACGATCCCGGATACAAGAATCGTTCATGGAAAAAGAGACAGGACCATTACAGACGATCTTTTACAGATATAGAAACAATGTTTTAAAAAGTGGGATAGTAAAAATATGTATCGAAATATAAATTTTGCTGCGGATGCTCAAACAAGAAACTAATGATTTGTGTATTGTATTTTACGTATTAAGGTGGTTCCTCGGAGATCAGAGTTGATTCAACACATACTTGAAATTACACACGTAGGTCAATAAAGACATAACGAATGTCATATCCAAATGTCAGAGCATTTTATCTTTTAGCTCCTGAGTAATTGCTGTGTAAAGTTACACGGATTACATGGGAGATATATCTATATATATCGAAACTGTCGCGTTATGTATCTGTTTACAACAATATCTAAGCAACGAGATTCAAGTCAGCCTTGGAATTTCATATACTCATAGAATATATAATAAGGAATGTTTTCGCGCAAGAATGAAGTTGATTCATCGTTTCATTATTAAAATAGAGCTTCTTAAATATATCGCTTTCGCAGAACTTGATATGTTTCGAGGGTTATGTACGCTCAGCGCGCCAGCGTGCACTCTCTATCTCTCTCGCTCAAAGCTGTCTGTCTCTCTCTCTTACCCAGGGAACCACCTTAAGGTGGTTCGATAGCTCACCGCTCGCGGGGCGTGGGGCTCACCGCGCACCTCCTCCCGCAGCCAACGAACTCAATCGTATGTTTACGTTTTGCCGCAGTACTCGGAATCGGCGTTGTCAATCGCGATCAGATTGCATTTAAACATTCTCCTGTATATTTGCTATATTGCCTGTAGTTTTTTGATTCGCTCTAACCTTTTTTAAAGACTCGCGTCCTAAGTGTTTTATGTTGTACCAAGGTACTTCCATAAGAGCTCGTGTATAAGAGCTGAACTTTGAAGTTGAATAATTTCATAACCGAGTTGACAAACGAGCTGAAATTTCACACACTAATAGAAAATCAATCGAAGAACAACAATATTTAGTTTTTGGAGTGACGTAACCTTTTTGATTTCGGTATCGAACCTCCTTAAAGGGGGTCTTACACATAGAGGTTTCTGAGAAATTAAAAAAAAAAGTATTCAATGAATTTTTATGGGACAAGTCCTAAATTACTTAAAATTCATGCAGTAATGGCCCGAAGAGTTGGAAATATTAAAATTATTTGATTAAGTATTTTTAAAAATACTTAAAAACCACTTTTAATTGCTTAATTTTAAGAGTTTTTGTAATTTTCTTTGTCGTTTTTAGCATTTTAAAATTATTTAATAAAATATTTTTAATATTTTCAACTCTTCAGGCAATAAATATATGAATTTCAGTAATTTAGACCCATGAAAAGCCATCGATTCAGCTGATTTTGGCCTCAGAAGCCACTAGGTGTAATACGCCCTTAATGTATACGTATACGAAAAATACCTACTTTGAAAAATTCGTAACTTTTGCAAATATCCAAAAAACCGAACGAAACGAATTGGGTCGTTTTCTAGAAGGTTAAAACGTTTTTTCTGCTGAATACGAGCCCAATCGATTTTGATAGAAAAAAGTTACAGGGGTGCCAACATTGCGATTTTCGGAAATCGACCACTTTGAAAGAGCTGTATGTATGCTTGCAGTTAATCAAATCAATCGTTGGCCGAGTCAAAATGAAACGTCTTTTTAGGAGGAAGAAAATAGGTTGTGTCCCATCTCAATATCTATAAAACTCGAGGAACTACAATGGTTGAAAGGTAACCTTACAAACAAAAATATTTAGATTCACGTTTTCCTTTGTGTAAAAATTTCATTGCGTTATTTATATTCCACAAATTTTTTTTCTAAAATTTGACAAAATAGAAAAAAATTCCTTCTTGAATCATTCAAATCGACCAAAAAACGAGCCGTACAGGATTTTTCGAAAATAGCCATTTTTTGACAATTTTTCGAAATTCAGCACGGTGTAGCTGTCTCAATATTAAATATGGGGTGCTAATATTGGGGCTTTCTCACGTTTTTATATGTACTTTCACAGGAAAAATCAGCGAGGAAAACGGTTGACCCCCTGCGACCGGTTATGACCGAAAAGTACAAGAACGACCCATATATATATAAATATACACGGTGACCCATTTTAATCGCCGAACCCGGATTTCTCGGAACCTAAGCAAGATAGAGAAAAATGGCTCAGACAAAAGTTATAGGGGACAAAGGGGGCCACATAATGGCGCTAACGTCTTTGACCTTGAACTTGAGCTTTGAGGTTATTTCAAGGTCAAAGTGATTTTTTCATATGGAAACACCTAGTTTTGACCCCGGATTCGGAAAGAGCGGGAAATTTTACGTTCAAAATAATATTGAGAAATTTTTTCCAAGGTCATCTCAAGGTCAAATCTAGGTCAAACTCAGAAAAGTCCGTTTAAAATCGTTTTTTTCCATGAACCACAGGCTAAGCTGGTTCAAATTGATCGTAGGCTTAATAGAGGAACCCACACACCCAAAACTTACACATCCTAGTAAACAAAACTCAAAATCGCACATCCTAACCCCATACACTTCATGCCCTCACATGCTGAACTGTTACACCCAGGTCCCACAACCATACCCCACACCCCCAGTCCCACACATCCCTACCCCACGCATACTAATCCCATACACCCCAAACCCACACATCCTGAACCCTGAAAAACTTTTCTCAAGGGCAAAATGATTTTTTAACGGAAACTTTAAGATCGTTGAAGCTTCTGTTATAAATGTATTAACCTTACTTTTTGCGCTACCCAGAAACAACGACGTGGACGTAGTAAGGATTGTTTCCTTTGGGGTGCTTAATTAAAGTGAGTCCCCTTGCCTCTCACTGATCGGGGTGCTTGATTATAGTGAGTCCACTTGCCTCTCACTGTTCGGGGTTCTTGATTATAGTGAGTCCCCTCGCCTCTCACTAATGTAAATATATTTTTATTTAACCTCGAAGCAAGTGTTCGAAATGCCGACCATTTGCTTCAAGGCACATAGTCAAACGCCTTTGAAAATGGCGAACTGTGTTCTGCAAAGTTTGTCTCGGAATGGCAGCGCATGCTCGACGAATCCTATCCTGCATATCTGCTCTTGTAGTGGGTTGTTGCTCAAAAACAACATTTTTTAAGTACCACCATAAATAGAAATCTGGTGATGTAAGATCGGGTGAGCAAGCAGGCCAGTTAACCGGACCTCCTCGACCATTCCATCTGTTACCATAGTGCTCATTCAAAAAAGCCCTTACAATTCGAGCGAAATGTGGTGCTGCGCCGTCCTGCTGGAGCCACATTCTTCGTCGCGTTTCTAAATCAACATCTTCCATCAATCCAGGTAGTTCATCTCTTATTAGCGTCAAATAGGTATGTTGATTTACATTTGCTTCAAAAAAATAAGGGCCAATCAAATATCCATTGATAATCCCGCACCATACCATAATATTCCAACGTCTTTGATGGTTTACAGTTCTGACCCAATGAGGATTCACATCAGAGCAATAATGGCAATTCTGCCTATTCAGTTCCCCATCACTTTGAAATTGTACCTCATCAGAAAAAAGAACAAAGTTAAAAAAGTCTGGATCATTTTCTATCATTTGTAAAGCCCATTGGCAAAACACAATATGCTGTTGGAAATGCTGAAACTGTAGCTCTTGAACCAAAGTAATATGGTACGCGTGATGTTGAAGCACCTTCATAATTCTTAAAAAAGTATTTCTTGGAATACCAATTTCCCTTTCGACTCGACGAGCGCTAATGTGTGGATCAAGATGAATTATTGCAAGGATAGTTACAACTTGATTATCATTTTCATTATACTCATGGCGCCTACGTTGGCGAACCATGTGTCCACCACGAAATCTTTGAGTTAAACGTCTGATAGCTCTATCGTCAGGATGTCGTCTGTCAGGATAGCGTTCAGCATAAAGTCTTGCCGCACCACGATAATTATTTTGGCTTGCTCCTAAAACCAAAATCATATCAACGATCTCGTTGGGTGGATAGTCAGCCATTTCAGAGCCAGCTATTAATTACTATTAAATCTAAATAGTAAAATGGTATCAAAAATATTAATAATTATAAGGCTCGCCCGTATACGGTCGCGCCTAAAAAGGAAAAACGTTGGAAAATTATGGTAACTTTAATTAGCTAACTTTAATTGCCATAAATACTTCGTTTGTCACACTTTTTTATTTTAAATTTTAAAATAAAATAATCGTTAAAACATTAAAGCTATTCAATTCAATAAAGCATTATTTCTTATTTTAAATGCAAATAAAACTAAAACTTCCTTTTATTTTTTTGTTTTATGTAAATAATGTGAATTAGTAGCGTTCGAATTTCAGAAATACTAATTTGATAATGTAATCATTAAAAAGACATCTACGAAGAAAATAGGTTCCGTCAATGGTTTTTTAAATTTATTTTTCAGGTTGTAGCAGGATAGTGGAGCACCACATTTCATGCTCATAATAACAGCATTTTTTAATAAACACTTTAGTATTAGATGGATTGGTTCAGGAGGTCCGGTGAAATGGCTTGCTTCTTCATCCCATACTTCACCATCAGACTTTTGTTTATGGGGGTATTTGGAAAATGCCATTTTTGAGCCACAACCCACTACAAGAGCAGATATGCAGGATAGAATTCGTCGAGCATGCGCTGCCATTTCGAGACAAACTTTGCAGAACACAGTTCGCCATTTTCAAAGGTGTTTGACTATGTGCCTTGAAGCAAATGATCGTAATTTCGAACACTTGCTTCGAGGTTAAATAAAAATTTATTTACATTAGTGAGAGGCGAGGGGACTTACTATAGCCAAGCACCCCGAACAGTGAGAGGCAAAGGGACTCACTATAATCAATCACCCCGAATAGTGAGAGGCAAGGGAACCCACTTTAATCAAGCACCCCAAATAGTGAGAGGCAAAGGGACTCACTATAATCAATCACCCCGAATAGTGAGAGGCAAGGGAACCCACTTTAATCAAGCACCCCGAACAGTGAGAGGCAAGGGGACTCACTTTAATTAAGCATCCCAAAGGAAACAATCCTTACTACGTCCACGTTGTTGTTTCTGGGTAGCGCAAAAAGTAAGGTTAATACATTTATAACATAAGCTTCAACGATCTTAAAGTTTCCGTTAAAAAATCATTTTGCCCTTGAGAAAAATTTTTCAGGGTTCAGGATGTGTGGGATTAGCATGCGTGGGGTAGGGATGTGTGGGACCGAGGGGTGTGAGGTATGGTTGTGGGCCCGGGGTGTAACAGTTCAGCATGTGAGGGCATGAAGTGTGTGGGGTTAGGATGTGCGAGTTTGAGTTTTGTTTACTAGTATGTGTAAGTTTTGGGTGTGTGGGTTTGGGGTGTGTGGGTTTTGGGTGTGTGGGTTCCTCTATTAAGCCTAAGATCAATTTGAACGATTTTAAACGAACTTTTCTGAGTTTGACCTAGATTTGACCTTGAAATGACCTTGGAAAAAATTTCTCAATATGATTTTGAACGTAAAATTTCCCGCTCTTTCCGAATCCGGGGTCAAAACTAGGGTTTCCATATGAAAAAACCACTTTGACCTTGAAATAACCTCAAAGGTCAAGTTCAAGGTCAAAGACGTTAGCACCATTGTGTGGCTCCCTTTGTCCCCTATAACTTTTGTCTGAACCATTTTTCTCTATTTGGCTTAGGTTCCGAGAAATCCGGGTGCGGCGATTAAAATGGGTTACCGTGTACATATAAACACCTATACTTGTTATTTCCGAGACCTAGAGTTTCTTTTTCCAGAGTTGAGACAATACACTTGTCTAAAGAAATAATGGACCCTGGGGCGTGGGACTAATACCACGTCCCAGAAATAACAGTTGCAGACACAGGTTTTCCGGGACGTCCCGGAAATAACAGTTATATACATTTTCGCGTCCCGGAACGAACCGTTCGAGGTAAATATAGATATATATATAATATATACACTTATCGGGGTATATGTAGCCCAAGACTGTATATTAGTACCTACAGCCCAGAGTTCCCTATGGCAAGTGACTGAAGAAATAATGGACCCTGGGGTTATAGACTCTAGGTCGGGCCGCAAAACCCCTATATTTAGAAATATTATGAAGCCCGGGCTGCATAATCAAAATCGGGCTCGATAAACCCCTATATATAAAAAAACGGGCTTTATAAACCCCTTTCGAGAAATGTATGTATATATATATATATATATATATATATATATATATATATATATATATATATATATATATATATATATATATATATATATATATATATATATATATTAGGGGGCTTCGCCCCCTGCTCATTATTAGAGATAAATATTAATAATAATGAATGAGGATAATCTTCTATTACATAATATCATGAAACACTTATTTTTTCATTTAAAATTTCTGTAATGCTTTTTAAAAACATTATTCTTAACATTTATTAATTTTTAAAATACTAAGTATATTCTATTTAACAAAATAATGCAGAATATATATGTAGTTCATTACGTCAGCTCTGATTTTATTTGTAACTTATTGATTATAAAATCCATTAATATTTCAATTTTTGGACGCCATTTTATATTTACAAAATCTGAGTTCAGATTCCTTATCAGCGAATCCGGAAACTCACTATATACAATTTTTGACAAACTCGAGTAAAATTTCAATTTTTGTTAGTCATCTTGGGTCCACCAGTTTGAATTATTGTTTGAAATTTTCAGCAAAATCCAATAATATTTCAATATGCGTCCGACATCTTAGATCCGCCATTTTGAATTCTGAAAATCTGAGTTGAGATTCGTAATCTAGAAATCCCCTACATAAAATTATTAGCAAAATCCAATATTATTTAAATATTTTGCAGCCATTTTCAATTTTTAAAATCTGAGTTCAGGTTCGTAATAATCGAATCCAGAAATCCCGTATATACAATTTTCAGCAAAATCCAGTAATATTTCAATATTTAACAGCCATTATCGATTGGCAATTTGGAATTCTGAAAATCTGAGTTCAGATTCGTAATCATCCAATCTAGAAATCCCGTACATACAATTTTCAGCAAAATCCATCAATGTTTGAATATTTGTCCTCCATCTTCGATCCGCCATTTTGAATTCTGAAAATCGCCGGATGTCGTGACATATGCGTCTATGACTGTGACTGTGGTCATTTTGATGAACGGTGCTCGCGTGACACGGCTGTAGGCCGTGACTATCACTGAGTTCAAGCTTTAACGCGCACGGCGGCAAGCGTGAGTGGCACGTCTGACGACTGCAGCAGTCATCCCGTATAGCGTTGCGTAGAGACCATCGTTGACATGCCTGAATGTCGTGCCGTCACACGGTGGCAGAGAAAGTACCCGCTTACTCTGTTTTATCTCACGGCCTATAGCTCTGAATGCTTCTTTCCGTGTATATACAATTTTCAGCGAAATTCAGTAATATTTCAATACGTGGCAGACATTTTCGTTCCGCCATTTTGAATTTTCAATATCTGAGTTCAGATTCATAATCAGCTAATTCGGAAACCCTATACATACAATTTTTTTGCAAAATCCAATATTATTTCAATATTTTACTGCCATTTTGAATTTTTAAAATCTGAGTTCATATTCGTAATCAGCGAATCCAGAAATTCAGTATATTCAATTTTTAGCAAAACAGAAAAGTTCAATTTTTGGCCGCCATCTTGGGTATGCCATTTTGAAGTTCCATAATCTGAATTCTGATTCATCATCATGCGAATCCAGATATTTCCCATATGCAATTGTAAAATTCAGTAATATTTCAATATTTGGCAGCCATTTTGAATTGGCAAAATATGAGTTCAGATTCGTAATCAGCGAATCCAGATGGGTCCTCTATATACAATTTTCAGCGAAATCCAGTGATATTTGAATATTTGGCCTCCATCTTCGATGCGCCATTTTGAAATCTGAAAATCTGAGTTCGAATTCATAATCAGTGAATCAAAATACCCAACATGCAATTTTAGCAAAATCCAGTAATATTTCAATTTTTGGCAGCCATTTTGTATTTACAAAATCTGATTTCAGATTCCTAATCAGCGAATCCGGAAACCCATAATATACAATTTTTAGGAAATTCCGGTAAAATTTCAATTTTTGGCCGTCATCTTGGGACTTCTATTTTGAATTTAGAAAATCTGAGTTCAGATTTATAATCAGCGAATATAGAAACCTCCTATATACAATTTTTATCAAAAGCCAGTATAATTTAAATATTTTGCCGCCATTTTGAATTTTTAAAATCTTAGTTCAGATCCGTCATAATCGAATTCAGAAATCCCGTATATACAATTTTCAGCAAAATCTAGTAATATTTCAATTTTTGGAAGCCATCTTGGCTCCTCTATTTTGAATTTTCAAAATATGAGTTACGATTCCTAATTGCCGAATCCGGAAATCCACTGTAGACAATTTTTAGCAAACTCGAGGAAAATTTCAATTTTTGTTAGTCATCTTGGATCCACCAGACTGAATTTTCAAAACATATGTTCAGATTCATAATCAGCGAAACTAAAAATCCGGTATATACAATTTTCAGCAAAATCCAATAATATTTCCATATTTGACCACCATCTTCGAATCCCCCATTTTGAATTCTGAAAATCTGAGTTCAGATTCGTAATCAGCGTATCCAGAAATTCCTTTTACACAATTTTCAGCAAATCCAGTAGTATTTGAATATTTCGCCTCCATCTTCGATCAGCCATTTTGAATTCTAAAAATCTGTGTTGTGATTCGTACTCAGCGAATGCCACATACCCTTTATATACAATTTTCAGCAAATTCCAGTAGTTTTGGAGTATTTTGCCTCCATCTTCGATCAGCCATTTTGAATTCTGAAAATCTGAGTTGTGATTCGTAACAAGCGAATCCACATACCCCGTATATATAATTTTCAGCAAATTCCAGTAGTTTTTGAATATTTCGCCTCCATCTTCGTTCAGCCATTTTGAATTTTGAAAATCTGATTTGCGATTCGTAATCAGCGAATCCAGATACCCGTTATAAACAATTTTCTGCAAAATCCAGTAATAATTCAATTTTTGGCATCCATCTTGTGTCCTCTATTTTCAATTTTCAAAATCTGAGTTACGATTCCTAATTGGCGAAACCGGAACCCACTCTATACAATTTTTAGCAAAATCAAGTAAAATTTAAATTTTTGTTAGCGATCTTGCGTCCACCAGTCTGAATTTTGACAATATATGTTCAGATTCGTAATCAGCGAAACCAAAAATTCCGTCTATACAATTTTCAGCAAAATCCAATAATATTTCAATATTTGACCACCATTTTCGAATCCACCATTTTGAATTCTGAAAATCTGAGTTATGATTCGTAATCAGCGAATCCACATACCCCTTATATACAATTTCCAATAGTTTTTGAATATTTTGCCTCCATCTTCGATCAGCCATTTTGAATTCTGAAAATCTGAGTTGTGATTCGTAATCAGCGAATCCACATATCCCTTATATACAATTTTCAGCAAATTCCAGTAGTTTTTGAATATTTCGCCTCCATCTTCGATCAGCCATTTTGATTTCTGAAAATCTGATTTGGGATTCGTAATCAGCGAATCCAGATACCCCTTATATACAATTTACAGCAAAATCCAGTAGTTTAGAATATTTCGTCTCCATCTTCGATCAGTCATTTTGAATTCTGAAAATCTGAGTTGGAATTCGTAATCTGTGAATCCACATATTCCTTATATACAATTTTCAGCAAAATCGAGTAAAATTTCAATTTTTGTTAGCGATCTTGCGTCCACCAGTTTTAATTATCACAATATATGCTCAGATTCCTCATCAGCGAAACCAAAAATCCCGTATTAAGTAATACAGATTTCAGCAAAATCTAATAATATTTCAATATTTGACCACCATCTTTGAATCCGCCATTTTGAATGTTCTTTATCTGAGTTCAGATTTGTAATAAGCGACTCCAAAAACTCTTTATGTACAATTTTCAACAAAATACAGTAATATTTCAATATGTCGCCGACATCTTCGAAGCGCCATTTTGAATTCTGAAAATCTGAGTTGAGATTCGTAATCTAGAAATCCCCTAAATACAATTATTAGCAAAATCCAGTATTAAATATTTTGCCGCCATTTTCAATTTTTAAAATCTAAGTTCAGATTCGTAATAATCGAATCCAGAAATCCCGTATATACAATTTTCAGCAAAATTCAGTAATATTTCAATATTCGGCAGACATTTTTGTCCCGCTATTTTGAATTTTCAAAATCTGAGTTCAGATTCCTAATCAGCGAATCTCGATACCCCCTATATACAATTTTCATCAACATATCTATAAGAGATTAGTTGTAGTGGGATAGGTGGAGGGGTATGTGGAGGGGTAGGTGGAGGGGTAGGTGGAGGGGTAGGTGGAGGGGGCGAATGGGGTGGAGGAGAGTGGAGGGGAGTGGCGGGGGTGGAGGGGGTGGAGGGGAAGGCGCCCTTCAAAATAACGTAAAATTTGAAAGAATTTTACGGTATAAAGTGGCGCGGCGGTGGAGGGGGTGGAGGGGTATGTACCCATTTTTGCCCTTACAACTATATAATATAGGAAGATACATTTCGTTAACTACTTTTATGGAGCCCTTTTTTAAAGATAGATAGCTTTATGGAGCCCGAATCCTTTTATGGAGCCCGGGCTCCATAAACATTCAATACATCCCGGTTTATGGAGTTCGACCTAGAGTTTCTATACCCAGAGAGGGATTATTTCTTTAGTCACTTGTTCACGGGAACTCTGGGCGTAGGTACTAATATACAGGGATGGGCTTCATAAAGGGGTTAGGTAAAACATACATATATATATATATATATATATATATATATATATATATATATATATATATATATATATATATATATATGTGTGTGTGTGTGTGTGTGTGTATATGGGTAACTTCACATCAACTGTGACAGGTCGAAATTTTAAAATGGCTTAAAATGGGGTTTTCTAGTTCTAAATTAGCCCCAAAATATAACCCTAGTGTTTAAGAGCGAAATACTCAATGGTTAAAAAGTTAGAATCAATTGAAAATTTGAAAATTTTGATTTTTTTCAAAAAACAGCAATTTTCATGATTTTTTTACTAAATATCTTGAAACTTTTTGTATAGCACATTAAATGGGAAAAAGTTTACAAATTGTAAGTAGAATTGCTCAGAATTTTTCCAGATTGATGTCAATTATATTGTTAATTTATACGTAAGAAAATACCATACAAAATATGCTTAAGGCGGTTGTGACATGATTAATATCCCTCGACAGAGGCTAAAAATTTGATACAAAATGTTACTTTTAAAACGAGACCTAGATGAATGTGGAATGCAAACTCAGAAATAAGTAACAGACAATTGAAACTGTATATATATATATATATATATATATATATATATATATATATATATATATATATATATATATATATATATATATATATATATATATATGTATACAGTTTCATATATATACATATATATATATATATATATAGACATGCTTATCGGGGTTTATGAGGCCCAACACTGTATATTAGTACCTACAGCCCAGAGTTCCCTATAGCAAGTGACTAAAGAAATAATGGACCCTGGGGTTATAGACTCTAGGTCGGGCCGCATAAACCCCTATATTTAGGAATATTATGAAGCCCGGGCCGCATAATCAAAATCGGGCTCGATAAACCCCTATATATAAAAAAACGGGCTTTATAAACCCCTTTAGAGATATGTATACATATATATACATATATATACATATATCTACATATATATATACATGTATACAAAATTTGTAAATAGAAGCGTACATGGATTCCATTAAAATTATAGAAATGCGTTTATTATTGGTTTTATATACTAGCTATTTATAAGTACATACAAAATTAGGTTCTGCCTTCAGTTGATACCAGTAACATTAGTTTAATAATATGACAGTATGTAAATTATACGTAAAATTTTCACTGTAACTGATACCACTCGATGGAAACCAAGCGGAAAGGTAGCAGATTGTGTTCCATCAGGAAGGGATTTGAGGATCAGAAGGAAATGATAGATAGTGGATAAAATGGAAGATAAAATCAGATTAAAAGTATTTTGAAAGAATAAAATACAACTCTGTACAGATTAAAGCTTAATAAATACTCTATGGCAAACTACTTGAATGTTAATAATATAATAAAAATGCACGGCTTCTTAATAATATAGTAAGTCGTCTTTCTTTCTTTTAATTTAACCGGTTAACTGGTATTGTATCATATATGTAAAAAAAATCGTGCCAATTCTGGTATTTATCATTTATACACAAATTTGAATCTCTCAATTTTTAATCGATTTCCATAAAAATTGGTAAACAACCGTTTTTTGAGACGCTCTATTCAAATAACGGATGAGAATGATAAAATAAAAAATGTCGCCCTCAAAATAGCGGCATGTATGGTCATTTTAGAGTAACTTTGATAAAATTCTAATTTAATTGTAATTTGCTTGTATCAGTTTTGTCACGAAAATTAGAAAAAGGCTGCCAGTTAACCGGTTAATTCATGATAAATTAAAATTACTCATAAAGCTATTTACAAGAGTAGTATACCCCTCGCTATGGGCCGTCACAACAAACCTGACCTTGACCCCAGGCGCCAGCTGGGGTCAAGGTCAAGAAGTCCGACGACGCATAGCGAGGGGCGGGGATTAAAGCGGTGCACGTATGTGTGTGTGTGTGTGTGCGCACGCCTGCGCAAGCATACTCTGGAGAGAACACCCACACACACGCACGCGCACGCACACCCGCATGCACACGCACACAGACACACGGACATACACACACGCACCCACACCAACGCCAGCACGTACCCGCATGCACAGACACACACACGCGCACACACCGACGCCACCATACGTACGCACGCACACGCACATGCGCACACACACGCAGAAACCCACACACAGACACACATACATATATAGGTGTATTTTATAACTTTTGCATATAGCCTCTTTGTACCATGGCAAGTGTACCTGCATAAAAAATTTTCAGATTCATGGTTTTTTTGTGGGGTTTTCGATATTTTATCGGATTTTGAAAGCTAATGGTCGATGATTCATGAATATACAGTCTTATGGAGTGTCTATGGGGTCTATGGGGTTTTGATGGTGTACTTTATAACTTTTGTGTATAGCCTCTCTGTACCATGGCAAGAGTACCTGCATAAAAAATTTTCAGATTCATGGTTTTTATGGGATCTTCGATATTTTATCGGATTTTGGAAGTTAATGGTACATGATTCATATATATATAATCTTATGGAGTGTCTATGGTCTTTTTATGGTGTATTTTATAACTTTTGTGTATAGCCTCTCCGTACCATGGCAAGTGTACCTACGTAAAAAATTTTCAGATTCATGATTTTTTTTATAGGGTTTTCGATATTTTATCGGATTTTGGAAGATAATGGTACATGATTCATGAATATGTAGTCTTATGGGGAGTCTATGGGGTTTTTATGGTGTATGTTATAACTTTTGTGTATAGCCTCTCTGTACCATGGCAAGTGTACCCACACAAAAAAATTTCAGATCCCTGGGTTTTTTATGGTTTTCTACAACTGTTGTGTATAGCCTCTATGTATTACACAGCGAGTGACCAGCACCCACGCGCACGGCTTGGAAAAATGGAAACACCGTAACTTCACATCCCATAAGGCCACTTCATCATAGATTACACTTTCGCGGTATTCTCGTGGAGCGGTACACTCCAATTTTTGCGTAGAATCACTATCTACATAACGTACTCGCACACAATATTTGCATGGGGTACAAGAGAGGCACACGACGCACTTCAGAATCCTCACAATACACTCATGACACTTCGCGACGGATATTTTCACGCGACAAGACAATATACGCGACTGACAGTCGGTCGACCGTTCGTCTTTGCCACGGATGATCTCATCGCACGTGAACTCTCTGCTGGCGAATTATATCGTCTTACCTCGAATTACCTACAGTCGTCGAAATTGCATCTTGTCATGTATCCCATCATGTTTTCCGAACGAGAAACGCGTCGACTTTTTTCTCTTTTATTTAAATCGTACGACACTGTGGAATTTTGCTGATTAATGAGGAAACGTCACGTACATCGAGTTGCAGCTGCACATTATTTTGACTATTGAATTACATAGGGAAACAATTTTTCTGTAGGAAAGAAAGTTGAAATTGTTTTTTCTCCTTTATTTAATCGTACGACGCTGTGGAATTTTGCTGATGAATGAGAAAATGTCACGTACATCGAGTTGCACATTATTTAAAACCGAGATTTAAAAAAGATGCGGCGACCCGGTGAGCACGCGGCACACTTTTCGGAGAACGGATGACCAGCGGGAAGTCGGCTGTTGGATGTCGCCCGTTCGCTGGTGGAAGTCGGATGTTCGCTGGTGGAAGTCGGATGTCCACTACTGGAAGTCGGCTGTCGGCTGCTCAAATACTGTTTCAGTTATCCATGCGGTTACATCCGCGATCCGTCTGCTACCGACGCATCGAAGGGCCACACCCTGGAAAGCTAGTGGCACTGATGTAGCAGCTCAAAGAAAGCACTCGTGATCTGTGACGGCACAGTGTAAAATCAACTCATTGGTTGTGCCTCCCAACAAGATGCTTTAATGACCGCGGGAGGCGCAGCATGGGAAGGGCTGATTGGTCACCGCTGTGCCGTCAAAAGAGCTGTTAGCTCCCCACACGGTCGGCAGATTTGCGAGTGGCCGTACACACGCGCACGCATACCTGTACGCACAACCGCACACACACACACTAAGCTATGCCTTCAAGGCCCAGTTCGCGTAGCCTCTCTGTATCATGGCAAATGCACCTACATAAAAAATTTCCAGATTCATGTGAGGTTTTTATGAGGTTTTCGATATTTTATCGGATTTTGGAAGCTAATGGTATATGATTCATGAATATATGGTCTTATGGAGTGTCTATGGTGTTTTTATGGTGTATTTTATAACTTTTGTGTATAGCCTCTCTGCACCATGATAAGTGTACCTACACAAACAATTTTCAGATTCACGGGTTTTTTATGGTTTTTTACAACTTTTATGTATAGATCTCTGTATTGCACAGCGAGTGACCAGCACCCACGCGCACGGCTTGGAAAAATAGAAAAACCGTAACTTCACATCCCATAAGATCACTTCATCATACATTACACTATCGCGACACTCGTGGAACGGTACACTCGAATTTTTGCATTGAACCACTATCTACATAACGTACTGGCGCGCAATATTTATATGGGGAGCACAAGAGAGACACATGACACACTTCAGAATCCGCACAATACCCTCATGCTTTGCGATGGAGATGTTCACGCGACAAGACAATATTCGCGACTGACATCCGGTCGACCGTTCGTCTTTGCCACGGATGATCTCATCGCATATGGGCCCTCTGCTGTCGAATTATATCGCCTTACCTCGAATTAGTCATAACTTACAGTCGTCGAAATTGTATCTTAGCACGTGTCCCACCATGTTTTCCGAACGAGAAACGCGTCGATTTTTTTCTTCTTTATTTATTTAATCGTACGGCAGTGTGGAATTTTGTTGATTAATAAAAAAATGTCACGTACATCGAGTTGCAGCTGCACATTATTTTGACTATTGTATTACACAGGGAAAGAATTTTTTCTCGAGGAAAGTCTCAAGAAAAGGAAGTTGAGATTATTTTTTCTCTTTTATTTCATCGTACGATGCTGTGAAATTTTGCTGATTAATGAGAAAATGTCACGTACATCGAGTTGCAGTTGCACATTATTTTGAATATTTAATTACATAGGGAAACATTTTTTCTCGAGGAAAGGCTCAAGGAAAGGAATTACACATAGAAGCAAATACACCCATACACATACTCACACATACACAGACGCACACTCGTCAATATTTTGACTTTCCAAAAAACTACACCAGGCACTGCTGTTTTTCGGCTCGTTGATAGAGGAAGGACCGCAAGGTCTTTTCAAACCTTTCTCGAGGCGCGGATGACCAGCGGGAAGTCGACTGTCAGCTATTGGAATTCGGACGTTGGCTGCTGGAAATCGGCTGTTGACTGCAGGAAGTGGCTGTTTCAGTTATCCATGCGGCTACACGGCGGCCCGTCTACTACTGACGCATCAGGGGACCACACCCTGGAAAGTTAGTGGCGCTGGTCTAGCAGCGCAAGGAGCGCACTCGTGATCGGTGGCGCTACAGTGTAAAAACAGCTCATTGGCTACCGCTGTGTCTCCATCGTTGTGATTAGCGGCGGCGGTGCACCAGAAGAGAGCTCATTGGCTGCTGGTGCGCCCCAACAAGCTGATTTAGCGGCCGTGGGAGGCGCAACGGCTAAGAGCTCATTGGGCATCGTTGCACCAACAAAAGAGCTGTTTTGCCGCGGATCTAGCCCCACCACAAGGCTCGCGGACTCGTGAGTGGCCGCGCGCGGTTACGAGCTCTTCGAGAGAAGTGTTTCAGAGTGTCCAGTCAGTGCGAATTATGGACACGCGCTGGAAACATCCGTGGACTTGTACGTTGAGTTGCCCCACCGGTTGCGGTAAAACAGTATTTGTTAAAAAATTTCTGAAATACATTGACCGCTTGAGCGACACTCGCTTCGAGAAACAGTATTTTAAACGGGTACTTCCAGCAGACGACAGCTGACTTCCATCAGCCAACAGCCGACTTCCAGTAGCCAACGGCCGACTTCCAGCAGCCACCGGCGGACTTCCAGCAGCCAACGACCGACTCACAGTGGTGCAAAACCGCTGATTAGGCGGCCAAAATGCAACTAATTTTTTTTTTTTGTTTTTTTGTTATATTAAAATGATATTCTTGTTGTTAATATATTTATGAATCATTATTCACACTAGTTTAAATAAAAATTGCACTGGGTAATTCACATTTAAACTATAAAGATAAGCAAATCGCCAATTTTTAATTTTTTTTTATTATTTTATACCGATTCAAATGTGTAATGCGTTAATAAAATCAAATCATTTTTTTGTATTCATAGATGTTTCATCTGCTTACTTGGTATGTATTTTCAAGATTCTGCACTATTATTTATGTAATAGCCCACATAGCACGAAATATTTCTGAAATATTTCTGAAATATTTCATGCAAGGTTTGTTATATTTCAGAAATATTTCAAGAAAATGTTTCGGAAATATTTAAATGTCCGCATCATTTTTCCTTCAGAAATATTTCAAGAAATATTTCTGTCAAGTTTCTTGAAACTTTGCATGAAAGCTTTCTGCAATATTACCGCAAACTTTCATAAAGTACTTAGACAATACATAAAACTTTCATGAAATATTTCTCAAATATTTTCAAATTATTTTGTTGTAATATTTTCATAAATATTGCAATAACATTTCATGATATGTTTCAGAAATATTTAAATGTCCGCATCTTTTTCGTTCAGCAATATTTCATGAAATATTTCTGCAAAGTTTCGTGAAAAGTTGTAAGAAATGTTTCTGAAATATTGCAGAAAACTTTCACGAATAGTTTGAATAATCTGAAAACTTGACATGAAATATTTCAGAAATGTTGTGGTATTATTTTTCATAATATTACTGTAAACCTTTCAGAAAGATTTCACAGAAAGATTTCAGAAATGTTTTTATGCCCGCATGATCTTTCTTTCAGCAATATTTCATGAAATATTTCTATAAAGTTTTGTGAAAACTTGTAAGAAATGTTTCTGAAATATTCCAGAAATGTTTCACGAATAGTTTGAATAATCTGCAAAGTTGACATGAAATATTTCAGAAATATTGTGGTATTATTTTTCGTAATATTACTGTAAACCTTTCAGAAAGATTTCACAGAAAGATTTCCGAAATGTTTTTATGTCCGTATCTTTTGCGCTCACCAATGTTTCATGAAATATTAGTGCAAAATTTCTTGAAAACTTATACGAAAAGTTTCTGAAATATTGCAGAAATCTTTCACAAAGTATTTGTATAATCCGTCAACTTGCCATGAAATATTTCAGCAATATTTCATGAAATATTTGTGCAAAGTTTCTTGAAACCTTTTACGAAATGTTTCTGAAATATTGCAGAAAAATTTCAAAAAGAATTGTACATTTTTCACCTTTTAGAAAGATTCATAGAAACCTTTCATGAAAGTTTTCTAAAAGATCCAAATGTCTAGACAAATTACTGGCAGAAAGTTTTCCGGAAAGATTTTAAGTAAATTTTTCAAGAAACCTTTCAGGAATCTTTCAGAAACCTTGCAGGAACCTTTTCTTCAAGTTCTTGAAAGAAGTAACCTTAAAGCTATGATGAATATATAGTAGAAATCTCTATAAGTATCACAATTTTCGCATATTTTACAGAACTTAATTATTCTATATTAGTCGCAATGTTATAATCGCAGAAAATATTTTACATAAAATTTTTTTACCTGACCGGGAATCGAACCCACGATCTTTGGGTTACTACGCGCGCACGCTATATTTTGAGAAACTCTTCAGAAAAGTTTTTGCAAGATTTTGTGTAATGTTTTGAGTATCTAAACAAGAAAATTGCGTGAAATATTTCAATAAATGTTGCCGAAAACTTGCCAAAACATTCCGTGAAATGATTATATCCTCAGTTCAATCCATACAAAAAATATTTCAGAAAAGATTCCGAAACCTTTTCTGTAATAATAGTGGGAATGTTTACGCAAAATTTTTTGTAATCTTACGGAAAATATTTCTGCAAGTTTGTGGAAATATTCGTTCAAAAAGTTTGTGACCGAGATATGGATATTTCGAGAATCTTTTCAGAAAAGTTTCTGCAAGATTTTGTGTATTGTTTCGAGTAGCTTAACAAGAAGCTTGCATGAAATATTTCCATAAATGTTGCCGCAAACTTGCCGAAACATTTCGTAAAATGTTTGTGTCTCTACCCAAACCATTCACAAATATTTCAGAAAAGTTTCAGAAACCTTCCCTGTAATAATTGTAGGAATGTTTATGCAACATTTCTCGTAATCTTATAGAAAATATTTCGGCAAGTTTATGGAAATATTGGTTCAAAAAGTTTATGACCGAGATATGAAATTTCGAGAAACTTTGCAAAAAGTTTCTGCAAGATTTTGTGTAATGTTTTAATTATCTCAACAGGAAGCTTGCCTGAAATATTTCAATAAATGTTCCAGAAAACTTGACACAATATTGCTTGAAAAAGTTCCCGATCATCAAAGTATGAAAATTTTGAGAAACTTTTCAGAAAAGTTTCTGCAAGATTTGGTGTAATGTTTCGAGTATTTTAACAAGAAGCTTGCGTGAAATATTTCAATAAATGTTACTGCAAAATTCCCGAAACATTTTGTAAAATGTCCTCTGTCCAAACCATTCACAAAATATTTTAGAAAAATTTCAGAAACCTTCACTGTAATAATTGTGGAAATGTTTACGCAACATTTCTCGTAATCTTATAGAAAATATTTGTGCAAGTTTATGAAAATATTGGTTCAAAAAGTTTAGGACCGAGATATGAATATTTCGAGAAACTTTGCACAAAAGTGTCTGCAAGATTCTGTCTACAGGTTCATCACTGACAATGTATAAGCTTTTTCTACCCTCAGGTCCTCGTAAAAAAACGTTAAATTTTTTATATTTTTCAAATTATACATGAAAAATTAATTAAAACTTTGCGGATTTGGATCCAGTTAGATATTATAATTGATGCTAGTATCATATAGAATAAGAAAGTAATAGTATAAAATGATTTTATTAACTTTTCAAACAGCGCCACCATAAACTGAGAAATATTGCTCGAGTCAAGGATGACTCGTGACGTACCAGTGGAAAGAAATTCACGAGTCGTTTTTGACTCGTGCCGTCCTGAACCTGTTAAGTATTTTAACAGGAAGCTGGCGTGAAATATTTAAATAAATGTTCCAGAAAACTTGCCACAATATTGCTTGAAAAAGTTCCTGATCATCAAAGTATAAATATTTTGAGAAACTTTTCAGAAAAGTTTCTGCAAGATTTTGTGTACTGTTACGAGTATCTTTACAAAAAGTTGGTGTGAAATATTTCAATAAATGTTGCCGCAAACTTGCCAAAACATTTTGTGAAATGTTTGTGTCCTCTATCCAAAACCCTTCAGAAAATATTTGAGAGTAGTTTCAGAAACCTTCCGAGCAATGATAGTTGAAATAATTACGCAATATTTTTTGTAATTTTACGAAAAATATTTCTTCAAGGTTGTGAAAATATTGGTTCAAAAAGTTTTTGACCGAGATTGTTTTGAGTATCTCAACAAGAAGCTTGCGTCAAATATGTCAATAAATGTTTCAGAAAACTTGCCACAATATTGCTTGAAAAAGTTTCCGATCATCAAAGTATGAATATTTTGAAAAACTTTTCGGAAAAGTTTCTGCAAGATTTTGCGTAATGTTACAAGTGTCCTAACAAGAAGCTTGCGTGAAATATTTCAATAAATGTTGCCGCAAACTTGTCAAAACATTTCGTGAAATGTTTGTGTCTCTGCCCAAACCATTCACAAATATTTCAGAAAAGTTTCAGAAACCTTCCGTGCAATGATAGTTGAAATAATTACGCAACATTTTTTGTAATCTTACGAAAAATATTTCTTCAAGGTTGTGAAAATATTGGTTCAAAAAGTTTTTGACCGAGATTGTTTTGAGTATCTTAACAAGAAGCTTGCGTGAAATATTTCAATAAATGTTTCAGAAAACTTGCCACAATATTGCTTGAAAAAGTTTCCGATCATCAAAGTATGAATATTTTGAAAAACTTTTCAGAAAAGTTTCTGCAAGATTTTGCGTAATGTTTCAAGTATCCTAACAAGAAGCTTGCGTGAAATATTTCAATAAATATTTCAGAAAACTTGCTTGAAAAAGTTTCCGATTATCAATGTATGAATATTTTGAGAAACTTTTCAGAAAAGTTTCTGCAAGATTTTTTGTAATCTTTCGAGTATCTTAACAAGGAGTTTGCGTGAAATATTTCAATAAATCTTGCCGCAAACTTGCCGAAACATTTCGTGAAATGTTTGTGTTCTCTGTCCAAACCATTCACAAAATATTTCAGAAACCTTCCATGTAATGTTAGTCGGAATGTTTACGCAACATTTATTGTAGTGTTACGGAAAAAATTTCTGCATTTTGGTACTGAGATTTGAAATGTCTTGTACTGAAAAGAGAATGTTTAAAAAAATATCAGAAAGTTCATTTCAATTTAGCCCTTCGGAATTCAGTTATTATTTATATTAGTTACACTGCAATTTAATTTACATAAATGCATGCTTTTACTTGTGATTATGAAGTGCTTCCAATTGTGTTAATTGATTTAGAGTTGCGAAAAATGATCTATTTTTTTTTCATATTAGTTTCAAGTAATTATATCAAAATTTGAAACTTTTCTAATTTTTTGTTTAATGGTAATGCTCAAATACAATACATTGTCAAACTTATTTTAAAATTTGTTGTCAGCATTATGATACAAATAAAAGGAATGTGGAGGTTAGATTTGTAATTATAATAATCCACTTGCATGCTATCTAATATCTTATTTTTTTTTAATTATACATAAAATTATAAATTTGATTAACTTCTGATATTTACTATTATTTCCGGAATTAGAGTCAGGAGAAACTGAATTTTATTGTAATCAAAAGAAATGTCCCTCGAACATAAACGTTTCACGAAATATTGTGTCAAGTTTTCTCAAACATTTCATGGAATATTTCATGCAAGATTCTTGTTAAGAACCTAGAACCATTACAGGAAAATACAGAAAGATTTCAGTGAATTTTGTCAAAATATTCATAACTAGTTCTGGAAAAATTTCAACCAATATTTCTGAAACCCTGCAGAAATATTGTTTGAAAGTTTTAAAAAAAACTGGGGAAACATTCCCACTATCATTCTGGAGAATAGGTTTGCGAATCTTTTTTGAAATATTTTATCTTGTCGAAAACAGTTATTAAAATATTTTACGCAAGTCTCTTTTTTAGATACTTAAAAAATTATAGAAAATCTTGTAGAAAGTTTTATGCAAAGTTTCTCAAAATATTCATACCTTAATGGGCGGAAACGATTTCAAGCCTAATATTTCTAAAACCTGCAGAAATATTTTCCGTAAGATTACAAGAAATATTGTTGAAACATTTCCATTATCATTTCAGAGATAGTTTCTCAAACTTTCCTAAAATATTTTGTGTTATCGGGAACATTTATTTAATTATTAATTCATAGGTTTGTTTATTTAAGAAATATTCGTTGAAAAATTTCCAGGCCAAGTTATGAATATTTCAAGAAACTTTTCCGAAATCTTTCTGCAAGATACCCTGTAGTGTTTCTAGTTTCTTAACAAGAAGCTTGCATAAAATATTTCATAAAATGTTTCAGAAAACTTGCCAAAATATTTCATGAAATGTTCATGACCTCTGTTCAATCCTTACACAAAATATTGCAGAAAAGATTCAGAAACCTTTTCTGGAATGTCAGTGGTAATGTTTCTACAACTTTTCTTGCAAAATTTCAAGAAATATTTCTGCAAGGATGCAGAAATTTTCCTTGAAAAATTTCCAGGCCAAGGTATGAATATTTCGAAAATCTTTTCCGAAATCTTTCTACAAGATTTCCTGTAATGTTTCTAGCTTCTTAACAAGAAGCTTGCATGAAATATTTCTTGAAATATTTCAGAAAACTTGCCACAATATTTCATGAAACTTTTGCAGTGTATGCACTTTGAATTTTTCAGGAAAGGTTACTCAAATTTTTCTACAATGTTTCTTGAAATATAATACGAAATGTTTTAGAAATGTTTCTGTATTATTGCTGCTATCTTGTAGCAATATGCTGCTAATATGTTAGTAAAAACAACATTTAACAAATATTAGTTACAAAATTTCATTATTAGTAAGAATTTAATATGAACCTTTTATGAAAACTTTTAGAAACCATTTCCGTGATGCTGTTCAAAATGTTCCCAAAATTTGTGTTGCAGTTTTACGAAAAATGTTTCTGCACTGTTTTATAAATATTATGCAAAACTGTTGGCACTGAGATATGAATATTTCGAAAAACTTTTCAGAAAAATTTGTGCAAGATTTTGTGCAATATTTCAAGTATCTTAACAGGGATTTTGCGCGAAATATTTCACGAAATGTTGCCACACACTTCTCAAAACATTTCCTGAAATGTTTGAGTCCTCTGTACGATCCATACACACAATATTTCAGAGAAGTTCCAGAAACCTTCCGTACAATGTTTGCGGGAATGTTTAAGCAACATTCCACGTAATCTTACGGAAAATATTTCTGCAAGGTTGTAGAAATATTGGTTCGAAAAGTTCGTGACCGAGATCTGAATATTTCGAGGAAATTTTCAGAAAGGTTTCAGCAAGATTTTGTGCAATATTTCAAGTATCTTAACAAGTAGCTTGCGTGAAATATTTCAAGAAATATTGCTACAAACTTGCAAAAACATTGCGTGAAATTTTTATAGTGAGCGCTTCGTGAATCTTTCATGAAATGTTTCTGAAAGTTTTCCACAATATTTCTTGTAACATAACAAGAAATATTTCAGCATACTTTCTATCTTATTGTGGCAATGTTGTGGCAATGTTTTTTGGAAATATTTCTTGAAATATTTCTGTGCAATATTTTATGCTATGTGGGGAAATAAATGTTTTCAAGAAATCTTTCGTAAACCATTCCACAATATTTCATGCAATATTATCTGATTGTTTGCTGAAACATTGCAGGAAATATTGCTTGAAAGCTTCCGTAAACCTTGCAGGAATATTTCTTTAGTGTTTCCCCAACGGCATTGCTATCCGAAAAGAAATATTCTCAAAATATAGCAGAAATATCACACGCAACGATACAGAAAATATTTCGAAAACATTTCCCCATAACATTTTGTGAAATATTTCTGTAACATTTATGTAATATATATTGGAAGGAATTTAATAGTGGAAATAAATCTTTTCAAGAAACCTTTCGTAAACCTTTCTATAATATTTCATGCAATATTATCTGATTGTTTGCTGAAACTTTGCAGGAAATATTGCTTGGAAGCTTCCGTAATTCTTGCAGGAATATTTCTTGAGTGTTTCCCCAACGGCATTGCTATCCAAAAAGAAATATTCTCAAAATATAGCAGAAATATCACACGCAACGATACAAAAAATATTTCGAAAACATTTCCCCATAACATTATGTGAAATATTTCTATAACATTTATGAAATATATATTGGAAGTAATTTAATAGTGGATATAAATCTTTTCAAGAAACCTTTCGTAAACCTTTCTACAATATTTCATGCAATATTATCTGATTGTTTGCTGAAACATTGCAGGAAATATTGCTTGGAAGCTTCTGTAAATCTTGCAGGAATATTTCTTGAGTGTTTCCCTAACGGCATTGGTATCCGAAAAGAAATATTCTCAAAATATTGCAGAAATATTACACACAATGATACAGAAAACATTTCGAAAACATTTTCGCATAACATTTTGTGAAATATTTCTGTAACATTTATGAAATATATTTTGGAATGAATTTAATAGTGGAAATAAATCTTTTCAAGAAATCTTTCGTAAACCTTTCCACAATATTTCATGTAATATTATGTGATTATTTGCTAAAATATTGCAGGAAATATTGGCTGAAAGCTTCTGTAAAACTTGCAGGAATATTTCTTGAAATGTTTTTTCATTTTCAAATTCCAGTATTTCAAGAAATATTAGGAAAATATTTCTGTAATATTTTTGTGAAATATTTTTGAAAATATTTCCAATTTCTTTCTGTTTTATTGTGGCAATATTTTAGAAACTTTTCTGTGAAATATTTCATGAAATGTTTTTTTGTAATATTTCGTGCTATGTGGGAGAGCACTCACGATTATTCCAGATACATTTAAGTTTAAGAAAATTTGCATTTTTTGTTTATTTTTAATAAATTGATAAATTTAATAATGTTTTTCACTCCTTGACCCTTACTCGAAATACACTTCTCTTGTCGAAGAGTTATCCAACCGAAATCTGAAAAGATCTGTTGCACATATTCGCACTTTTTTAAAATGTATTTAAGTGAAACTTTTTTTAAATATCTAGCAAATTCTAACATATTTCGCGCTCAATAATTTCGTACTCTTTTAATAAATTTCAGAAAATATCAAGAATTTATTTTTACTTTACAATGGATTATTATTATTATTATTATTGTTGTAGTTGTTATAAAAGTGAAGTGAGCGTCATTAAAAAAAGTTTAATTCAATATTGAGAATTTCAAACTGGACAATGGAGAACAAAAGGTAAGCAGACAACTTCAAAGCGTACCAAAAAACCTCTACGGCTTGTATCTATAAAGAACTAAGAAAAAAATTTGCATTGCGCTTTTATATTATTCTCAGATTACGTTGTTCATTTATGTGGTGACAATACAAATACTATTTATTTGTAAGTATTGTAAATAATTGATTTATTAAATTAATTATTTAATCCTATTATTTAATATAGTGCATTATACTCGACATTTTTTAGATAAAATGATTGAAATAACTCGTTTAGAGTTACATAATGTTATTATACAAAGTGAAGGAAAAACAAATGATTTAAAAAAAAGTAGTAAGCAATTTTGTGATTGTATAGTACAACTGTGCAGGCAACGACTTGCATATCAAGAAAGTAAATGACATTCTTAACAGTCATTTCTTTAATCGGTATTTTAAAAAATGGCAAGACAGTGCTAAAATGAATGAAAGATTTTTGACAGAAAATTCTGCTTGGTTGTCTTATAAATTAAGTTTTGATATGCTTGATATTCCCAGTACATCCAGTAAGTATAAAACAAATTTTCCGATTGTATTATATTTACAGTATAATATTCCACAAATTTGTACAATATCAATTCAACGTTTTATATAAACGGTACCCCTTGTTAAGATAGGCGAAATGACTAATATCGGAACAATATTGTACCAATATTGTACCAATAAAAATATGTATTTATGTAATTACGTTGTATAAAAATAATACTGTCGGTCTATTCGTACAATATTGGTACAATATTAATTGTACCAATATTGTACCAATATTATTCACACGTGCAAATATAATGTTCTAAATTTTTTAATGAATATGTTAACTAAAATGTAGCTTTCCTTTTAAATCAATAACAATTAAGAGCAATTAATATATAAATAAAAAAATGAATAATGAATAAAAATAAATAAAATAATAGTATTAGTAAATAATTACTTATTATTATTTTAGTATTTTGAATAATTAATTATTTTCGAATAATATGTTACGTATTGCTAATTTTATTAAATGTTAAAAAACAACTAAATAATCGAGTCTTTTCAAAAATCGTGAGCTGATGAAAATTAGGATACGCGAGAAAGTTTTCTTATTTATTTACTTAAAATAATTCACATTAAGTATAATAATTAGTAAAATCTTTTCTGAAAATTTTAAAACTGTATATATATGTATATTTTTTCAGGTGTACCATTAGGAACAAAATCTTTGCCTTTATCAGAGTGCAGTGTAAAATTAGGAAGAAGATCTTTGCCTATAACAGAGTGTAGTGACCGAAGTAAAAGAAGAAAACTGAAACTCTACGCTCGGTAAATGATGTAAATGTGTTAGCTTCCACTACTTCTACCAGTTTATACATAGAAGGTAATCGAGCAGCATCGACTTTAATAAAAGAAGTTGTGGAAAAGTCACCACATCGTGCTGAAAAAATTTTAAACTCTTGGAAGGAACAAAATAGGAGCAATCAAAATGTTTCAAGTAAATATACACCTTCAGAAGCTTTATCATTTATTATTAGTAATAATTTTACAAAACATCAATATGAGGCTATTTTATAAAGGAGCAAAATTGCACAATTGCAATTTATATCCTAATTATAAAGAAATAGTTAATGCTAAGAACGCAGCCTATTCATGTGGCATAGAAGTAAGTGAAAAATCTTGTGAAATTCCACTTCAATCTTTATTACAGCACACTACTAGTCGATTATTAGAAGCACTTCAACTGCCTCTTTCAAGTAACGAAGAAGAAAATAAATTTATTTTAATGTGCAAATATGGTTTTGATGGTAGCAGTGGACAATCGACTTACAAACAAGCATGGAGCGAAGACAATTTAAATTTGATCAAAGTTTATTTACGACAGCGATTGCACCTTTACAACTTAAGAATGTCGCAAATGGAAAAATACTTTAGGAAAATCCACGACCATCATCGACACGATTTTGCCGACATTTGCGGGTCCAATGGCTTCGTGAATCGAAAGAAGTAATAAAAACAGAAAAGCGGTGGATGAATGACCAGATCTCTAGATTAGAACCTTTCTCAGAACTTAATTGTACAATAAATTTTTCTATTAAGCTCACTATGATCGACAGTAAGGTAAATAAATCGTTCAATCAATCCGAACTAAAAAATTTCTCAACTTTAATCTTATACTTATAACATAATTTTTTTAGATTTCGAATGTACTGACAGACACTTTAAGTATGGCCTGTAGTATTTGTAAAGTAAAAATATCACAAATGAATGATATAGATTTAATATTAAATTAGAACGAAGACGAAAATGCATTAGAATTTTCTTTGCCAATTCTTCATTCGTACATTCATTTCTTCAATTGTTTGCTGCATATTTCGTATCGTCTAAACATTAAGAAATGGAGGGTTCGTTTTATATTAAACTTTAGTTTTAGAGGTTAGTTGTATAAAAAATTGCTTTCTTTTAACTTTTATTAGGTGAGTGAAAAAGATGGATCGAAATCAATAATGGAAACTCGAAAAAAAAGAAATACAAGAGAAATTTTTAAAGGAATTGTGTTTGCAAGTTGATTTTCCAAAGCAAGGATTCGGATCATCGAATGATGGGAATACAACGCGTACATTTTTTGAAAATTGTAATAAAGTTGCTGAAATAACTGGTATTCAAATTTATTTAGTTTTCATTCTTACTTTATATTTTATATAACATTTTACAACTCTATCATTTCAGGAATTGACAAAGGGCTAATCGAAAGATTTCGTAATATTTTAATCACAATTTCATGTGGCATCGCAATTAACTATCCTGTATTTCAACAGTATTATTTAGATACAGCGAAATTATATGTGTCACTGTATCCATGATTCTACATGCCACTAACTGTACATACAATTTTGCTACATGGACCCTCCGTAGCAAAAAAGGCGATTCTTCCAATTGGGCGATACTCCGAAGAAGTTTTAGAAAGTAGTCACAAACTTTCAAAACTATATAGAAAATCATTTAGTATGAAATCGTCTCGAATGAGGACAAACGAAGATATCTTCAAAAGATTATTATTATGCTCGGATCCATACATAACTTTAACCGATAGATTACCGAAAAAAGTAGTAAAAAAAAATTTCCATCAGACTTTTGTCTATGTTAATAGATTTACCTGCAGATTACAGCCACTCAGAAAATACATTAATAGATTCTGAATCCTCAGGTTCCGAATAAAAATAGAATATGATTTTATTTTAATAGTTTTATTTTCCAATAAAAGAATTGATTTGGTTAATTAGAAAACAGTGTTTGTAATAAAATAAATGTGATTTCCTGCTATTTTTATTTTAACTCATTATTTTAAGAAAAATTGGTATACTCAAATACATTTAAAAAAAAATGTGCGAATATGTGCAATAGATTTTTTTAGATTTCGGTTGGATAGCTCTTCAACATGAGAAGTGTATTTTGACTTAACGGTCAAGGAGTGAAAAACATTATTAAATTTATCAATTTATTAAAAATAAACAAAAAATAAAGATTTTCTTAAACTTAAATGTATCTCGAATAATCGTGAGTACTATATTACATAAATAATAGTGCAGAATATTGAAAATACATACCAAGTAAGCAGATGAAATATCTATGAATAAAAAAAAAGATTTGATTTTATTAACGCATTACATATTTGAATCGGTATAAAATAATACAAAAAATTTAAAATTGGCGATTTGCTTACCTTTATAGTTTAAATGTGAATTACCCAGTGCAATTTTTATTTAAACTAGTGTGAATAATGATTCATAAATATATTAACAACAAGAATATCATTTTTATATAACAAAAAAAAAAAAAAATTTAATTGCATTTTGGCCGCCTAATCAGCGCTTTTGCACCACTGTGCGACTTCCAGCAGGCGCCATCTAACTTCCCGCCCGTCATCCGCTCCTCGGGAATAGTTTGAAAAGACTTTGGGATCCTTACTTTATCAGTGAGTCAAAAATAAAAAATTGAAAGATTTCTAAGGTAAACATCTTATTATTTAGTTTTTTTTTTATTGCTTCGTTTGATATTAATCATTTGCAAACTTTTTGTTAGAGATGGATCTTTCGAAGTTAAATGCGATCGCCCGTGAAGGATTCCTCCCAACGAAAAGGTTGGTCGATCTGACCAAGAGCCAGCGTTATATGATAACAGGTTTGAAGACAGTGACTACCAAATACGGACGGAAAGTTGTGGCCTAATTGGAGAGTGAATATGATGTATTCATGGCAAAAAGAGTTTCGGAAGCTCTTGTTCAAGATGAAAATTTCTTCACCAACCTTCAGGACGCCGCGAATAAGTATGAACTATTTATGATTTACAATGGAGGTTCAAGTATTGAGTTTAGTGGCAATAACTTTCTTTTAAATATCCGAGTACTATAAATTATAATATATCTGAAAAAATTATACATCTTTTTTTTTTACTGGAACAGGCGGACATTTTCTTAACGAGGGTAACCAAATCTCGCGTGAATCATATCCTAATGGATATTGTCTTTTCGCGTTTGATTTAACTCCCGACCTATCGGCTAACGAATGCACTCATTGGAATTTGATTAAGCACGCTAACGTCAGATTAGATGTACGATTCGCTGAAGCATTAGCCAATACTATAAATTGTATTTTCTATGCTGAGGACGATAATATTTTGGAAGTGGATGCATCGCGTCAAACTATTGTAGACTTTAGTGGTTAGAATAACGAAGTGCAGATGGCGTTGTTGTACTACATATACGTGGAAGATCTGTTTCTTGGTGGCCAGTACGTTTCGAGTCGTGATCGTCTTTGCA
The DNA here is from genome assembly GCA_036365515.1 of Torymus aiolomorphi. Taxonomy (NCBI): domain Eukaryota; kingdom Metazoa; phylum Arthropoda; class Insecta; order Hymenoptera; family Torymidae; genus Torymus; species Torymus aiolomorphi. The sequence continues at coordinate 57,683,442 of CM070877.1, read as the reverse complement.
AGCTACATAAAAACGATGGATTTAGTTATAGGTATCCAGTGTCTCAAAGATACTGACAATAACAATGCACCAAAGGAAATCGCTGTTGTTGCTCTTAATGGTGATTTTCACGGTCATTGGTTAGTGGCTCCGACGGCTTGTGTAGATGATTTGAGCGTTGAAATTAGAAGACAAAATAAGTGGTTAACTCAGCATTTTCACGGCATTAATTACTTGGAAGGTAAAGTTGTTTTGAAAGTGTTTCATAAAACTCTGCAAGAATCATCAAAAAGTGCTCGAAAAATTTACATTAGAGGCAGTGAAAAGTGGTTTATGCTTCATAAAATTATAGCAAACGAAATCATTAATTTGGAGTATGACGTAGATTGTCCTCCGTTCGATAAGTTATCATCTAATATATGGGAACGTCCAGCAGAAACGGGCCACCGAGCGCGCGCGGTGCCTTTTTTCGCGTAAAAGGCGCTCTGTTTAACTCGTTCATAATCGTATGCTGCGTCTTTGAAAAAAAACCAAAGACCTATATCGATAGATTTTTTTCTGCTCTTTCCAATTGCGCCATTGTTTTTATTGCGAAACGCGTTCTTCCGGACGAAAACTCGAGTTGAATATTGAAAGCCATTTTTCTCAAAGTATATCATGTTTTTTTTCAAAATAAACTACACCATTGGAAAGTACAACTCTTAAGCTTCAAAACCCTATCTTGGAGAAGTTGGAGAAATAAAGGGTTTAAAAGTAACAACATGAAAAAGACAGCGCCGAGGGTCCGCGCGAGCCCCTCGCGCCCGTGCGTACGGCACGTTTAAGTGCACGCTCTATTCAATTCGCTAATAATCGTGTACCAAGTCTCTGAAAAAAGAACTAAGGACATATATCGATAGATTTTTTCCTGCTCTTTCCAATGGTGCTATTATTTTTATTCCGAATTTCACTGCTTTCAGTGCGTTCATGGATATTTTTATGTTTAATATATTATGTTTCTCAAATTTTGTTATATAAATGAACAAAGTTCATTGTAATATGATACTGACTGTTACAACTAGATCCACAAAATTATGTCCACGCATTGGCATTGTAAGTTACAAAACATTTTATATTTACAAAAAAGAAAGGGCGAAATAGCACATTGCGTGTATTAATCCGCCCTTGAGCAGAGCGTAAAAAGTTCGGGCAGCCGCTGTCTTTTTGATCTTACTATTTTTGAACTTTTCATGTTTCAACTTAAAAATATAATATTTTATAGTTTAAGGCTTGTACTTTTGAAGAATATAATTCATTTTGAAGAAAAGACTGATATTTTATTGGAAAAATAGAGTTTAAACATTCAAATCGAATTTTCAACTAGAAGGAAGCATTTCGGAATAAAAATAGCACCATTGGAAAGAGCAGGAAAAAATCTATCGATATATGTTCTTAGTTCTTTTTTCAGAGACTTGGTACACGATTATTAGCGAATTGAATAGAGCGTGCACTTAAACATGCCGTACGCACGGGCGCGAGGGGCTCGCGCGGACCCTCGGCGCTGTCTTTTTCATGTTGTTACTTTTAAACCCTTTATTTCTCCAACTTCTCCAAGATAGGGTTTTGAAGCTTAAGAGTTGTACTTTCCAATGGTGTAGTTTATTTTGAAAAAAAACATAATATACTTTGAGAAAAATGGCTTTCAATATTCAACTCGAGTTTTCGTCCGGAAAAACGCGTTTCGCAATAAAAACAATGGCGCAATTGGAAAGAGCAGAAAAAAATCTATCGATATAGGTCCTTGGTTTTTTTTTTCAAAAACGCAGCATACGATTATGAGCGAGTTAAACAGAGCGCCTTTTACGCGAAAAAAGGCACCGCGCGTGCTCGGTGGCCCGTTTCTGCTGGACGCTCCCATATATTGTATGCATCACGCTTTAAAATTTTCGGGTCATAAATATCGATGTGCGTTAAATCACGCTTATCGTTTGAAAGGCTATTTATCTTCACGCCTTGGTTATCTAAATAAAAATTTAATCGATCTTCACAATGGACAGCCTTCAAATATTGAAGATCCTTTCACCAATCCAGTCGCATACTGTAGGTGTATTCCCAGCCGATCAAATCCCGCGGGTGTGGACCAAGCCGACGGCGTTCATCGTTAACACTGACAACCATACCAAGTCTGGCATGCATTGGGTTGTGTTCTACGTCGATAGATCTTCTAACGGTCTATACTTGGATAGTTTTGGATTACCATCTATAATATCCGATCACATAAGCCGTTTGCGAAAAAATTGTAGAACATTTTGTTGGAACGCAACACAACTTCAAAATGACGCGTCCTATGTATGTGGTCAATATTGTATTATGCTTTTAAGCTATATGAATAATGGTTTAGGTTTCAAGAAGTTTCTGGATAATTTTTCTGTCAACTTGGAGAAAAATGATACGTGGTTAGACGCTATGTGCGCTATAAAAAAGCTAACGGAAATTTCATCCGCCACGGTAGATGCTTCGTCAGATGATTACAAAACTCTCGCTCTAAAATCTCTTTGTTATAACTGTCAGCATTTCTATTATCACGCGAAAGAAGTTTTGATGTACGACGATACACCGTGTGTCATGGAAATTTAACCATTTCAACTACATGTGCGTCATTTTTTAACCTTGCTCGTCTCATTCTTTACTTCTTAAACGTCTGCACTTTTTTAACCGTGTGCATCAGTGGTTAGAATAACGAAGTGCAGATGGCGTTGTTGTAGAACATATACGTGGAAGATTTGTTTCTTGGTGGCCAGTACGTTTCGAGACTTGATCGTCATGCTACATAAAAACGATGGATTTAGTTATAGATATCCAGTGTCTCAAAGATACTGACAATAACAATGCACCAAAGGAAATCGCTGTTGTTGCTCTTAATGGTGATTTTCACGGTCATTGGTTAGTGGCTCCGATGGCTTGTGTAGATAATTTGAGCGTTGAAATTAGAAGACAAAATAATTGGTTAACTCAGCATTGTCACGGCATTAATTACTTGAAAAGTGAAGTTGATCTGAAAGTGTTTCATAAAACTCCGCAAGATTGATCAAAAAGTGCTCGGAAAATTTACGTTAGAGGCAGTGAAAAGTGGTTGATGCTTCATAAAATTATAGCAAACGAAATCATCAATTTGGAGTATGACGTAGATTGTCCTCCGTTCGATAAGTTATCATCTAATGTATATTGTATGCATCACGCTTTAAAATTTTTGGGTCTTAAATATCGATGTGCGTTAAATCACGCCTATCGTTTGAAAGACTATTTATCTTCACGCCTTGGTTATCTAAATAAAAATATAATCGATCTTCACAATGGATAGCCATCAAATATTGAAGATCCTTTCACCAATCCAGTCGCATACTGTAGGTGTATTCCCAGCCGATCGAATCCCGCGGTTGTGGACCAAGCCGACGGCGTTCATCGTTAACACTGACGACCATACCAAGTCTGGCATGCATTGTGTTGCGTTCTACGTGGATAGATCTCCTAACGGTCTATTCTTTGATGGTTTTGGATTCCCATCTATAATATCCGATCACATAAGCCGTTTGCGAAAAAATTGTAGAACATTTCGTTGGAACGCAATACAACTTCAAAATGACGCGTCCGATGTATGTGATCAATATTGTATTATGCTTTTAAGCTATATGAATAATGGTCTAGGTTTTAAGAAGTTTCTGGATAATTTTTCTGTCAACTTGGAGAAAAATGATAACGTGGTTAGACGCTATGTGCGCTATAAAAAAGCTGACGGAAATTTCATTGGCAACGGTGGATGCTTCGTCAGATGCTCACAAAACTCTCGCGCTAATCAAGAAGGTAATTGTTGGTTTGGAATATGGCTGGTCGTCGACAAGTTCGACGACGGGTGCTACAAACCTGTGGTTCGTCTATTATCGAATGTCTTTGAAGGTGTTGCATATTTATACAATGACTGGGAAGAATTCAAAACAAGTTTCGACGACATTGATAAATATTTTCTTGGACTTGATAATAGTTTAAAAGACCAGAAAACTTACGGAAACGGTTAGACTTTAAAATTCACCACAAGTCACAAGGAAAAAGCAATCGAAATTGCAGAAGACAGGAGGCCTGGTGTTGGTCGGATCAAGCGGTTTCGCCATAGTTTCGTAATGAAAAAAGTTACTTTTGATTGTCTCTAAGAATTTATTGTAAAGTGTATCGATACTCCTCTTAAATATTTAAATTCTATTGCCAGTAGTGTACAATATCTTATATGCGACCATATGGAGTTTATTAAAACTAAAAGTAGTCTCATGTATGAAGCACAAGTGCAACTGTATACACCTAGTATTGTAAAAGACGTTGTAAATTTAGTTGATAACGATGTAATAGATGAAATAACCTCTAGTGTAGAAAAGCAATGTAAAGAAAAAGATCAAGCGTCTCAACTAAGTGCGATGTTGCTGATGTATTGTATCAGATTGTATCATTACACATGCCAAGAATTGTTGATGTATTAAATACTATATTATTTGATAATAAATAGAAAAATTTGAATATACTTACTATGTGCTTCTTTTTGTCTTCATTGCCTTCCTCTTAATCCCAACTTATTTTATTTTTTAAGACGTTAATTTTTACTTTACATTTCTAAATTGCAACTTATATAAATTAAATTTTATTTAACGAAATTTTATTTGGATATTTCTTAAAAAGTATTTTTAAATTATTTAATAACTAACAAAAATAGTTGAAATTACATACTCCTAAATATTTTTTAATTTGGTGACGCAAACATGCGTTCACGCAATCTCCGTGGTTCTTTTGCCGGCGCAGTGGTGGTGGCCAATGAGCTCATAGCCGCGGCCGGTGCCCCTCCTCCCGCTCGTGGCCACTCGCGAGTCCGCGAGCCTTGTGGTGGGGCTAGCTCCGCAGGTCTTTTGTCGGCCAATGAGGTGATTTTACATTGTGTCGTCATCGACGACGAGTGCGTTCTTTGTATTGCTACACCAGCGCCACTAACTTTCCAGGGTGTGGTCCCTTGATGCGGCAGTAGTAGCCGGGCCGCCGATATAGCAGCATGGATAACTGAAACAGTATTTGAAACAGCTACTTCCTGCAGTCGACAACCGATTTCCAGCAGCCAACGCCCGACTTCCCATAGCCGACAGTGGACTTCCCGCTGGTCATTCGCGCTTCGAGAAAGGTTTGAAAAGACTTTGCAGTCCTTCCTCTATCAACGAGCCGAAAAACAGCAGTGCCTGGTGTATGTTTGTTGGAACGTCAAAATATTGACGAGCGTGCGTCTGTATATGTGTGAGTATGTGTATGGGTGTATTTGCTTCTATGTGTAATTCCCGACAGTCGACTTCCCGCTGGTCATCCGCGCCTCGAGAAAGGTTTGAAAAGACCTTGCGGTCCTTCCTCTATCAACGAGCCGAAAAACAGCAGTGCCTGGTGTAGTTTGTTGGAACGTCAAAATATTGACGAGCGTGCGTCTGTGTATGTGTGAGTATGTGTATGGGTGTATTTGCTTCTATGTGTAATTCCTTTCCTTGAGCGTCACCTCGAGGAAAAATGTTTCCCTATGTAATTAAATAGTCAAAATAATGTGCAACTGCAACTCGATGTACGTGACATTTTCTCATTAATCAGCAAAATTCCACAGCATCGTACGATGAAATAAAGGAGAAAAAATAATTTCAAATTCCTTTTCTTGAGACTTTCCTCGAGAAAAAATTCTTTCCCTGTGTAATTCAATAGTCAAAATAATGTGCAGCTGCAACTCGATGTACGTGACGTTTCCTCATTAATCAGCAAAATTCCACAGTGTCGTACGATTAAAATAAAAGAGCAAAAAAGTTGACGCGTTTCTCGTTCAGAAAACATGATGAGATACATGACAAGATGCAATTTCGACGACTGTAAGTTATGACTAATTCGAGGTAAGACGATATAATTTGTCAGCAGAGAGTCCACGTGCGATGAGATCATCCGTGGCAAAGACGAACGGTCGACCGGCTGTCAGTCGCGTATATTGTCTTGTCGCGTGAACATATCCGTCGCAAAGTATCATGAGTGTATTGTGAGGATTCTGAAATACGTCATGTGCTTCTCTTGTACCCCATGCAAATGTTGTGCGCGAGTACGTTATGTAGATAGGGATTCTACGCAAAAATTCGAGTGTACCGTTCCACGAGAGTGTCGTAAAAGTGTAATCTATGATGAAGTGGCCTTATTGGATGTGAAGTTACGGTTTTTCCATTTTTCCAAGCCGTGCGCGTGGGTACTGGTCATTCGCTGTGTAATACATAGATGCTATACACAACAGTGGTAGAAAACCATAAAAAACCCATGGATCTGAAAATTTTTTATGTGGGTACACTTGCCATGGTACAGAGAGGCTATACATAAAATTTATAAAATACACCATAAAAAACCCATAGACACTCCATAAGACTATATATTCATGAATCATGTACCATTAGCTTCCAAAATCCGATAAAATATCGAAAACCCCATAAAAACCATGAATCTGAAAATTTTTTATGTAGGTACTCTCGCCATGGTACAGAGAAGCTATATATATACACAACAGTTATGAAATACACAATAAAAACCCCATAGACACTCCATAAGACTGTATATTCATGAATCATGTACCATTAGCTTCCAAAATCCGATAAAATACCGGAAACCCCATAAAAAAACCATGAATCTGAAAAATTTTTATGTAGGTACACTTGCCATGGTACAAAGAGGCTATATGCAAAAGTTATAAAATACACCTATATATGTGTGTGTGTCTGTGTGTGGGTGGCTGCGTGTGTGTGCGCGCGTGCGTGCACGTGCGTACGTATGCTGGCGTCGATGTGTGCGCATGTGTGTGTCTGTGTGCGTACGTGTGCGTGCCGGCATCGGTGTGGGTGCGCTTGTGTATGTCCGTGTGTCTGTGTGTGCGTGTGCATGCGGGTGTGCATGCGTGTGTGCGTGCGCGTACGTGTGAGTGGATATTCTCTCCAGAATATGCTTGCGCACGCGTGCACACACACACATACGTACACCGCTTTTATCCCCGCCCCTCGCTATGCGTCGTCGGAGTTCTTGACCTTGATGCCAGCTGGCGCCTGGGGTCAAGGTCAGATTTGTTGTGACGGCCCATAGCGAGGGGTATACTACTTACAAGTAACCTGCAGCATGTTCAACTTTGCAGTTTTAACAATTTTTTGTTAGGCTTAGGCGCGGTTTGTACCCTGACTCTCTTATTTACACTACTTTTATCTCTATAATCTTTGGTCATCCATTTGACGTTATTAAAAATGTGTGTTCGCACAAATAATCTTATAGTATAATCGCAATGTTCCATGCAGCCATCATTAGTCCAAAAGTTCATTTTTTTTCAGCAAAGATTGTTTTATTAATTGAAATAGGTATTTACCGATGTCTCTAAGGTGTGATGCATTTGTAAACTCTACTTAAAAAATTTCATACATTGTTAAAATAATTAGAAAAAATGAATCACTTGGACATTTCAAACTACCACATAATTTGCCTTTCATTGATGGATAAGCCTTCCACAATAATAACAAGTCTGATTGTGAATTTAAGTCTCGGTCATTATCTATGAAATCATTTTCACAACTTCGACAATGAAACTTAGCAATACATTTAAGAGCGAGATATCCAGCCACATATGTTTTTGAACATTTTTGAAGATCAGTCACTTGCATTTCTTGTTCGTTTAAACACTGTTCATCAATCTTAATCGCATCAGTTTCGTTATTTATGAACCAATCATTTATTTTTTTTTTCATAATTTCGTCATTTACAATTGTTACTTTTTCGTCCGTGCATTTACCAAAATCAGATATTAATAGTCGGGAATCGTCAGGTTCACAATTAGTACCAACCGGTGGAACTAGAAGCGTAATCATCATACTATACTGTATGTTTCTCCAGAATTGCATCGCGGTCGGATTATCATTATGACCGGATCGATACCTCATAGTTCCAAAAAAATTTTCCAATTTATCTTGATTTAATCGATTTGTTAATAAATACGGTTTATTCTCAATTTGAAGTTGGCGCCAAAGTTCTAAAATACCAATTATATGTAATAATAAAATTATCAAAACAGTCGGGTTTTTTATTACTGGCAATCTGCCATTTAACAACCTACGTAACTGCATCACCAAGACACTCTTCAACTTTCGAATTTTGAGTAGACAGACCACGTTTTACAGGATTTGGGTCGTTAAAAACACGCGCATCAAGGCAATCAAAAATGTCATTCAGTTTTTTACAAAAATTAGCTGTACCAATTACTGTTAAATCTGTTAACGTACCGGAAGTTGCACCCGCCATTAATGCCGCATAAATCGAATTACTAAAAATTTGAGCAGCTAAACTGACATTCATTTTCTCAAAATTATTCGGATTTAAGTGTCGATCTGTTAATTTAGGTGCTGCTTTACAAGCTTTAGATCGTTCAATTTCTCTTAAGTCATGCAGAGCATTCCATGAGATTTGAGTTTTATCTATTATAAAATCATGTTTCATTAAATTATTTCTAATGCATTTTAGAATATGGGGAAAATCAAAGCCAAAAGCTATTTTGCGATTATTAAATTCAAGGTACGGATGCTCTTTATTTATGCCTGACATCATAACAGCTTTTTGATTAGTAGCGCCTTGGTCGCAAACCATGTGATGAACTGCATCAGGCTTAAGAATTTTTCTAGCTGTACCATTAAATAAAAAGTCAGTTTCTAAAAAATGCTTACTGCAAACTCTTTTCTCGTGTAGCTGCTTTTCTGTAAGTTTAGACAGGTTCTCATTTTCACACAGTCGAAGCCATTCTTCCAAACTACAAAAACCATATAAAATATTGTACCTACTTAAAAAATTTGTTTGTCAATGCTAAATACAATGGTTCTAATACTTCGATAATACTTCGAACATGCAACTTTGTAAACATATTTTGAAAAACACGACTCAAAGAAAGCGAGTGGCGGTTGAAAAATATGCTATAGAAAAATATGCTATAAGAAAAATATTCACGTGCGAACAATGGTTCGCGCTTTCCCGCCCTATAAGACTATATAGATAACAATTTAAAACTTATATATTAGTTTTCTTCTGTACAATGACAACAAATACATAATTAAACATTTATTGCATATTAACTGATGATTTTTATTTGATCATATTGTAAGATTTACTTTTATATTACAATATTTTCAATTGTTACATGACATATAAATTTCATTCCATAAGCTACATTTACTCAGCTAAAATCCCTAATTAATAGAACCAAATTACACGTATTAACAATTTAAATATAATTGTTTTTCAATTATTTCAATAAATTTTTGCAAATATAATTTTATAAATAATATTTTTTTATATTTAATCACGAAATCGCATTATTTTAAAATATTAGAAAGGAAATGGTATAAAATATAATAGCTAGTGGCCAAAATTACTACCAAAGTTTGTCGTGAGAAGGTGGCAAATAACAACAATAGTTTTTTTACGACGTTTCGGACATCCTTTATTAATTATGTACCTCTTCAGGCAGCTAGTAACAAAGTACAAAATACAACTTTTAACAACAACGTATATTAACTTAATTATGAACACATAATTTTACAAGTAACAATTAACACTTACAAAGTCTGTATTTTCTCCTGAGTATTACGGAGAACTATCCGTTTGTCAATGTAACGAGCATGACAAACTTTTCCTATTTATACCTATCATTAGTGTATTAGTGTGAGTGTAAGTAAGAACGCAACATGTACTGGCTTAATTGTGTAGAGCTTTTTGGGTGTGTACACACAATATACAACCTTCCATAACCTACTCTCCTGATATCTGTTCCACTATTGTATGTGATATTTTTTGATACTAGAAAGGAGATAGAAATTCAAAATTATTAATCATAGTATTATATTCTTTTGGAAGTTTATTAATTTCAAATTGCTTGTTCATAAATTTCTTTTGTGTATGTATATATAATGCTTCGGAAAATAGTCTTTTTTCTTTATTTCTTTCATGATCTAATATATTAACAGTATTGAAATTTATAGTATGATTATTTTCTATCCTATGTATGTGTAGTGACGAATTTTCATCTTCTTCAGTGTGTTTTTTATGGTGTTCTTTGATTCTCATACCTAAGCGCCGACAAGTTTGGCCAACATAGGACGCATTACAATTATTACAATTGATTTTATACACAACGTTAGACTTTTCTAATTTTACATTCTTGTCTTTTCCTAGTACTATAATATTGTTCATTTTGTTTTGTGTACTAAATATAACATTAGTATTTAATCGTTTAAAAAAGTTCTTTGTAAAACATTCGATTTCTTTCACATATGGTAGACAAATGAAATTCTTGTTGTCATTATTTGAATTTTGTTGAGTACTTCTTGTGCAATAGATCTTTTTTAATCGTTTTTTTATATAAAACTCGATAAAATCAAGAGGATAATCATTTTTTGTTAAAACTTCCTTGATAAAGGCAATATTATTTCTATGGAACGAACTATGTGATAACTTCATGGCTCGATCGATAAGGCAATAAATTATGGCTATTTTGTTGCTAATCGGATGATGTGAATTGAAGTTCAAATATCTACCTGAGAAAGTCGGTTTTCTGTGCCAATCTGTTATAATGGTTGTGTAAACTTTAGTTTTGTGTTATAATAATCCATAAATAACGTGATTAAATCTACTCCAACTACTTTTTCTAAATGTGAAAACGCTTTTTTGACTTCTTTTTTCTGATAGTTAATTTTTGTATGCAGATCCATAATTTCTATATTCAATAATCGTGACATTGTGTGGTTTATAATTTTTTGTTGTTTTAACTTTCCGGTATTTGAAAACATCTGATTGTTTTTTATGTTTTTTGTGATAAAATTAAGGTGATTAGGAACAATATGATAATACCGGCATTTAGTTAAAAATTTGCATTGTTCTTTTGAATATATGTTGTTGAACATCAATTTAGTCACACGGTAAAATTTCTTTTTTGTGTCAAATCAAAAAATTTGAAATAAAAGATGTATGATAACATTAAGTTTAACATCTTTTCGTTTTATTAGAAAATGAAATAATAATTTTGTTTTTACTATTCGATGGTTTAACGTACGTATTGTATCTGGTACCTCCATGGTGATAGAGTGGTGAGTTGACATGCGCGTTGTATCTTGTTGATTTTGTGTCGTTTACTCCTCCATGATGATAGAGCGATGAATTATGTGTGCTGATAGTATGCACTTGACAACGTATATTAGGGCAAACGTTGTAAGAAGTTATTGGTGAAAGCAGCAGTTTTATCAGCCATTGTCATGGAAGACCTAGAGAAGCATTGTATAAACCTTTTAATCTCAAAACCGTTATTTTATTTTCGATATGTTGATGATGTATTATTATGTATACACAAAGACCACATAGATGAAACATTACGCATTTTCAATAATTACGATAAAAATCTTCAAGTTACAGTCGAAAAAGTACAGAATAATAGTATTAGTTTTCTAGATGTTAAGATTATTATTACTGAACAAAAGAAAATTATAACAGATTGGTACAGAAAACCGACTTTCTCAGGTAGATATTTGAACTTCAATTCACATCATCCGATTAGCAACAAAATAGCCATAATTTATTGCCTTATAGATCGAGTCATAAAATTACCACATAGTTCTTTCCATAGAAATAATATTGCCTTTATTAAGGAAGTTTTAACAAAAAATGATTATCCTCTTGACTTTATCGAGTTTTATATAAAAAAACAATTAAAAAAGATCTATTGCACAAGAAGTACTCAACAAAATTCAAATAATGACAACAAGAATTTCATTTGTCTACCATATGTGAAAGAAATCGAAGGTTTTACAAAGAACTTTTTTAAACGATTAAATACTAATGTTATATTTAGTACACAAAACAAAATGAACAATATTATAGTACTAGGAAAAGACAAGAATGTAAAATTAGAAAAGTCTAACGTTGTGTATAAAATCAATTGTAATAATTGTAATGCGTCCTATGTTGGCCAAACTTGTCGGCGCTTAGGTGTGAGAATCAAAGAACACCATAAAAAATACACTGAAGAAGATGAAAATTCATCACTACACATACATAGGATAGAAAATAATCATACTACAAATTTCAACACTGTTAATATATTAGATCATGAAAGAAATAAAGAAAAAAGACTATTTTCCGAAGCATTATATATACACACACAAAAGAAATTTATAAACAAGCAATTTGAAATTAATAAACTTCCAAAAGAATATAATACTATGATTAATAATTTTGAATTTCTATCTCCTTCCTAGTATAAAAAAATATCACATACAATAGTGGAACAGATATTAGGTGAGTAGGTTATGGAAGGTTGTATCTTGTGTGTAACACCCAAAAAGCTCTACACAATTAAGCCAGTACCTGTTGCGTTCTTACTTACACTCACACTAATACACTAATGATAGGTATAAATAGGAAAATTTTGTCATGCTCGTTACATTGACGAACGGATAGTTCTCCGTAATACTCAGGAAAAAATACAGACTTTGTAAGTATTAATTGTTACTTGTAAAATTATGTGTTCATAATTAAGTTAATATACGATGTTGTTAAAAGTTGTATTTTGTACTTTGTTACTAGCTGCCTGAAGAGGGACATAATCAATAAAGGATGTCCGAAACGTAAAAAACTATTGTTGTTATTTGCCACCTTCTCACGACAAACTTTGGTAGTAATTTTGGCCACTAGCTACAATTAACAAGATTATTAGACCACTACCATTAGCTGCTTTCACCAATATAATATAATAATACTAAAATATTGTTTTTTAATTTCTTTAATATATTACAAATAATAATTTATTTAAGAATACATGCATTTAAGTACATATACTTTAAATAAAGAATATGTAAAGTGAAACAAAAAATAGGAAGGGACAAAAGAGAATCGAACCAAGGATCGCTGCATCAAAATCAAATGTTGTAACCACTAGGCTAACGCTTCGATGACGATGATATGCATGTAGGTTGTATTTAAGATCCCCCCGCTTGGGTTTAACGCTTTGGTTGTGATTAGGATTTAGTAAAAAATAGTTTTAAATAATTGAGGGTGGGTGGTATTATGAGCTTACGGTGACATTTTAACTGTAAGATAAAATGTAATCTCACCGCCGATAAATTACCAACACATTTGCTACTATGTACCGACGATCGAGTGCGGTTCTAGTGAGAAAAAAGATCGACGCGCCGCCTGCCTGTTGGGGTACTAAGGCTTGGGATGCCTCACTTTGCCATAGGACCTTGCGCTTCTATTAGGGTCTATCTTCTTTGACGAAACGTTCAGAAATCGACTGCCGTGCTGCGCGTGGTCGGAGTGCATACTACGTTCGGGGTGCCTCAGTCTCCCTATAAGCTTTGCGCTTCTATTGGTGTCTATCTTCGTTGACCATACTACGATGTATTCATTATTATTATTTTTTTAATTATTAATATATAATAAATAATAATAACATTATAATTATAAATTGAACATAGTTACTTAATTATAAAATACTATTTAGAAATAACAATAATTTTTTTCATCAGAAATAAAGTAAATATGTGAAAAAGTTGTGTATATAAATCCCTACCATACCGACTTAATTTTTATTTGCTATAATTCTGCAAACTTTTTTTTTTAAATGAATGCGATTTTCTGTCTTTCACAATCCATGCAAAAAATACGTGGTTAAAATTTTTTGCTTCCTCAAAGAGGAAGCTTTGTTGGAAAAATGATTGTTATTTATTAATGATATTTTTAAATTAAGAAACTATATTAAATTTGATTATAATGTTACTTAATTATGTATTGATTAATAAAACAGAGCAATAACACGTTCATCGTAGTGTGGCTGATGTATCAGTTTCGAAGAGACAAACTGTAAGTCTTTTATAGGTGAGTGGTTAGAGCGTCCGCCTGCCGTGCCGAGGGTCGCGGGTTCAATTCCCATGGTCTGCAAAAATTTTTTAATTACTATATTTAATGTTTCTCTTGTATATATATGGGAGCGTCCGCCAGAAATGTGCCAGCGGGCGCGCGCGGCACCGTTTTCGCGCAAAATGCACTCTGTTCAACTCGCTCATATTCATTCTCTGAGTCTCTCGGAAAAAAGTACATATATCGATAGATTTTGTCCTCCTCTTTCTAATGGTACCATTGTTTTTTTTCCAAAATGCTTTCTTCTAATTCAAAATTCAAGTTGAATGTTCAGAGCCATTTTTCTCAAAGTATATCATTTTTTTTTCAAAATGCATTACACCATTCGAAAGTACAAGTCTTAAGCTACAAAAGCCTAAAGTTTCAAGTTGGAAAATGAAGGGTTCAAAAGTAATGAAATTGAAAAGACAGCGGCGGGCGGTCGGACGCGCTCCCCGCGCTGCGATGCAACGCGCTGTTCATATGCTACACGCGGATGTGTGTAATTTTCATTCGTTTTTTCATCACTAGAGGGATTTAGCAGATCTGCTGTCCATACCCAAAGAAGCGACTTCAAAGTCTTATAAGCCCACTGAAAAATGTATTCTTCCATTATATTTCTAGAAATAATTAATAAAATTATTATTAAAATTATTTTTTGATACTCCTATTTATCATGAATTTTTATCGTTGTTTTAATCGTTACAATGAAATAAAACATTCACATAATCTGAGATTAGTTTCAGTAGAAATGAATACACGTTTTCCGTTTTTGAAAGATAGAGATAAAATATGTGATTCTTGCAGGATACAATTATTGCCAAGAGTAAAGACGAAAATGAAGTATCGATAAATGATTGTTATGAAATAATTTCTAATTTGAAAAAATTGTTTAATGATGATATTGTAACAAAAAAAGAAAAATTGATCCTCATGCAATTACTTCCAAAGAATTGGAGCTCTGGTAAAATTGTTGAATTTTCAAATTCTTCTCGTCGGCTGGCTACTAAATCTAAATTACTAGATAATGATGAGTCTCTTTTAGATGACAAAAGAGGAAATAAAAAATGATCAAGCGATACTGTAGATCAATTAAGACTGTTTTATGAAAGTGATGATAACAGTAGAATTATGCCAGCCTACAAAGATAGTAAGTGCATAAAAAATGAAGATGGATCAAAAAACTACATGCAGAAAAGACTTGCTTTGTATAATCTAAGAGAACTATACATAAAATATAAAGAAATGTACCCCAATTCGAAAATTGGTTTCACTAAATTTGCGGAATATCGTCCTCAACATTGCGTTTTAATCGGTGCTAATGGCACTCATTCGGTTTGTGTATGCGTCTACCACCAAAATGTCAAACTTTTGTTAGCTGGCTTAAGAAACTCAGTAGGCGTTTTTGATAAAATGAATACTTACAAGGATTGCATAGCTCAAATAGTATGTAAAAATTCAACAACAAAGTGTTATTTTAATGAGTGTTCTAATTGTCCTGGTGTTGAATCACTAAAAAAAGATTTAGAATTATTTCTTGAGAACTCTGATGTTAATGAAATTAAATTTCAGATATGGCAAACAACTGATAGATCGATATTACAAACTCAAACTGTTTCTAATTCATCATTTATAGACATCTTTTTTCCTCTTTTGCATAAATTCAAAACTCATTCTTTCATCTCCAGACAACAGGCATTTTATTTTAAAATCTTGAAAGAACTCTTATATAAAGGAGAATTTTTAATTTCCCTAGATTTTTTAGAAAACTATGCTTTTATTGCACAAGATGCAGCACAAACTTTCCACTATAATAATAATCAATGTAGTTTGGCGACAATAGTCATTTACTATAGAGAATCAGATTCCAAAATTGAACACAAAAGCATGGTAGTTTTATCAGTCAATTTAATTCATGATGCCATAGCCGTTTACTTAATCCAAGAAATTATAATTAATTACTGTTACGGCCCTGCAGGCCAGCGAAACGCCAGGAGAACAATGCACGCACCCGCGTCGTATGCATCACTAATTGCGCATGACGTAGGTGTGATGTAGGCGTAAGTGGGCTGGATTTTTCGTCCTGCTCCTCGTCGAAGTTTCGCTCGCCTCAGCGCTCGCTCTCTTTCTCTCGAGCCTTCGCGCAGCGCAGACCAACGGGAGCCGCGTTACTAAAACGCCCTTATTAGAGCCACGTGTGGGAAAAACGAAATTGTAACGCGAGTCAACTCACTCCTTACTCCGCGTACACACTCACATCAAATTGTAAAACTTTCATCATTTTTGGTATTAACGTGTGAGCAAGCAAGCAATAAAGGCTTGCTGCATTTCAGAATTAAACCCACCGAGTGTCCATTCTTTACCTGCTTCGCTCGCCCCGTCACTCCTATCTCCGTCCGAGTTATCTGCCCCGTCGACCATCTGACCGGACGTCCTAACGAATTACACGTGCGCGTCCGCGTAACAATTTTCGTGCAGGGACATTTTCGGGTCCTTCGAGCCGGATATGGGATAGTGAGTGCAGAGGATACTACGAGAGGAGCTTCAAAAGCTGCAACAAAAAGATAAGTGCAACCTTTCTTCACGCTTGTGCATACTGCTTGTCTTCTGCTAGCGCAAACAGCTACAAGATTGCACGTTAGCTTCAGTTGCATACTTCATTCTCTCTCTCTCTCTCTCTCTATACCTCTCGCACACGTGGCTCAGCTTCCATAACCGCTTTCGCCTCTGCTTCTAATAGCAAACTGCACTGCGCATCTCGCTTCGCACGCTCGCTGCCTTGCGCGACCGTGCAAATTCTCTCGTGGCAGACAAGCCCGCGCACACTTCGCGCACGCGGGTACTCCGTCTCGCTACCCGTGTGGCCCCCATAGCGCGCAAGCACGTGCACTCTCCGCACACGCGGGTGCGCCGTGCCTCTAGCCGCGTGGACCCCGCAGCGCTCTCGCCTTAGGGGAACCCCCGCGACGCACGACAACGTGGGTAGGCTGTGCAGGCAGACCCTGCAGCGCGTAGCCACAAGAGGTTGCAGCTGTCGCGGCGCCTTCAGCCTTTGAGTAAGCATTACTCTACCGTACCTGTAGCTACAGCAGCCGCTTCTACCTTCTCCGAGTAGTTTTCTTCGCTTTATTAAGCAACTACCTCTACTAACGAAGTCGAAGTCCCTTTTGAATCTTCTTCTGCCCAACGACTAGTGACGCTCGTAGTTACTCCGCGATCCTCTTTCTGGATAATTTATCTTCTTAACCTTCTCACTTCAGATCTGCTACTGCGTGCTTCTACGGTCTAGGTCCTTAAATCCACCCGACTCAAGTACGACCACCATGGCACGGGACTATGAGAAGATGTTGTTAAAGCAGATGGCGGAGGGTCAACTCATCCTCAACTTCATCACCAACACGGACAAGATGGGCGACACGGGTCGAGGATATAGAGCCTTGAGCAACAGAGTGGAGTTGCTCAAGACGTACTGGACGAACATCAGCGATCGCCACCTTGAACTATCGGATTGCCCACCAGAAAAGGCTGAGCATGCCTACTTCAAGGAGGACTGCTGCTACTCCTTTGAGATGGCATTTATTACCGCGAAAAGCGTTCTGGAAGAACGTTTGGCTGCTGTGGCGCCCCCAGAACCATTACCTCCTACTAATGCTCCACAATCTTTTCAGCAATCTTCGTCTTCACAACTCCCACGGCTGCAGCTGCCAAAGTTCAGCGGCAATCAACTGGACTGGGAGACGTTCAAGGAGCGCTTCTCCGCGATGGTGAAGGACGTCCCTACAATCTCTCAGGTGGACAAGCTACAACACCTCCTCAACTGCTTAGAGGAAGAGGCAGCGAGACGCCTCCGCAGTCTCAAGGTCACCGGAGCAAACTTTCCCGTGGCTTCGGAAATATCTCCAAGAGGTACGACGACGGAAAAGTGAGGCTCTCAGCTCACTTGAGTCGCTGACACCTCTCAATCAGTGGGACGATTGGCTCGTGGAGATCGTCGCTTCCAGGCTGGCTCCAAGGCTGCGAGATGACTGGGAAAAGTCTCGCGAAGGAGAGCAAGGCTTTCCCACCTACGAAGAACTTTCAACGTTCCTGGATCAACGAGTCCGCACACTCGAGGCCGCTCACGGCCACGAGTCTACGTCAACGTCAGGATCCATCAGACATCCACTGGCCCCGCTTGCGACTCGTCATCAACTTCCACGCTGGGTTGTGGCCCAGTGCCGCCAAAATCCTCATTCAATGACTCTCGATCAAAAAGGTCGATTGGGACCAGCCAGTGGACGACCAGACTTTAACGGCTTAGCTGCAACTACGACAAGAGCTCCCAAGGCTGGAAGAGTTGCAAATATCTCGATGGCTTGGCACCTTCACAAGCCGCTTCACCCTCCACGGATTTGCCGACGCCTCGCATGCTGCCTACGCCGCCGTCGTCTACCTGGTGGTCAATGAGGAGGGCCGAGCGCCTTCAGCTACAATCTTTACAGCGAAAACCAAACTCGCTCCCATCAAGACAGTGAGCATTCCGCGACTGGAGCTCAGCGCGGTGTTATTGCTCACCAGACTACTCAACCAAGTGACAGAGCAACTGCCACTACAACCAGACGCAATCTACTGCTGGTCGGACTCCAAGATAGCCTTAGCCTGGCTATCCGACCATCCATCACGTTGGACAATCTTTGTGGCCAACCGCGTGACTGAAATCCTCACTAGTCTACCGCAAGCGCGATGGAGCCACGTCCGTTCCTCTGACAATCCAGCAGACGTTGCTTCACGCGGCTCGCTACCCAGCAAGCTGCATAATCATCATCTGTGGTGGCATGGGCCAGACTGGCTGACAATGGGGAGCACAAATTGGTCTTCACCACCAGGAAGTCTCTCCACCGACCTTGAACAAAGGCAGGCGGTCCTGACCTTTGCTGCCAGGAACGAATCTTCAGAAAATCCGTCGGAGGCGCTTCTGAAGCGCTTTTCGAACCTTACCCGACCGATTATGGTTGTTTCGTATGTTCGTTATGTTCGTAGGTGGAAGCAACTCTCATCACCACTGAGCAGTACGAAGAACCGTCAATCATCCACTCTGTCTGCGGAGGAACTTCGACACTCACCTCACCTTGATTCGAGCCGTCCAGAGGGACCACTACCGCAAGGAGCTGTCCTGTCTGCGCATGGGCAGCAAACTCCCGACTACCAGCAACATCAGACGCCTTCTCCCATTCATCGACGATCACGGAGTGCTGTGCATCGGAGGTCGATTACACAACGCCTTCTTGTCAGAAGGCACCGCTGCCTTCAACCCGAGTCACCCCGGCTCGACCCTTCGCCTCCACCGGTATTGACTATGCCGGTCCATTCATGCTGAGAACCTCTAAGGGCCGTGGTCAAAAGGCCTACAAAGGATACCTAGCGGTATTCATCTGCATGGTAACGAGAGCCGTGCACCTTGAAGTGGTATCGGACTACACCACTCAAGGATTTCTACTCGCCTTCCGACGATTCACGGCTAGACGAGGACTGTGCGCTACGATCTTCAGCGACAACGGCACCACTTTCACGGGAGCCGCTCATGCTCTTGCTGCTGACGGGGTAGAATGGAGATTCATCCCCCACCGCGCACCTCATTTCGGAGGACTCTGGGAGGCCGGCGTCAAATCTGCCAAACACCACTTGCGGAGAGTCTTAGGCGAGGCCAAACTCACCTTTGAGGAATTCTCCATCTAACTGCGCAGATTGAAGCCTGCCTTAATTCTCGGCCATTATGTTCTCTCAGCAGCGACCCAAACGATGTCTCGGCACTCACACCGGGACATTTTCTAATCGGAGCACCACTCAAAGCTCTTCCTGAACCCCTTCCTCCAGATTATTCTGTTGCAGGTGTCGCGAGATATAGACTCACCTCCATCATGCAAGTGCACTTCTGGAAGCGCTGGCAGAGGGAGGTACTGCTACAGTATCGGCACCAGTCCAAATGGTTCCAGCCGAGTAACGAGGTCCAGGAGGGCGACCTCCTCTTCCTCACCGACGAGCTTCAACCACCAACAAAATGGCCGCAACAAATAGCCTTGCGCACCGCGACCACCACTCTAACGAGGCCATTGGTCAAGGTCATCCATCCGCCTTCCACTCGACGCAGACCCCCGCCCGTTCACGGCGGGCGGCATCAGGGCCGCAGCATCGACTACCTTGACGGCGGGCGGCTCTCCGTCGACCACCAAGACTGCTACCATCGTTCCAACTACAACCACATGAAGAGCTCATATCTATTACACTACGCTACAACCCTCCTTCGTTAGCTTAACTTTAATCTTTTCTCTTGTTCTCAATCATAACTGACTACCCACGAAATAAGCGACACACCCCTTCTCTCTGTCCACTCTTCTTTTAAATTCTGTTTCACTTTTCTTTCTTCCTTCTAGTGGCGATCGTTGCTCTCTGGTAACGAGGCGGGCGGAATGTTACGGCTCTGCAGGCCAGCGAAACGCCAGGAGAACAATGCGCGCACCCGCGTCGTACGCATCACTAATTGCGCATGACGTAGGTGTGACGTAGGCGTGAGAAGTGCGGCGGATTTTTCGTCCCGCTCCTCGTCGAAGTACCACTCGCCTCAGCGTTCGCTCTCTTTCTCTCCAGCCTTCACGCAGCGCAGGCCAACGGGAGCCGCGTTACTAAAACGCCCTTATTAGAGCCACGTGTGGGAAAAACGAAATTGTAACGCGAGTCAATTCACTCCTTACTCCGCGTACACACTCACATCAAATTGTAAAACTTTCATCATTTTTTGTGTTAACGTGTGAGCAAGCAAGCAATAAAGGCTTGCTACGTTTCAGAATTAAACCCACCGAGTGTCCTTTCTTTACCTGCTTCGCTCGCCCCGTCACTCCTATCTCCGTCCGAGTTATCTGCCCCGTCGACCATCTGACCGGGCGTCCTAACGAATTACACGTGCGCGTCCGCGTAACAGTTTTCGTACAGGAACAATTACCTTAAAAAATCTTTTGATTTTGTTAAAAAAGTCATTTATTTTACTGATGGAGTAGCGCAACATTTTAAAAATAAACATAACTTCCAGAATCTTGTCCATCACTATGAAAATTTTTCTGTTGAAGCTGAGCGGCACTTTCATGCAACTGCTCACGGGAAAAATGCGTGTGATGGAATTGGTGCTTCCGTGAAAAGCAATGCTAGGCGAGCAAGTTTGCGGAAAGTATTCGACAATTATATATTGACGCCACAAAACCTTTACGAGTGGGCAACTAAATATTTTGAAAATATTGTTTGATTTTTTTCGGCAAAAGATAAATATTTAGAAATGTTGGAATTTAGGTAGGAACTTCGCACAAATAAATACTCTCGTGAATAATAAATAGCACTTTATTGCTCGCTCTCTGTAACATGTCTTACTCTTACAACGGACGAAAGCCGACTGACTCTGCGCGCACGCAGCACTCGCTCTAGCGCTTCGTACGCCCTCTACCTTTACTATCAAATACAGTATAATGCGATGTAGACCTATAACCCTGTACCTATAACTGTATACCTATAATCCAACACTCCTTCTCAGTCAAATCACATTATACATTGCACCACTATTACGCAGTTATATATTCATCTTACAAAAATGCAATTTCTTAACAATATCAATACATTTAATCTAGTTCATAGAATTTCTTTGTCACTCATTATTAAATAGTTTTTTTGGAAAGGTTCGATGTTAATGAGTACATTGAGTTACTGTTTGTGCAACGTTTCGATAACTATTTTGTTATCCTTATCAAGCACTAGAATTTATTAACATATGGAGATAAATACAAGTCAATAATTAAAATACATACAAGTAAACAATTTGTTCGTCATTCTTACCTAAAATTACATTCATTATAATGTTAAAACATCGTCAATTTTATAAAATTGTGTTTTTTTTATCTAAAAAATATAGAAACAATAGTGAAAAATCAGATGGAAAAATTTTGCACAAAAGTTAAGAAGTCAAATTGATTACAACTGCTACCTTACTTTCTTGGTAAAAACAATATAAACGTCGTCAATTGTATTAAGAGCTTTGCACACTTATTAACTCACATTAAGTTAGGACAGTAACTGAATAAATTAACATATAATAAACAAACAATAATAAATTAACACAAGGGAAAGCAAAGGCAGTCAGACTACTTAAGAAGATGTAAACAGACCACTGATAAATTTGAATATAGTCAAGTGATCAATACCAACGTCAATTAACTACGTATATGACATAGTAATTGACACAGTATATCAATGACGATATTAAAATCTAATTAATTTATAATCATTACCTAAACAGGTAGATAAGGTCAGTTTAGTTAAAACTTTATTGTTAGTGTCCTAAAAATCAATTTGTCACAACCACAAAGTAAAAATTAACTTTTATCATTAAAGAAAACCCATCAAAATTCAAATCTCTCCCTAGATCTTAGGCGCCTCGTCCTTACGCATTGAACACAACGGAGTGTGGTGCTTACGCAGATACGAAGCCCCACGAGTGGCAGTAATACACTACTGCATTCATACACTAATGAGGTAACCACGCGGGCAATTCGAATATTTTGAAGTTATGTGAACTTAAATTGTACCAATAAAAATAACAGTTGTATTCAATTTATTTGATTCTTTTCAATTTTTTCAATAATTGGGAATAATGGTTACTTAATTTCTGAGTGTCTTCTTTTATATTTATAGGATTATCTTGTAATTTGATGTTAATCATTTCGGAAATGAATCTTTTTTTCCAACAACTTTCAGTATCAAGTATCTTAGCATTATCAAAGTTAAACTTATGGTTATAATTATTGATGTGACTATTAATTACAAATTTTTTGTCATCCTCTTTTTTAGTATTCGCAATGTGTTCTTTTAATCTAGTATTTAACATGCGTTTACTCTCTCCTACGTAAGTAGCATTACAATCCTTACATTCGATTTTGTAAACAATGTTCGTTTTCTCGTCTTTCTCCTGTGTATCTTTCTTTTTTTTTATGACTCTGCTGAGATTATTATTTATTGTTGGAACAGTTTTGATACCAAATTTCCTTAAATTATTGGAGACTTCTTCAAAGGTGTCTGGTATATACGGTAAACTTAGAATAACTTTTGTGTGATGACTATTATTGTTATTGTTATTAGAATTGTCATATTTAATTTTATTGACTCTATTTTTCACATGATATTCAATAAAGTTAGCAGGGTAGTTATTATTATTTAGATATTCTTTTACCAGACAGATGTTTTTTTCCCAAAATTTTTTATGTGATAATAATAATGCTCTGTCAACTAAATTGTAGACCATTGCCCTCTTTTGAGACATAGGATGGTGTGATTTGAAGTTCAAGAATCTACCTGAGAAGGTAGGTTTTTTATACCAATCTGTAATAATTTTGTTGTTTTCTTTTATGAGATTTACTTCTAAGAAGCTGATTGTGTTGTTCTGTTCAATTTTGTGTGTAAATTTCAATTTTTCATGGTAACTATTGAAGATTTCCAATATATGTGAGATCTTATCTTTGGGTAGACAAACAATAATGTCATCTACATATCTATAATAAAAAATTGGAACAAAATCAAGTTTTTTTAAACATTCTTCTTCTAAATCAACCATCACTATGTCTGCAAAGGTAGGACTAATGGGACTACCCATTGGAGACCCGAATATTTGTATATAATAATTTCCATTAAATTGAAAAAAAGTATTGTTCATTAGGAATCTAGAAGTCTCAATTATTTCGTTCAATGGTATGTTAAGATGTGTCATGTATTTGTATCGTTTTTCTAGGCCTTTAATAACCAATTCCTGGGGTACATTAGTAAAAAGTGATGTCACATCTAAAGAAATAATAGTATGATCATTAGGAATGATAATATCTTTCGTTTTTTCAGTTAAAATAAAAAAAAACATTTAATCTAGATTTGACTCTTATTTCAGTCTTTTCAAGTTTATACTGGGTTTTGGATGATTTCCGTCACAACTTGCATGGGTTCACCTCAATCAGTTTTCTTAGTATCAGTTACCGTCGTCCCTGTTCTCACTCTTTCCTGTAAACAGAAGAAATTATTAAACATCATTCATATTAAGTATTTTGCATGTTAACCTTTAATGTAAATTTGTTTCTAAGACCTTTGCAAAAATATTGGCCAACTGTTCTTTAGATTCTAACCAGTTTATTTGTATGTAATCGTTATTAATACATTCTCTGACATAATCAAGTCTCCAATCTACCATATATCTTAGTTTATTACCACCATTTGACTCAGCACACGCCTGTGCTGTCAAGTTATCACAAAACACAGTCATTGGATACAAGTCTCGTCTAATTATGAACTTCACTGAGTTGTATAACGCCATCAAATCATGGCAAACCTCACTCATCGCAACATATTCAGCTTGAAATATGGACAACGCAACACACGTCTGCTTGCGCATTCTCCATACTACAGCAGCATCACAGATTTTGATCACAAAACCACACGTAGTCAGTGAGTTTTTGCATTCTGTCAAACTTGCGTCCAAGTAAGCTACCAGTCCTTCTGACTTAGCCTCGTATGTTAACCCGCAATGTTTTGTCCCTGACAAATACTGCATAACTCGTTCAGCCATGCTGCATTCCAGATTAGTGGGTGCTATTTGGTGCCTGCTCAGCACATTTACAGCGTAGGATATATCAGGCTACGTGCAATTTTCCAGATAGAGCAACGAACTTACTACTTCTCTGTATACTCTATTAGGTACTAAGACTAAGTTGTTTTCGTCCTCCTCTCTATTTTTCCTTTCCCTATTTGCTACCTGACTCGTCACCATTGGTGTAGCTACTGGGAGAGTGTTTTCAATTCCAAATTTCTTAAGTATGTTTGTTACAAACTTTTCTTGACTCAATTTCAACCTTTGAGTTCTCTCATCTCGTTCTATCTTTATTCCCAAAAATTCTTTTAGATGACCCAGATTTTTAATTACAAACGACTCTCTTAATTTATTAATCGAGATCATTGGATTTGAATCCTAGGTTTTCTACTACTTGTACGAATTTATTATTCCACCTTTTCGGACTAATTTTGAGACCATAGAGTGATTTATGCAATTTCCACAAATTACGACTTCAGATCTCACTACTAGTAATTCCTTCCGGAATTTCCATGTAGATGTCAACATCTATTACTCCATACAAAACGCAGTTTCTACATCCAACTATTTCAAATGTAGCTTATTTTTATTGGCTATAGCAGGGAAAGATCTAACTGATGGCAATTTTGAAACCGGTGCATAGGTTTCTCTCATTCATAAGAATTTTTGTCCTTAAACCGCTTGATAGCTAATCTAGCTATATATTTGACATTGCCTGCCTCATCTATTTTTCGTTTAAAGATTCATCTAGAGTCTAAAACGTTGTTTTTTTAGCTTTTCTTATCGGCAAACTCTCCCTTTTGACTACTTCAAACACTCCTTTGTCCCTAAGTGAATTTAGTTCTGGCTCTACTACCCTTTTCGAATTTTCTCCCTCTGTCCAGTTAATCGCTTCACGATAAGTTTGTGGATCTCCCTGGATTATTTAGCTAATAGGGCGTGATACGCTATGTCTCTCTCTCTCAGTTCAAATTCAGAACTTATTTTTGAACAAGACTCTCCCTCTGTTTCATACATAGTGTACAGTACCTCTTTCTCTCTAGATTCATCTGCCTTACTCGGTCTACCGGGATTTCGTTTATCCGCGAGCCCTGTTCCCTTCTCTTTAATTCTCCTATACACTTTATTTTCCAGAAATTTCACGTACCTACTCTCATACAGTTTCTTTTCTTCTGCTACATAAATTATAAATCCTGTGGATTTATAGCCTACCAGAAAACCTCTCAAAGTCTGCTCTCCGAATTTATAATTATTATTTCTCGGTATTTTAAATATACTAATACATCCAAAACATTTGAACTGTTTTACATCAAAACTACAGTTCGGTACTAACTTGTAAAGAGGTATATTCATGTCTATAGAACGATGTGGGGTTCTGTTATACACATACACTGCCGTTTTTTACAGCTAAGTTCCACATGTTGGGTGGCAAACCAGAATCGAACATCATTGACCTGACTTTTGTTTCTAGGGTACGATTAAAGTTTTCTATTATCCCCCCCCCCCCCCATTATGCTCCGGGGTGTCTGGATACGCAGTTCTGCTTCGGCTGACTCATTTCCGTTTATTTCCTTCAGTTCTTTAACTGTTTCTTTACAAGCAAACTCATTTCCTTGATCGCATCTTAAATAATACATTTTATTGTCAGAACCTATCATGTTCTGCAATGTTTGCCACTATTGCAAAGAATGGAAATGGAGACACGTATGCCATCCCATTTCCATTTAGGGGTACGAAATAAAGAATTTTTTTCATCTACTAGTTCATAAGTCCCACGCCAAAGTAAGGCGGAGTTCAAGAAGAACACATTGTGACCGACGCAGTTATCATAGCACCGCCCCCGACGACCAGCACAGCAGTATGATGTGCGGTGCTTAGGTCCTGACGTCATCAACGGCGCGAGATTCAAAATTCAAGACCCGCGGTTAGAGAAATATTTATTTGTTCCGCGTATTATCATAAAAAAACATCATATTATATTGTTAATAGATTAAGAAAATATTTTGATACATCATCCTATGAATGATTATGCTTCGCGTGGTGTTGCCTGGTCGACTCAATTTAAAATTGGCACACTCCCGAGCGCGGATAGGAGTGTGACCAACTACGAGATTGTTATCTGTGCGTGCACAATAAATAAGGGCTAGGTAACTACATGAGAAAGAGAGAGAAGGGAGAGAAGTGCGCCGGTGCACCTCTCAATTTGATCGCCAACAATGCTATTTGTTCCTAAACACGGACGCCATGGAGCTTAAACTCCGCACCTTAAACGGCATTCACGAGGAAATAAGGCTAATCGCCGAAGACGATGCGGAGTTGATCAACAAGAACATCGACAAACTGTTCCACGACCAATCAGAACTCAATATGGAAGCTCCAACTACCAAGCCCGACCCGCCTCTAGGGGCAATATAAAACCACCAGGAGACTCACCAGGAAAAGACATTTGCCCTGCGGTTACTCTATTGATGTGAGAAATCGAGATTTACACCTCACCACCTGCCAGAGACAGCGAGAGATCGAAATCAAGAAATGTTAGAGGACCTTGTAAATTGCTTTTGGTTCAACAAAATTTAGTGCTTTCAAATTGAACCCTGTTCACCTTTTTCCGCTCCCATCCTTAACTTTTCTCAGTTCAAACCTTTTAATTATATGACAAGCTAATATTATTTTTCGTTGTGTTTTCAGAAAATGGCTTCCCAGCTGGAAATAGTAGATGCCAGAATCACTGGAACCTCATGGGGCGACAAGACCCTATAGTACAACTCGAGCTGTTCTTGAAGACGAAGCCGAGAGAACGAGAGGAACCATCGGGAGGCCCCAAAGTCTCGACCAGAGCACTAGAGGACCTCCGGGACTTACAGATCTAACGGGGAACGTCAATATGGGACCTTTCATCCAACCACCGGACCTTATGAACTAAATATAAGTTGTTAAAGAAAACATTGTCACTAGGAAATCATCACACGCCCCAACGCTCGGTTATCCCCCTTCGTTTCGTCAACCCTAGGATATGCGAATTGCCGAGGACGGCAACAGTCCTAAGTGGGGGAGGATGTTACGTGATGGGAGAAAATTTTCGACTTTTCTTTGAACCATAGTGTAATAACGTTGCCAAAGAAAAGAATGCGTTCCTTGTGAGTCGAATATACGATCGCCACAAGCAATTCATTCTTTTCTTATCGCGTAGTTTGGGAAATATGATACCTTTTTCCGTTCACGCTCGTGGGGAGGTAGTCAGGCCATGCACAAGATGCTGATCACGCGGCAACAGCTAGCGTCGCACGCGCCCGAGGAGCCGATCGACGCGGCCGTAACTACAGCGGGGGCAGCACGTCCCGGGGCCGCGTGGTTACCGACTCCCATGAGCGTGGGAGTGCGAGAGAGGACGCGAACGCGTGAGAGGGGGGCGCCGAACGGAGAAAGCGGGCTTTTGAGTGTAAGTTTTCGAAAAAAGCAAGGGCAGTGTCGAGCGAGCGTTTAGAGAGACAGATTCGCATTAATATATTCGACCTTCCGCAGTACTTGATTAAATAGTGTAGTACTATAGATAATAAATATCGCATAAAATAAGCAAGTGAATAGTCGATATCGACCTTGTGAATTAGAAATAAAATTATTTAGTTAATCTTTGTGAATTCCAATTATTGTAAAATTGAACCGTCTCGTCTTGATTGTGAAGTGCACTTTTTGAAAGTACAAAAAGTAAGAGTGATTGCGAGCGAACCAGATCCGAAATTGGAATTGTGACCATTTCCCGCTTCTGATTTCGAGCTGATTAGGTTGAGAAATATTGGATTATTGCAGTACAAATAAAATTGGATCAAACGTCCGAATTAAAGAGGAGTTTCGTGTAAGGAATATTGAGGTAATATTTTGTATAACATACATATTAATTAGCGATACATTTCTGCTATAAGCTATATGTAAAATTCCGATATATATGTGTGTGTGTACGTGTGCATGCATGCGTGT
Organism: Torymus aiolomorphi; assembly: GCA_036365515.1. Taxonomy (NCBI): domain Eukaryota; kingdom Metazoa; phylum Arthropoda; class Insecta; order Hymenoptera; family Torymidae; genus Torymus; species Torymus aiolomorphi. The sequence continues at coordinate 57,654,860 of CM070877.1, read as the reverse complement.
ATGTATCTATATTCCGAAATATACTTTTAAATATAATCACGGAAAATTTCATTTAATTCATCGTCCACAATTATTGTCAGTTCATTTTATTAGATTTAGTTATCAGTATATTGGATCATTTTATTAGATTTAATTTTCAAGAGTATATTATGGGTATATATGTATATACACTTATCTATTTGTATGCATGTGTATATATATAATATACATGTATACCTAATTCTAAATTAGTGAGTTTAGCGCGACCTCAAAATTATGAAAATTCGAATTTTCCGAATAACGCTTGGGTTCATATACATATATCTACATAGCAAACACAGCGCTTATAACCTATTGGTAAAGACGTTCGATCGGACTAACATAATAGTATTATATTGCATCCTCTCACTAAAATTACCTATAATCTCTTGAATCACACGTAACGGTGCTGTAAAGGTTAATGAAACCATCGTACCATTAAAGAATACATGTGCGCATTGTTATAATTATCGGTATTTTATGAGTTTAGATCACCAACTAGATAGGTCCAGGGTAATCGTAACGCGCCCCTCGTACCGTTGGGAGTCCCTTCCCCTCTTTTTGGTTGAGATAATATATTCCCTCACACCTAGTTTTCCTAGCCTTTCCCTTTTTTCCCGTCACGTCAGTGCGTGAGGAGTGTGCGCCGCAGCTATCGGCCTCTCCTCTTTGTGCGGTGCTTCGCACTAGGCGCGCTCAAGTACAGCACGCGCGGAGCAGCTATCGGCCTCTCCTCTTTGTGCGGTGCTTCGCCCGTACTGTGCCGGAGTATACCTGCGCGCCGCAGCTATCTGCCTCTCCTCTTTGTGCGGTGCTTCGCACTCACTGCGCCCTAGTGCAACAGCGCTCGGCGAGAGCCCGGCCGCCTTCGATTGGTTTTCTCAGTATATCTCAATCTCCAGCACTGTGTAGAGAAATCGACGATAAAATAAATAAGAACTAACAAAAGGAGAAGACACGAACGCATCCCTAATAAAATAGAGAGCGCCGCATTTCGTCTTCCTCTTACCCTTATCGGAACCGTTATAATCCTCCCCTCCTCTATTTCCTTTTGTCACTTAATTACATGAAGTCTCCCATGACTGTACGGGGGTGACCGATCCGGGTACTGGGTCGATAGGCAGCGCCGAAAATAGGGCATTATATGGACCTTTAGGAATCCGGTCGATGATTTCTACCTATTAATGACCGATTGTTGTTGACCCGCGCGGGTTTTACATGCGTGTCATACCCTATCAATTTAATCAGTAAGGAGATCAAGATCCGAATACGAGCGCTCATCGCATATTGTAACTTAATTATAACTAATATAGACAAAATAATAAATGGCATTCAATTGGGTAATGAGTCTATATTTATTTCTCCTTAATATTCAAAAAGTCTTTGAGTTGCCATCATGGCGCCGGGAGGGAAGAAGCCTCCCGACGACTCGCTTACTAAATTCTATAAGTGTCATCCAACACTACAAGTTGGAGCGGTTTTGTGTCTTTTTTGTGAAAACGTATTTCACACAAAGGAGATAGTAACAAAATATAACGCCGGTTGCCCTGTTAAATTCATTAGCAACACACTTATAATCTGCCAAGACCATGCCAACGTAGCTCTAACCTCAAACTTGCCATATGGTACCTTGCGCAGAGAAGCTAAAGAATTAATAGCTCAAGTTAAATTATTCACAAAAGAACAAATTAAACAAGAAATTATTAGTGAAATTGATCTTGAAAAGGACAATGACAAGGACAAGAACAAAGGACTTAATGAAACTGTGTTCCAAGACTACAATGAAACACAATCCTTAAGAATTGAAATTCAATTGTTGAAACAACTAAATAGTGAATTACAAGACAAAAATAGAATATTAAATGAATTGCTTACGAAAGAAAAGCAGGGTAATAACAATAACAACAATAAGATCAAGACTTTCGCAGAAATAACAGCTAATATAGAACCAAAGAGTAAAAGAATACCTAAACTAATAATAAAAAAAAACTAACAGCAAAGATACAACCGACATTGAAAAAATAGTAAATCAACAACTAACTCTAAATAAAACAATACAAACAAAAAGTGTAGCGTGCAAGAACAAAGACACAGTGATAATTAATTGGACTAATGAAAATAGCATTAATACAATTGAAAATACTCTGAACAATTTACTGAACAGTGACATTAAAATTGAAAAGGAAAAAATCAATAAACCTAAACTAAAAGTAATAAATATCGATAAGACTCTCGAAGATGAAGAAGTAATTGAACAAGATATCAACCTAAGAATTTTTAACAATATGGGAAACAAGTGTAAAGTACTTTATGTATATACCAATACAAAAACAGGCACCAACAGTGCAATAATTGAGGTAACATCGGATATTTATAAACATATCAGAGACAACAAGAGCAGATTATTTATTGGTTATCAGAGTTGTAGAGTATTCGATATTATAAATTCTTATCCTTGCAATAAATGTTCAAGATTTGGGCATAACAGTAAAAAATGCAAGAATAAAGACACGTGTTCTAAGTGCAATGGAAATCACATAACCTCAAAGTGTACTAGTGAAATTATGAAATGTCCGAACTGTGTTTTTTGCAATGAAAAATTTAAAACTAATTATAATTCAAACAATTGTGCAATCGACAGTGATCTATGTGAAATATTAAAATCCAAAATTAAAAAATACATAGAAATGACTGATTACCCTGTCCAACCTACCTTCCAACGGTATTTTGGTAAGGTAGATCGCGCAATAAATCAACAATCGATAACACCAAGAAGAGTAATAAGAACAAGCAGCGATTCGACAGGCTCACAGCGCTCATCACTGCCAGCGATACCAGGGATATCTAAAGCTACCACTGCAAACTTACATGGAAAATAACTTTAATCTAATTGAGGACTTACAGAATGAAATAATTAACACTGACTATAATTGCGATGATCTTAGTGAACTAAATAGATGTATGGCTTTTGAAAAGGAAGTAATTTTAAACGTAAATATAAGGAGTTTAAATGCGAACTTTCATAAACTATTAGTATTCCTGAAGAGTCTAGTGATAAAACCTTGTATTATTGTGTGCACTGAAACATGGAATTTGGAGCATTACGAATATTTTAGTATACCGGTGTACAATATGTACTACAATAACAGTAAAATTAATATATCAGATGGACTGGTGATTTACGTAAGCAACTACTTAACTGATACGACAGAAGTATTAACTATAAATAACCGCAAAATAATTAACTCTAAAATTACAATTGAAAATAATAACGAAATTATGATATCCGCCCTGTATAGATCACACGACATTAGTAAGTCAGAATTTCTATTAATACTCAAGAACTTGATAAATAATAACAGTAAATATAAAAATAACCTCATAACAGGGGACTTTAACTTTGATATTTCTAATCATGAATCAATCAACCAAGAATTTTTGCATATTTTATTAGAGCATGGTTACTGCCCAGGCTTTCGAAATATTACCAGACCATCTGATAGAAATAACAATTCAGGAACATGCATAGACAATATTTTTATTAAGCTAGATAAAATTAACTATAAAACTTTCATTTTAAAAATTCCGCTTAATGATCATTTTCCGATTTTCATGTCCATAAATAAGATAAGAGCGACAAAAGAATTTCATGCAATGAATCGTATAAATTATAACAAACTTAGGACTTAAGCTAAATTAATTAACTGGTCAGAATTGTTGTTAATTAATGAGCCAAATTTAGCACTAAATAACCTAGTCAGTAAAATAAAAATTTGTCTAAGTAAAGCACAATATTCGAAAGAAGAATGTAAAAGAATATACTGTATCCAAGAAAAAATTGGATAACCTCTGCTATAATTAAATCTTGCGTAACCAAAGAGAAACTTTACAAATTATGGAAAAAAGATCCAAATAATCCAAAGAAAAGAGAGAATTATAGAAAGTTTAACTTAATATTAAAGAAAATTATAAATAAAGCCAAAGAGTCATTTGACAGAGAGCAGATACAGGCAAAGATGAAAAACTCAAAGAGTTTGTGGAACGTATTGAATCAAAAACTTGGGAAAAATAGCAAAAGAAACAAAAACATTAAATATATAATGGATAATAGTGTTAAAATCACGGATTCAGCAGATATGGCTGAACACTTGAACAAATTTTTTTGCGAAATAGGAAAAAAGATAAGTGCTAAAATAATGCAGCCAAGAAATGAGAAAATAAAACTCCCACCAATGAACAGAAAAAGTATTTTTATTACTCCAACAAACCATATTGAAGTCTTAAATATTATTAACAACATGGACAATAAAAAAGGTGGAATTGGTAATATCAACACAAAAACATTAAAAACTCTAAGTGTCCACATAGTTGATCAACTTGTTCACATTTGTAATCTATGTATCGAAAAGGCAACGTGGCCAGATGCTTTAAAAATAGCGGAAGTAATACCAATACACAAAGCTAAAGAAAAACATATCCCTACCAATTACAGACCTATTTCGCTAATATCAAATATTGCAAAAATTATTGAAAAAATTATACACAATAGAATTACTAACTTTATCAATGCATGCGATCTGCTAACAAAAAATCAATATGGTTTCAGGAAAAATAGAAGTACTAAAGACGCACTATTTCAATTATCCAATATGATATACAACAACATTGACACTAGCACTCCTATTGCGATAACTTACCTAGACCTAGCTAAAGCATTTGACACTGTACATCATCAAATCCTACTTGATAAATTGTATAATTATGGAATAAGAGGAAATGCTTATAATCTATTAAAAAGCTACCTCACTAATAGACAGCAAAGAGTGAAATTAAACAACAAAACCAGCCAATTTGAATCAGTAACAACGGGAATCCCACAGGGTACTATATTGGGACCGTTACTATTTATACTGTACATCAACGACTTATTATTAGACATGCCTGAAGACACAATCATATCGTATGCTGATGACACTGCTGTTATTTCAAGAGCTAAAACATGGCATGAAGTAGAGTAAAAAATGAATGACTTTTTACGAAAAATATCTAAATGGTTAGCTCTGAATAAACTCTCGTTAAACACTGATAAAACAGTGTATATGGAATTTGGTAGTCAAAGTGATAGCACTCAGAAAAACTTAAACATCAATATTAATAATACAAAACTCAAAAGAGTAGAAAGTACCAAATATCTAGGTATAGTCTTTGACAGTACCATGAGATGAAACGAAAACATTGTTTACGTGTACAACAAAACTAAATATCTCATTTTCATGTTTTATAAACTAACGAAGATTATGTCAACAGACTGCTTACGTATGGTATACTATGCCTTTTTCCACAGTGTCGTTTCCTACGGTATAATAGCCTGGGGAGGTGCGTATGCGGACAGTATCAATTTGCTCAAAAGACTACAAATCAGATTACTAAAAATAGTTAATAAAAATAAATTTATCACTAATAAAAATCCTATGTACTTAGATCAAATTTTCGAGTATGAATCACTAGATTATCATTACAATGAATTAAAGTTAATATACCTTAGCTCCAATAAAACTACAAGAAATAAAAGTATTCAGATTCCTAAAAGGCTCAAAACCATTAGCATTAAAAACAGTTTTATTAGAGTAATAATGATATTCAATCGCTTACCCAACGATTTAAAGACCATTAGTAGCATACATAGTAAAAAAAGGAAGCTAAAGAAATGGGTAAAAGAAAACATTTAGAAACATTTAGAAATAAAAGCAACCTAGATATTTTTATATTGAAAAGTTTAATCACATTTGTTATATTATATTATATTTTGTTACAAAACTTATATTTCTATCTAGAATCTTAGGTTAAGTTAGATTTAAGAATACCGGACCAGCGAACAGGAAAACAATTCCTCTGCCGGATTATACATCCTGTATAATGTAAACATGTGCTTACCATTTGTACTTACTCTGGTAAATAAATATTTCGAGATTAACATACACACGAGGTTAACCGCAGCCTTACTCGTATGGGAGAGTAAGGATGACCAAGATAGGTTTGGAGTTCCTTTCAGGTAAGAATGAACAAATATTCTTAGGGGATCCAATCGAATAAATTTAACAACTTTCAATTGCGTTACGATTTCCAATAGTTGTAATGCAACAGTCAGAGTACAGTTTTTTGCAACGACCTCTACGAGCGGTAAATTGATGGAAAGCAGCGAAGAACGCTTCACTAGAGTAATTGTCGACAACCTCGATGTGTACGGCTCTGGTGGCCATACAAATGAAGATGGCTATGTAACCTTTCATGGTGCCTTTTCCCCTAGTCTTAGTAAGACGAAGCTGAATGAGGCCGGCGTAATCGACGCCTGAACACTCGAATGGCGAAGAGGGGCACACTCTAGCCTTTGGCAACTCACCCATTAATTGAGTTGGCACTCGAGCGGCATGGCGTGAGCATGCAAGGCAAGTTCTAATGACTTTCTTGACTTCAGATCGTCCTTTAATTATCCAATACTGACGTCTGAGTATGGCAAGTGTCAATTGAACCCCGCCATGAAGAGTACGCTGATGAGCATCCTGAATTATCAACGTAGTGAAATGACACTTAGCAGATAAAATAAGAGGATGCTTAGCGTCTTCTTCGAGCAGCGAATGAGAGAGGCGGCCGCCCACCCTGAGCAAATGATTTTGTATCATGGGGTTTAGTGGTAAAAGAGTGCTCTTAGACGAAAGTTTTCCTCTGCTAGATAGTCGTTGAAATTTAGGCTTAAAATAGGCTGTCTGAATTAAGTGGATCAAACACAATTTAGTATTTCCAATCTCACTAGCACTAACCTCCTTGGAAATTGGAGTGTGATGGCATAGTAGGGATTGAACGACAGAAAGAGGCCTAACGTCGGAATTTGAAGATGTCGTACGCACTACTTTGGTACAGATTCGATTAATGAATCTAAAACAGTACGAAACCATTCGTAACAATTTATTCAATGAAGAGTACTCATTAATAAGACTCCAAACTTCTGGAGTGTTCTCAACAGAATGTGGGGTGCTCTTACTAGCGACTAGAGTGTAACTAGGTTGCAGATTAAAACTATTAACGGTAAAGTTGAGCTCGTCATGAGACCTTGTCCATGGTTCAACGCTGTCAGAAAGCCAAACGGGACCTTTCCACCAGAGATTATGCGAGGCTAATTTTGAGGGCTCAATTCCTCGTGTATGACATCAGCGGGGTTATCTGCTGATCTGACATGATGCCAATATGCATCGGGCAGAAGAGTGTGAATCTCTGAGCACCTATTAGCCACGAAAACACCCCATCTTGAAGGGTGGTCTTTCAGCCAAAAAAGCACATCCGCTGAATCTTACCAAAGATGAACACTCTCAACCTTTATTGGGAAAGCTTCGACAAACATTTGAACGAGGCGAGCTAGTAGTAACGCTGCGCAAAATTCTAAACGAGGTATGCTTAGCGTCTTACGTGGAGCTACTCGCATTTTAGCCACTTGAAGAGTGACGATCACTTCTTGTGTACGGATTAAGCGCAGGTAGACTACTGCACCATACGCAAACTTAGATGCGTCTGCGAATCCGTGGATTTCCAGAAATTAGCATTGTAGAGTGTATCCACTCCAATGTGGGATTCTGATGTGACTTATATATTGAAGTTCTTGCAACCAAGACTGCCACCGATTGGAGATATCGAGAGGATGTTCTTTATCCCAACTAACCGTTAGAATCCACAGAGACTGCATAATAACCTTTGCGGTTATTACAACAGGAGCCAACGATCCCATGGGATCGAAGATTCGAGCAATTCTTGAAAGAATGGTGCGTTTGGTAAAGGGCGAGTTAGAAGGAGCATCTTCGATATGAAAACTAAAGTAGTCTGTGTTAGGTTGCCAATCTATACCTAGAATTGGTACAGATGCTTCGGAGGCAAATAAAACGATTGAATCTGCAGCTAACATATGCGACGGTAAAGCCGTGAGTACTTCAGCATTATTTGAAGTCCACTTACGAAGATTAAGATGACCTTGTTTAAAGAGTTGGATTAACTCCTCTTGTTTAAGTAAAGCTTCTTCTAACGAATGTGCACCCGATAGCACATTATCAGAATACATGTCTGAGCGAACAGCTTCAGCAGCGATCGGATAAGTTTTGCCACAATCTTCGGCTAGTCTCAAGAGTGTGCGTATAGCTAGAAAGGGCGAACGGGCCAATCCATATGTTACTGTGGTTAGTCGATAAACTTGAATGGGTTCACTCTTGTTAAAACGCCATAAGATCGACTGATTGGGTTGATCAAATTGTTCCACACCAATTTGTCTGAATATTTTCTCCACGTCAGCTGAAAGAGCGATCTTGTACCTACGCCAAGCACAGATCAAAGCGACGGGATTTTGAAGAAGATTAGGTCCAATGTAAAGAAGATCATTGATCGAAACTCCTGATTTAGATTTACTCGAGCCATTAAACACAGTACGTAATTTGGTAGTTGTACTCATTTCCTTCCACACCCCATGATGTGGTAAGAATGCTTGAGATTTGTTAGATAATGAATCAAAATTCGAAGAGAGAGACATGTGACCTAACTCAATGTATTCCTTTATGAATTCAGTATAAGCTAATTTCAGTTTTTCGTCTTTAGCGAAGCTTGCTTCGAGATGATTAAGTGCGCGTAGCGCGGCAGAATGAGAGTTTTCGAGATGAGCAGAACTCAACTTGTCTCGACTTTTCCAGGCTAGACTTACTATATATTGCCCTGTTTCATCTTGACGAGTAGTTTTCTGATAGAACTCCTCGCATGCTTGTTCGTCAGGCGAGTAAGATTTTTTGTCGACTGTTATTTCCTCCGCCCTCCAAAAATCTTGTACGAGCTCCAAGGGTTTGGCTTCATGCTCACATTCGTTCGAGAAATGAAGAGAGAAAGGGTCTGACCCGATTTCTGGGGCTGAAGTGGAAATATTGCCTGTTAAGAGCCAACCGAATTTAGAGCATAGTGCTATCGGCTGAAGGCTTTGACCCTTAACAATTTGGCCTTGAATGATTTGCGCATAAGCGCTTGCACCGAGAAGAATATCGATACATGAGGGTTCGAAGTACTTGGGGTCTGCTAGCTGCAGCCCTCTTAAGTATTCGAGGTTCGAAATATCACCTACCAGGGGGGGGGGGGCTTATAAGAAGATAGTCTTGGCAAGACTATAGAATCAACTTCTAGAGAATAAGTTGAATCAAAATGAGGTGGTATAGAAAGACACGGCAGCTGTCTTTTCACCTATACCTTGAATGTGCGTGTGACTGATTCTACAATTTAGAGAAAGTAAGTTACACAAAGTCTGTGTAACAAGTGAGATTTGAGATCCAGGATTGATCAGCGCACGAACTTGAATTTTGGTTCCATTAGGACCAAGGGGACCAACCCTAGCGATAGCTAAAAGTACTCCTGTACAGTGTTGCCAGATCAAAGTATATGAAGTCGCCACCAGAGCGTGTAAAAGTCGCCGTTTGTCGCCGATGCAATGTAGAAAAATCGCCCAAATAATCGCCGAAAATTCAAATAATTATAAACTAATAACGTTTTTCTACAATTCAATTTTTAAACCCAAGTAGCCGGGGGATGCGAGGTCCACGTATTTAAGGAAATTACGTAGACGTGCAACAGTAATCACGACGATTATTTAAACAATTTTTAAACCCAAGTAGACGGGGGATATGAGGTCCAAGAATATAAGGGGGTCATGTAGACATGAAAAAATAACCAAAACGATTATTTAAATAATTTTTAAACCCAAGTAGCCGGGAGATGCGAGGTTCACGCATATTAGGGAATTACATATAGACATGCAACAATAAGCAAGAATATTATTTAAATAATTTTTAAACCCAAGTAGCCGGGGAACGCGTGTTCCACGCATATAACGGAGTTACGTAAACGTGCGACGTAAGTAAGACTTTTATTTCAAAAATTCTTAACCTCTATAACTCGACTCCCTTATATGCCGCCCCGGCTACATAGGTTTAAAAATTATTTAAATAAGTCTTGCTTATTGTTGCATATCTACGTGACTCCCTTATATATGCGTGGACCTCACTTCCCTCGCCTACCTGTTCGTCGCGGTTTGCCAACCGAGCGATCTGGTCACCCTAAATAATTAGAAACTTATCCCAAAAATCTAAATACTATATAAATGCAACATTTTAATCTACAAAAAATTTATCCAATGATTCTACAATTAAAATATTTGCATTTTAACGTTGCTCATTATACTAATAATAATTGTTATTATCATAAAATGCACACTTGCTCTACACGACAAGCTCTGAATTCAATGGCTCAATATTTTAGAAATCGAATATTTTGCATTATTTATTGTAAAATAAGTCATTTTAGTAAGGTTTTTTTCTTTTTTATGTTATACAGGTCATATGATTATTTTAAGTTAGGCTTAAGTTTTAAGTTTGTGGCCGTACGGGAAAACGCCATAAGTGATTCACTTTTTTGCAATTTACCATTTAATGCAACTATTCCGTACTTTTATGATAAAATAACACAAATTATATGATTTTTTAATTTTTAAGTGTGAAAATTTATCATTTATCATTTTAAATTAGTAATATCCAAGAATTATTGAAAATTTCTGCGTCATGTAACTGAAGTTACATGGTTTTTCCGTGCTGCCACCGGGGTACCAAAGTATATCTATTGTACAGTTTGTATGTGTCATGTTTAGTTCGTGTGTGTGTGTGTGTGTGTGTGTGTGTGTGTGTGTGTGTGTGTGTGTGTGTGTGTGTGTGTGTGTGTGTGTGTGTGTGTGTGTGTGTGTGCGCGCCGTCAGTTTTAAAGAGGTCGCCATCGCGCCATCTGGCATTTTCTGGCTATAACGAAAATTTAGGCTCTGGCCACATAAACGCGTACGACCGCGTTCGACCGCTGTCAGGCGCACGCGCTCGCTTCTCTCATTGGTCGTCGTATGCGCTGAGCCTGCTTCCAACCAATGATGCCCCATGTACAACCTCACGCAAAAACTGTACGTGCACGCAAATCTCACTAGATTTTGCTAGAGCTAGTTGTGCAACCAACCTTGACTAAAAATTGCCACACTTTGTCTCCAGAAAACCATTCAAGAATTGTTTGTTTGAGGTTAGAAAAAAGTTTTTATTTTTAATCAAGGTTGGTTGCACTTCTTATTCTAGTGAAATCTAGTGAAATTTGCGTGCACGCACAGTTTTTGCGTGAGGTTGTAGAAGGCTCGCGTGCGCCTGACCGCGGTCGAACTCAGTCAAACGCGGTCGTACGCGTTTATGTTGCCAGGGCCTTACTTAGTACAGTTATTCGCAACCGCAACTTTAGCGCGTCATCTGTAAATACCGTGCGCCCATAAGAACTATTTTCTCCGCCAGAAGTACCCACAAAGTCCAAATCAGTTCTTTAGAATCACCCTTGAATATTCATATATACTTATACATACACGTTTAACTATTGTTTCTTCCAAGTGTGTGTAATGCATGTGAGATTAAAGGCAGATTTTGAAAGATTATTTTTGTCTCGCTGGTATTTTTGGAATTCGAAAGAATAATCCAAGCTTTTCTGTAAAATTAGATTGGAAATGTAAACATGTCTGAATTCTCTAAGTATAAGAAACATTACAATAGTGATTGGCAAAAAGAAGCTGAATTTAGAGGTTAGTTTTAAAAAATGTCACGAAAGATTAAACTTATACTCATTTCGCATACTTCTTTCTCTTTTCATAATTATTATTTAATTATAGCTTGGCTAGAGAAATGCCCTGAAAGACTGTTAATGGACGGAAATGGTGAAGCATTTTGTAAATGGTGTCAAAAACCACTTCGAGCACAAAAAGCTGATCTGAGGAAACATGCTTTAACGGCAATTCACCAAAATAAAGCCAAAACTCACAATTCTAGATTAGTTTAAAAAATTTCAGGATTAGGTAATATTAATTTTATTTATTTGATATTTATAAAAAAATGTATACTTTTGCTTTCTCAAGAAAAGCTTTGTGGTCGTGAAGTATATAATAGGTATTTTATTTCCAATAATTTGTTTTTCTTTTAGCTGGTTTTTCGCAACAAAATTGTAAAAAAGAGAGGGACATTATGATCGCTAGCATTTCCTACAGGATTTTCTATAGGATATTTTTATGAGGGCATGAACATGGATAGGTAGCATGTATACACCGGTAAAGTAAAATAACCTTGACTCTAAATAGTTGTGGAGTGCGATTCCTCTGTAAAAGAGTTTCGCGCCCCGAAATTACCATAAATACAAAATTCACAAAAACAATATCTGGTGGACACGGGGTTTGCTCAAAAGAGCATATACTATCGATGTATATACTGTCTATCTGCGTGCATGTGTAAAAGTTCTGCTACGTGGAACTTGCCTCCCCCGCTTACTTGGAGTTAAGAGTGTTACATTCGTTATCTAGATCCCGCACCTACCCACGAATATGCCTGAAAATTTTTCTACGTAGAATTCTCCTCCCCGGCTTTCGAGTTTTACATTCGTTATCTAGATCCCGATTGAGCGATTTTTCAAAAATCGCCGAATCAGCGGACTAGTCTCCTGACAGTAATATTAGGTCGCCGCCAGCCTTTCAAAATCGCCCAATCGGCGACTAGTCGCCTGGTAGTAATATTAGGTCGCCGCCAGCCTTTCAAAATCGCCCAATCGGCGAGAAGTCGCCCAATCTGGCAACACTGCTCCTGTATATTTAGTACTTACTCCACTATTAAGGGAGGCTGCTTGAGAAGCAGATTGAATATCGTTAGGGACGACAACATTGCCACAATTTGAGCTTGAAGAGTCTGTAACTGAGGCTGTTTGAACAGGTGTTGACGAATTATTCGATAGATTATGCGAATAACCATCAACGTGTACTAAAGTGTGATGCTTAGCTTTGCAAACAAAGCATCGATAAGAGGCAGGACAATTCTTTATGGGGTGCTTACCTAAACAATTAAAACAAAGATTGTACGACTTAAGAAAATCTTTTCTCTCCTGGCTCGTCTTATTGATGAATTGTTCACATCGATTTAAGTAATGCGGTTCATTACATAGCAAACATTTCCTTTTTTGTTGATTTTTCGCGTTTTGAGGCGACGCTTGATGAGAATAAGCGGAGTGAGCATTGTCTGGCTCTGGTTTCCGAGATTTTGAATTAGATGACTGAGTTTTCGGGTTATTGTTCGAAGACTATTTAGTGCCAGCCTCGATGGCCTCTAGAGTGAGGGTTTGACTTCGAAGAAAGGCTTGAAGTTGTTCCAATGTGGGTGGATCAACACTATCACCAAGATGTCTTTCCCATTCTTGACGAGTATTCAAATCAAGCTGCTTAAGCGAGAAATGTACCATCAGATCACTACCTAAAGAATCCGCTCTATTAAGGGATGTTAGACTAGCTACAGGGTTGTAAAATTCCCTGTAAATACGTTTAATTTCCGAAGAAGAGTCTGTCTTCATGGGTTTGACTGAGAAGATTTCTGAAATGTGAGAGCCAACAATACGACGTTGATTTTCGTAAATTCGATTAAAGCTGTCCAGGCACGTTCATAATTATCACCTGAGATAGGAAGAGATTTAATTTTCTCAAGTGCCTCACCAGTGAGGTGAGTGCGAAGATAATGCAAGACAGGCGTTAAGTCTTCGCGACGATGTATGACCCAACGAAAGACATCTCTGAAATTCTCCCAATCAGCGAATTTGCCTGAAAATTTAGGTAAATCTATTTTTGGAAAAGATTGAAACGAAGTATTAGCATGAAGTGGGGACTTGGGTGGAGCCAGAGCTGCAGTTTGCTTGGAGGATCCTGGCGCAGAGCTCTGTTCTTCTACACTTTCCAAGTAATTTAGAAAATCACCCTTTCGATCATAGAAAGTGTCTTCAACTAAGTCAAACATATTAGTTTTGAAGTAATCATGCTGCAAATCGCAAGATTTGAGGTTTAAGATTTTCTCGTGATTTATCTTAAAGGCATTGTAATTCTCCTCAAGACCGGTTAAACGAGCCTTGGCGTTACCCTTATTCATTTGATCTTTACCTTTAGATTTGAAGTTTTGAAAAGAATTGTTAATTTTTGCTTGAAGCGACAGCTGTTTAGCATGATGCTCCTCCATTTGGAGATCAAAAATGACTAGATTAGCAACAAGATTTGACTATTCAAAGTTTGGTATTGAGTTAACTACGTTTACCCACTCGAAAGTAGAGTAACCATAAGTGAAAATTGTTACAATTAAGCCTTAGCCTAGGTTATAATACTTATGATAGTATGCACGTAGGTATTCGCTTGAAGATGCGACGTTGCGCGTCTGCTAACGTTCCCACGGCTACTCAGCTGTTGATCAGTGTTGACTGCTCGAAGGGAAGTAACTGCCAGAGTTGAATTCAGCAACTCCTGCAGCGTGTAATCAGCAACTGAATCCGGAAGGATATCCAAATGTAGATAAGCAGCCTAAGTTGAGTCGCGATGTTGCATCCGCAGGCAGCAGTAAAACTGCAAGGTCCAGAAATATAAGTATTTCCCAAGGCAAAATTGTATTCAATTTTCTCAAGACTAATTAAATATTACGAATTAAATTTCTAATAAATTCAAATCAATTAATTAGTACTAACCCCCTCGAAGGATTGCCACCTTGCCGTGTGCCCGGTTAGTTATCTGACCTGTGCCGGTTTACGGCAAGAGTGCGAACGATGTGTGCCCGTCCTGAGGCGTGAATGGAGTATGATTGACTGATCCCCGTAAAAAGGACTCTCCACAAGCAGGTGAAAGGGTTCCCCGTAAAAAGGGCTGCCCCTCGGATGGGTATGCATGCAGCGTGAATGGGACCCCCCTAAAAAGGGCTCTCAGTATGAATGTGGGTTCCCCGTAAAAAGGGCTCTCCCTTGGCTCTGAGTAAGGAGGTGAAGTATGGCAGGAGGAAAGCGCCGCTCTCTGTAAGGAACGTCCGACGCTGGACTCCCGGGCTGGGCACGTCTCGGACCCCAGCCCTCGCACAGAGGAGTGGGGAACGAGAAAGTCTGTACGGCTCGAGCAGTAACGAATAGCAATCCCCTGACGTGGCAAATGCGGCAGTGCCCGTCAGGAAACACTCCACACACCCACATGCAATAGACACTAGTGACACTCCTATACACCACACACACACAATGCGGGATAGATTATGGAGGCTCTCATTTCCCCGATCTGAGTCGTCTGGCAAGGGACATCTCTCCTCTTACTGGAGGGTACAATTTAAAAACTGGGTTGTTCGGCGCTCCCAGGCCGCCAGATAGTACAGGGGCCCGGGAAGGAGTAACCGTCGAACTCCTGGCTGCCCCACCAGCTGGCGCATAATCTCTTTCTGGGTAGTAGTGCCGGTTGGTGACCGGATAAGGCCATGCTATCCAGGGAGGGGGGCTCTATCGAGGCCACCGGTTGGGGGGGGGGGGGAGAAACTGCGCCTTCGTCTTCGGATAAGGGTAATCTGAGAGTCAAAGTACTACCCGACCACTAACACAAATACATCCGCTCTTAAAAACCATATGAAAATGGAAAAAATAGAGGAAGTAGTTACAAAAGCGCCTACAAATGTTGAGCTCCCTAGCTCCTTCTTAGTGAATTTACAGCAGGACGTGGTTCCTACGAACCACGACACTGCTAGCACAGGTAACAGTGGGAACAGCACCCCGCAGGATGTGGGCCAAAAGGTCCGCGATACTGAAGGGACTGTGACCAAGAAAAAGAAAAAGAATAAAGGAAAGAAACCCTGCGGGGCGGGGAGACAGAGGAGGCTGTTGGCCAAACGGAAGGGAGATAGTGGATTGCTGATACCTGCCGCTGGCTCATCGGCTCTCAGTGGATCCGTCCCAAGTGAAAAAAGTCTCTCTGGAAAGGGGCTGATCGGGATCGGCGGGTCTGGTGGGTCGGGGGACGGTGTCAAGCTGACCCCTGCCAAAAGAAACCGCGACTCGGATAGCTCCACCCCAAGAGAGATCAAGAAAAGATCAACTGAGGCGGGGCGTCCGACCTATAGTGAATCGGTCGCCACTCCCCTTAAGATAGCGGTTATTCCGCAATCCTATCCGGAGGACCGCCTCAGCGAAGAGCAAGGCAAGCTGGTGCTAGCGCCCGCAGAAAACGCCATGGACGAGGCACCAGAGGACAGCTACTTCCCGTCCTTCTTGAACAACTGGTTCTGGAGGGGAGCAAGTGTGTTCCACTGCAGAACGCAGGAGGACGCGAAGTGGCTGAAGGATAAAGTAGGAGGCTGTGTACCCTGGGCGGGTGTCACAATATATGTCCCTGGTAAGCACGATGCAGGGACGGTCCTGAAAAGGCGTCCCGGCAGAACCCAGACCTGAAGGTGGATACCTGGCAGGTCAAGGGCTCCAGGGAGGTCCTCGCAAAGAAAAGCGACTTAGGAGTAGAAACGGCGGTGCGCGTCACCATGGAGCGAACGGAGGTCGAAGCGCTAAAACGCATCGACTTCCTACCATATTGTGGTGGCTTCAGAGGGCACTGCCTAGTATGGAAGGATAAAGAAGAGGTAAAGGACGGAGGTACCACTGACAACATGGAAGTGGATACCCCTGCCTCCGACAAGAAAGAAAGGCAGGACAGGGACAGCGGGCCTTCCGATAACAAAGGAAGGCCCACGACCCCCAGGGAGGATAACCTAACGGATCTGTGACAAGATGGCAGCTCCTAAGGTAATCTTCACGCAAATAAGCTTGCATCACTGCAAGAGCGCCTCAGCGGTACTAGCCAGACGCATGGCAAGGATGCACACATGCATATCGCTCGTCCAAGAGCCTTGGTTATATAAAACAAAGATTACTGGCCTGAGAGGGTGCGATCAGCTGATATGCGGGAGGGTGGACAACTCTAGAGCCTGCCTCTTGGTTAAGGGCCTAAGAGTGGAAGCCATCCCAAGTACTACTCACGCGACCTAGCGACGGCTATGTTTTGGTACAAAGACGATAAAGGCGGCCTGCGGGAAGTGGTTGTCGCATCAACCTACTTCCCCTACGAATCGAACCTCTGCCCTACGGCGGAGGTCATAGAACTAATTAAATTCTGTGAGGATAAGGGGTGGGATCTGTTTTTGGGGTGCGACGCTAACGCACACCATCTAGAGTGGGGCAGCTCGGACACGAACAACAGGGGAGAGAAGCTCCTGCAGTTCCTCTCCATCACCAACCTTGACTTCCCGAACAGAGGCTGTAAGCCTACTTTCCAAAATCATAATAGGGAGGAGGTCATTGACATCACCTTGGCTTCGAGGAACACGGGGAATGCGATCACGGGCTGGAGGGTCTCGGACGAGATCTCTATGTCGGATCACAACCACATAGTTTTCGAAATCAAAGGTCGCAGCACAGAATCTAGACTACAGAAACACGAGGAAGACAGACTGGGCCACCTATGTTGAAGAACTGGGGGCAAAGCTCAAGTCGTTCCCGGGTAGATATAGCAATCAGATGGAACTTGATCACTGCGGTGAGATTCTAAAGAACATCATCGTTAGTGCTTTCGAAAACAACTGCAGATTACGTACGAAGCCAGTGCAAAAGGGAGCACCTTGGTGGAATCCCACACTGGAGACGTTGAAGAAAAAGACTAGAAGACTTTATAATAGATCTAAGAAAACGAACAATTCAGCCGATAGAGAAGCTTTTAGGGACGCTCAAAGAAAGTACAAAAAGGAAATTGAAAGAGGCAAAAGCAACGGCTGGAAGAATTTTTGCGAGAACATGAGCAGTGTCTCTGATACAGCAAGACTGTTCAAACTACTAAGACAACCGAAAACGCAAGAGCCAAATCTAATAAGACTTGGCACGGGGGAATGGGCGGAACATGAGAGGTCGGCACTTGACTGCCTCTTGGACACGCACTTTCCCCAGCATGATACAGTTGCGATGGAACAGCACGAGCTAAGGGCCAGCGGTGCAGATTGGAAGCTAGCGCGACGAATCTGCGCCGAGGACCGAGTAAGATGGGCGGTGAGCACTTTCGACCCCTTCAAGGCACCGGGAACAGATGGTATCTTCTCGGTGCTGCTACAGAAAGGGCTCGATCTACTCGCCCCCATCTTAGTAAAACTTTTTCGAGCTTGCCTAGCGTTTGGGTACATACCAGAATGTTAGCAAGTGGCCAAAGGGGTATCCATGCCAAAACCTAGCATCGCAAAGCACTCAAAGCCGAAAGACTATAGACCTATCAGTCTGACATCCTTTGTCCTCAAGACAATGGAGAGACTGGTGGACAGATGCATTAGAGAAGAACCACTAGCAGCTCATCCCCTGCAGGATAGACAGCACGCATATCAGACAGGTAAATCGGTGGATACCGCTCTGGCTGAGGCGGTGACTTTCGTGAAAAAGGGGATGAAGAACACAGGATTGGTTTTGACTAGTCTACTTGACGTGGACGGTGCCTTTAACCATACCACGAAGGAAAGCATTCTGAAGGGCGCCGAGGACCATCTGGTACCCAACACGGTTAACAGATGGCTTTGGCGCATGCTTAGCTGCAGAAGAGTGAAGGCCCACTGGGGCTCGCACTCAGAAGAAAGAAAAGTACGGAAGGGCTGTCCGTAAGGAGGAGTGAGTGCTGTCTCCTACAATGTGGTGCTTGGTGATTGATAAACTCATCAGACTACTGAATGAGGCAGGCTTCTTTGCCCAAGCCTATGCGGACGACATCCTTATACTAGTGAAAGCCGACGACGAACACGTACTTGCAGGACTAATGCAACATGCGTTAGGCATAATGCAAGCTTGGTGTAAGTCCATCAGGCTGTCAGTGAATCCAGATAAAGTTAACATGATATTGTTCACTATCAGATACAAGGTCAAACCTATGGGGGGAGTGCATCTGGGTGGCAAACCCCTGAAACTGGTAAATGAAGCTAAGTATCTGGGAGTGACGTTAGATTCCAAACTTAATTGGGGAAAACACATAAAGTATATATGCGAGAAAGCTACCAATACCTTCTGGGCCTGCAGGACAGCTTTTGGTAACACCTGGGGTCTGTCACCAGACAACGTAAGGTGGATGTATGAAGCTATCATCAGGCCCAGATTAACGTACGGAGCGCTGGTATGGTGGCAGAAATGCTCACTAAAAACTCACCAGAGCTGTCTAGATAAAGTACAAAGACTGGCAATAGGGGGCATAACGGGCTCTCCGAGCACCACGCCCCTTGCAGCCCTTGAACTAATACTAGGAATACCACCACTGCAAGCTTTTATCAAAGGCGAAGCAAGCAAGACTTGGTGGCGCATTAGAGATGTCATTGGGATAGGGGGAGGGCTTGACCAAGAACTTGGTCAGGTCCTACGGATTGACCAAGAACTTGGTCAGGTCCTACCCCCTGATATCGAAGCATCGGGGTCTGACAAAATAGGGCGAAGGGTTATATTCCGGAAACCCTACAAAGTTCACATCTCCGACAGAGAAGAATGGGCCAACGGTAGCCACCCCTACACCCAATCGGGCGTAGTGTGGTTCACAGATGGCTCCAAAAATGAGAATGGCGCGGGAGCGGGTGCCTAGGAGCAAGGCAGCTCTACGGAGCTGGTGTACATACTTGACTCTCACGTATCGGTGTTCCAGGCAGAAGTAAGAGCCATAGCGGAGTGTGCGGCAGTGCAACTAACTAGGGACAACTGGGGTTGCCCCATCACCATCTGCTCAGACAGCAAAGCTACACTGATGGCCCTCAGCTGCACCAGCATTTACTTCAAGGAAGTATTACATTGCATAGAGATCCTCACGGCCCTGGCCCGCAATAACGCGGTCACCCTGATTTGGGTGCCGAGGCATGTGGGGATCCGTGGCAACGAGAAGGCGGATCGCCTGGCAGGAAGAGGCGCTCGCCGGGTCAGAGCGACTCAGTGCTCGGTAGGCGTTTCGCCGAATGAAATTAAGAAAAGAACCTCACTCTTAATGAGGAAGGAAATACTCAAGAAATGGCAGGAGTCGCCAGGTTTAAGGCAAGCCAAAAGAATCTTAAGTGACTCCCCGCCAGAACAATGGCTTCAAGACATAGGCAGGCTGAGTAAGCCTAGGCTAAGAAGGGTAGTGGGCTGGCTCACGGGCCACTGGTGGGTCAGATACTATCTCTACAAACGCACAATTTTAAACGAGGGAAACTGCAGATGGTGTGGAGGGCCGGAGGAGTCAACCTTCCATCTCCTCTGCCGGTGCCCGGCCTTTGTGGGTACTAGGCGGGGGATGTGGGGGGAATGCTTCCTTCAGCCTGAAACTTTAAGAGAACAGAGCCTTCAGTCCATCTGCCAAATTACAGAGCGGATGGGCAGGAGGCTTCAGAGCAGCGGAAATTAGTAAAAGTTAAAGCCAAGAGGTACAGCACAATGGGCGCAAGCCTGAGAGCTGGGCAGCACGTCTCGGAAAAGAGCCGCTCGCCCGCCTCAACACATAGACATAGACATAACTAGTACTAATCTCAAATTAAATTAACTCAATTTTAATTAAAGTAATCTTGACTAAATAGAGATCATTAAATTCTCATGGTATCGCATGAAAAGACTATGTTGACTAGGCGTCAAATCGCACAATAGTGTAAATAAAGTTGGAACGATACGTGTGTCCAATTAATGGGCCGCTGTATCCATTTGCTTCCTGGAGTAGTCCATGGATGGACTGGTGTAGACCCCGTAGCTCGCGCTCCACGTGGGTAACTCCTGACTTGGTTTGTGTGAGCCCCGTAGCGTGTAAACTGCACGCGGGTACTCCTTGCCTTGGCTGATGTGGATCCCGTAGCGTGTACGCCGCACGCGGGTGCTCCGTGAATTGAGAGGCGTGAACCCCTTTTCGACTCGTTGCATTAGCCGGCAACGATTAGATGATCATCGTACGATGGCGATGATTCTAGAGCTGGTTTACAACGCACGCTCTTCTATAGAGATTGCCACTTGTTGGTCTTGACTCCAACAAGATGGCTGCCGATCACCGTACGAACGCGGTGATTCTAGAGCTGGCTTTACATCGCACGCTCTTGGCGGATTGAAGCTGGTCAGCGACGCACGCTTCTTAACAGAAATGCCACTTGTTGCTCTTGGCTACAACACGGTGGCTGATCATCGTAAAAGCTATGATTCTAGAACTGCCGTCATCGTACGAACGCGATGATTCTAGAGCTGGCTGTACAGCGCACGCTCTTGGCGACGTCTTGGAGTCGTTAGCGACGCACTCCGAGGGGTTTACAGAAATGGGGAGAATAGCAATTGATGTGCTATTTCCCTTCGGAAGCCTTAGAAGGTGGCTTCCGAGTGCGCGACGGCGTTGAACGAAAGAGAGAGACAGCAACGTACGCGCGAAGTTAGCAAGCGAGCAAGCTAACTTTAATCGGCACTCACGACCACGAACACTTTGATGCGTACCTGCGGAAGAGATGACTAGTCCTACGCCCCTCGAGAGTAGACGTATGGCATAGTAAAAGGGGTTCTCCTCGCTGTGGCCATGGCGTGCTGATGCTCTCCCACGATCCGGCTCCAAGGAGCAAATGTTTTTGTGTAGAAGTTGGATGGTGGACTGAAGAGGTTCAAATAAGTAACGTTTCGTGTGGAGAAATGAAATGGTTTTATTGCAGTGCCGACGTGCCTCTTGGCGTACAGGTGTTGCTTCTCTGTCTCTCTGGCCGTCGCGCGTGAACTGCTACTGCCGGCCGGCGTTGCGAAGTGCTGCCGGGGTGCCTGGTAGAGAGAGGGGCGGTAAGAGGGTCGCGTGGAGAGCGAAGTAGTGGAGCGCTCCCTAGCGGGCTCGCCTATTTGAGCATCGAGCTCGAGCATGCTCGTCTTCGGTCGAGCTCGAGCGTGCTTTCCTTAAGTCGAGCTCGAGCGTGCTCGCCTTCGGTCGAGCTCGAGCGTGCTCGTCTTGGATCGAGCTCGAGCAAGCTCGCCTTTGGCGATGAATCCTGAACACCTTATTTTCTGCATTTTTCTGATATGACATGACATATTACTCTTTTGCCTATGTTTATACTTAATATTTGTGTTTAAATATGTTTTTATTATTAATTCAACTATTCTTTTCTTTTGCAATTGTTTACTTGACAATATAATTTATTTATGTATTCGTCACTTTTATATCTGTATCACCTTGTTTGCCTTTTAATTAGTTTCCTGATATTTTTATATCTTGTTATTTAAAATACAATATTTATTTATCCGATGACTATTAATCTTGAAAACTTTGTTTAATACTATTTTTTAATTTCCTCTTACATATTAGAGTTTTTCCCTTTTTATTTTTTCCTTGTATTTGATTGTTATTTATCTTTTATAATTAAATATTGGTTTGTTATTTTCTTATTTTATTATATTTCTCTTTGCATGTAATCTTTTCTTATAATATTCTTGTTTGTATTTATGATTTCAATTGTCTTGCTTGTGTTAGACTGTATTTTATTTTTCCCGTAATATATTTTCGATTTGAATATTTTAAATAAAAATCATTTGTTTTATCAATTATTTTTGTAATTATAATTTGTTACATAATATGTTAATAACTCGACGAGCTGTACGCATTTATTTTCGGTAGTTTTGGTAATTCATGCTACAATGAATGACTCCAACTACTTACTGCAAAATATGAAGCTCGGACTTATTCTATATTAGTTATATTAGTATTTTATAAGAGTATTTTCCTCGTATGTCAACAACTTATTTGATCTTCTTTCAAACGTTTATAGTTTGGTTTAGCTGATCTAGTGAACTTTCGTTCGATTTGTACCGGAAACACTGTTAAGTATTGGCAGTGAGGAAGTATACTTTTATATATATGGTATTTTTATTTGAAGTTGTAATTGAAAACTTACTCTTTTGATGATAAAGGTTCTCCGAAATGAATTGTGCCAGAGAACTTGAGTAATAATTATTTATTTATGTGAAATCTGACTTATAAATTGATATGGGCTCTTATTGACCCTTACAAAATTACTACTTCTACTTTCGTAGCTTTTATGTATACTCAGCACTTGAATTTGAAATCGAACTACATACGGCTTACGCTCATTTAATTTGTTTAAAAATATGATCTCGACTCATCGTCAGATCATCTTTAACCCAATTTATTTCTGTCATAAAAAAAGCGAGGCGTGCTCGCACGAGTCAGTTATAGCGTGGAGAATAAACCGATCGCGAGCTCTGTCTGCCCCAGATGACATTCGAGGAAAATTCAATTTAAGTAAGCTAATTCGCGAACTCCGTACGCTCCGAATGGAAGTAGAACTAGTTATTTTGTAAGGGTCAATAAGAACCCATATCAATTTATAAGTCAGATTTGACATAAATAAATAATCATTACTCAAGTTCTTTGGTACAATTCATTTCGGAGAACCTTCATCATTAAAAGAGTAAGTATTCAATTACGACCGAAAATATAAAAATACCGTATATATAAGAGTATATTTTCTCACTGCCAAGACTTAACAATATGAAAAATATTAATTTTAAATTGCAAATAAATGGAAAAATACAATTTTGAAAATTGAAACTGTTATAAAACAAAAAAAAGCTCTGACAACAAAAGGATATTGACCCTAATTATGTAGGAAAAACCAAAAAATATGATCGCTGTCCTGTTAAAATCAATCGACTAGATCATGAGGTATCAGCGTATACAGATATCGTCGCGCGGTACGAAGAAAAGCCAACTTGGAAGTTACAGGCGAAGAAAAGCCAAAAACGCGTCTAAGACGAAAAAAAGCCAGTTTGATTTTTCTAACGAAAGTAAGATTTAGCTGATATCTTTAGATAACTTTCAGATAATAAGATAAGATAAATATAAAAAGATAACAAAAAAGATTAAAAATCTTTTTAAAAAGATAAAAAGATAAAAAGATGATAAGTCAAGATAATTAGATAACTAGTAATTAATTAGATGCCGTCAGTTGGGATTTTTCTTCCGCAGGAACTGTGCAAACTGGCTTTTTTTCATCTAGGAAGATTCAAACTGACTTTTCTTCGTCTGGGAGGGTGCAAACTGGCTTTTCTCCGTCTGGGAGGACGCAAACTGACTTTTCTTCGTCTTAGACACGTTTTTGGCTTTTCTTCTCCTCTAACTTCCGAGTTCCTTTTCTTCGTACCGCGCGACGATATACATACAACCACACACATGTGATTCCAAATGTACTAAACAGCATTTCTAACATATTTTATTGAAAAATTTTTCTATTACTATCACAAAACTTCCTCTAGGAGAAAGAAATTATAAAACCCTTAATAGCTATTTTGTCAGCATTTTTTAAATCGAGTTATAGACCGTACGTAAAACATGTAAATCAATTGGAGCGTATTGTACTTGTAATTTGTCGCTATACGAAAGGTAGTAAACCTTTTGTTTTTTCTTCAGTTTAGAGCTGCATCAGAAAAAACATAACCCTACTTATCTGCTGCTCCATGGCATGCATGCACATAATAAAGTTTATTATGAAATATGTAAAAATAAGAAAATTATGTACAAGACCTTTTATTAACTTATATTTTTATTCAATAATGTCTATTTCAGATACAAACTTTGCAGAATTTTACAACTCAGTAAATAATATTTATAATCCAAATCAATTATATGGGTTAATAGGTGAGATAATAATATGTAATTTGAGAATATCTTTGTTGGGACCAACTAAATATTTTGATACTGGAACTTCTGAGTTTATTGAATCTTGTAGAGGATTAAGTTCTTCAAATGGTAGGACATCATCTAAATTAAGTACTTGTTCATTTTTATTAAACCTGTGGATAACTTCTTTAACTCTAGCTATATGTTCAACGCCATCTTGAATTCCATGAATAAGGATTCCAATTTTAACCCGCATATCTGTATCACTATTTTCAGGTGGTTCCTTACAAGTTAATGATAACCTAACTGATCGGACAACATGCTCTGGCATTTCAACAGTTCCCTGCCAAACAATTAAAAAAAATTTTTTGAACCATACTCCTTTGGGATAGAGGTCGACAACCCATTCACAAGATTTATCACCAGCATAATCTGCTAAATGCGAATGACTAGAAAATACTAAAGTTCTTGTATGGTAAGAAAGTAAACTCTGAAAATTTTCAACAGTTAACAATGAACTGCAGGTATCTACAGTATAAAGTCGAGGTTCAAATAAACGTAAACCATCTTCTTCATTCTCTATAATTTCACGTACTCTATCATTTTGACCCGAATGGAATGACATTCCAATAGCCATTCTCTCTACAAAGAATTCTTTATATTTTTGCGTTAAGGGTGACAGTAAGAGTTCAGCTAATTGTCTGGGAGACATCATAGGAAATCTCACTGGATACATAACTGTCGTTACTATCTGTTTTAAGGCATTTTCAAAATCAATTGCTGGTAGTTGATTTTTTAAATACGCAGCCTGATGCTGTAACCACGTCTCTAAGCATTTATACAAAGTCATTTCATCTTGTATTACTAAACTACTTTGGTGCAAAAAAGACACTAATACGTCAAGTTCAAAATTAGCAAAATCAGAAGTGCCTGCAATCAACTCCATATTCCATTTTACAAAATTATGGCATTCGTTTGTAATTTCACGATGACCACAATTCAGAGTATATTGTAACCATGATACGAGATTTCCTTGTATGGCTGCTACCGGGATATGATTGCGCATATATTCTAAACACAATGCTATTAAATCTTTTACATTATATTTATCAGCTAGTGAAAGAATTGGCAAAACAACTCTATGACTAATGCGAATTTGCCCTGTATAAAAATAACGTAAAAACTCGCTAAACATGAGTGCACACTGAGGAGTTTCTTGAAGAGTTACACGATTTTCATGTGATTCACTCCATTGTGGACTCATAAGCATCACCTCAAAAACGTCACTGGATGCACACAAAATTAGACGATGAGCAGGGTATTCGATATCATTAACTACTAAACAAATATCATTCATTAGACGTTCGGCATACAATGTCGCTATTTTCATCAGAACAGTACGTGAGTTGTCAACCTGCAAAAAAGATATTTTATTAATACCATTTATTAATAAGAACACAAGATTCAAGAAAATAAGAAAAAACATATAAGAAGAATATGAGTATATAAAAAATGTATAAGTATAGTAAGTTAATGATTAAAATAAACATTATATATATGCGACGTTGCAATACTTTTTTTAAAAAGTGTGCGTGGGTCTTTCGATTTTCCTGCTTTTTAAATATGTTAAAGTACTCCGAAAAAAGTAAGCTCTGTAAGATTTCAGCTGTATAAATGTCCTAGAAGTCGAGATTTGGCCATTTGAATGTTGAAAAATGGGCTAATTTTTACCTATTTTATGTCAATTTTCAAAGTCGAGCCAAATCTCGAGTTTTCAAAATTTTCATCTGATCAAAAAACGTTTCTCTTCGTCTTTGAATTAGCTTTTGATTCACTGGCAGAAAAGTTAATTACGAATTTATTGAACTGATACCTCAAATTCGAAGGCCTTTTTTTTCATTTTTGTTCATTTTCAAAGCAAAACTCGCCAGTTTTGTGTCTGAAATTTAATAGAGATATTCTTGAAACATGTACAAAAAAATGTGTGTATTTTCATTATTAATATTACCGTGCGGAAAAAAGCTATGAGCAATTGAAATTTCTTATTTTTCACTTTTTTGCCCTATTTTGAGAGTAGGGGAGACTGAAGTAAAGCCGGATACTGGGGCAAAATCGGAGTTGTCAATTTCTCGGTTACTACTAGTGCGTTTAATATAACAGCTATGTTATCTCGATAAAATTTAATTAAAAAAAAAACAGACGGTAGCTATATTTAGTCATAAGTTATTGATGAAATACTACATTACGCAACTAGAGAGGTAAAAAGTTGGCCAGTCCAGAGCATGTGTTAATTTCCACCTGTTTAAGAATGTCATAAATTAATGAGGACATGCTGTAGGTAACTGAAAATAATTGAGTCGAACACATAATGTCACATGAACTGTACAATATATAACAAAAATTACAAAATGGTTACAATTTAACTAGTGTGAATTACAATATTATAATACATGAGAATCGATAAATTTGGTATTACAAAAGAGTTGTGTCTAAGTATTACAAAAGAGTTTGTTTGAGGTTTTTTTGTGTTAGTGAAGCCACTGTATGAGAAAGACACCGTATGAGAAGACGCTGTGTGAGAAGACCATGATGCCACGAGATACGCTGACGGGCTTCCTCACGCGAGTGAGAGTTTTTGTGAGAGCGAACATCTGACTTCTTTCTTTTGCCTGTCACAGGGGCGTGAATCAAATTTGTATCTCTCCCATTTACGTATGGAAGAGAAAGATACAGAAATATTGCGTCCGGACCGAGGTAATCACAACAGCGTCTCAGCTGTTCCACCGAGGTGCCGCGAGGTGCTGCCGTGGCAGCGCAGTGTGTCGGGCTGAGTCGAGCGCCACGGCGGGGAATTCAAAAATAGTACAATTCCCAAACATTCTGGCAGCCATCAACCGTCAGGTTGATTAAATTACAATCGGTACTGGCAAGATGGCGAGTTTGGTAATTGGCCGAGTTAGCTGCCATCTTGAGTGTAACTACTGTGGTGAGATTGTCGGTCCCAGGATGGAGTTGAAGGATTCTTGCGAGTAGCCATTTTCTTGGTGGTGATGTTTCATCTGTGAGTAATACCAGGGAACCAACTTGAATCTCATGAGTCGGATGATGCCATTTTGAGATAGATCGTAATCCTTGGAGGTATTGAGTTGACCATAGCTGTCAGAATTGTTGAGTGATCCGTTGGATGAGTTGCCATCTGGACAGTCGTGATTCATTGATCTTGAGTAAGCTTGGTTCATGCAATGAGTTAATTGCTTTACGGATAAGAAAATGTCCTGGTGTGGGTGCATTAATGTCTTCTGGATCTTTGCTAAATAGTTCTAGCGGCAGAGTTGAATGATCCTTCAATTTGAGTGAGCACGGTGGATGAATTCTCAAAGGTACTGAGTAGATTATGCTCAATGGCCCGACGTAGGTGAAATTTTATTGATTTGACCCCGGCTTCCCACTTGCCTCCCATGTGAGGTGCAGGTGGGTTGCGTATCCATTGAGTTCCATCGTTCACGAGTAAGTTGTACAAAAGTGAGATTTCTTGTTGAGCTTGCCTTAAGAATCTCTTCAACCCCTTGTTTGTTCCGATGCATTCTGTTTTCCAAAAGTTAGTTCAACAATTGAGAAATGCAGTCCGATCAGTCCGAAACCTTGCACAAGTCACAGAATCTAGAATGAATGACTTGGCCGGAGCTCTGCTTCCAATAATCTAAATTTCCTGCCTGATGTGAGCAAAGTGAGTTTTCTCAGTGCCACCGAGACATACTGCTATGTGAGAATGCCGAATGATCAGTGTTGTGAGTTGACTGCTCCTTAGTGTTATAGCTGGATGCCTTGAGTGATGATTCAGCTGAGTTTTGTTAAGCCGACCTCCTACCCTGATAATTCCTGATGAGTCAATATATGCAGTCAATCTATTGAGTACATGTTTCCGTGGGACTTGAGAATTTTTGTGCATATTGAGTTCAGTATGAAAATGAACTTGCAGAGTTTCGTTGATCCAGAAGATTTTTGCTTTGCTGATCATATCAGCTGTGAGTCTCGTCTCTGTTGAATTTTTACCCTTTGCCTTGAAATGATCACAAGCTAGTATTACTCAGTCAGTAATTCTCAGTAATTTAGTGAGTTGTGAGTATTGACTGACGAGATCGCATGAATTTTCCGAATGTGATGTGGCTGCAGTAGGGGTGACCTTTGCCTCTTTCTGGAAGGTCTTCCTCTTTTCGTGAGTCTGCTTGAGATAACCATGATGATTATCTTCACTTGATTGTTGCAATCATCCTTTAACTAAGTGCAACCCTGGTTCCAACAGATTCCTTCCATCATGAGACACGTGAGATTATGCGTGTGAATGCCATCTTCTTATCTGTCCGTACATAAACATAGAAGTTTGACAACTATGGGTTGTCCAAACACATCTTGTGAGTAAATCTTGCCGCTCCGAACTCCAACCTTAGAATGGAGTCGACTGAGTGTTGCTATCCTTGTTGATGAGAATATAAATAATGAGCCAAGTGTGAGAAATATGGTTGTACCAAGATGTGCTGCGGCCGTTGCCTGTTGCGAAGCAGTCGAAAAGCCATAAATTTTGAGAATCGAATCTAGTTGAGTGAGATCTTCTCGAATGTGCAGCCATTCTTCGCAAATGAGTTGACCTTGCTTGTTCCATAAGTACTTGAGTAGCCACAGATCTTGTAGGAGGATTTGAATTAGTAACCAGATTGTGATTATTTCTTGAGTAAGCGGCAATATCATTCTGATGTGAATTTATTTGATAATAAGATCCGTTATAATTTGAGTAATTTCGTGACGCAATCATAGTAATCTATAGCTTGAGTTGCTGGAGAGGAATTCCTTGAGAAACATCGGCACATCGAATTTGCAATTTGGCTAATGGATAGCCGTCCGCCGTGCAGAACCCTGATAACTGCATGGCCCTTGTGAAAGATTGTGTCCTTTGATGCAACTCTGCCGAAGTTGTCATCCATATCCTTCCAAAGAGGATTGAGTCTGTTGCAGTGGGTTATTGATTCCTTTAGTCTTTACCAGCTGAAGAAGAATGCAGATATCCAAGTAAAAAGTTGCTCGTGTTCCATATGTGAATTTTGCTAAAACGAAGTGCGTGAGTTGATCTGGTTCATTCATCCATGATATGCGTAGTACCATTTTTTGTAGATCCTATAGTGAGTGCGATTGACAGTAATCACTTGAGGCACGCTTGAGCTTTGCCAAATGAGTTGTTCAGTACATCAGCTGAAGTTCTAAAATAACCTTACTTGAAGTTTTCATTGTGTGAACAAAGTGTTGCTCACACAATGCTTCTTCCTACTTGAGTTTGCCTACAGTTGTTGAGGGTGGTTCTTCTTAACACAGAAACGTACGAGTAATTTCATCAATTCTTCTGCGTTAAGTTCAATCCGATATTAATGTATTGTTTTCCATTGAACAGTTGATTTAAATGATTTTAATAATGACCAGCCAAAATTGATGATTCTGCGATAGGTCCTATTACACTACCCTTGATGAGGTTAGGTTGACAATTTGACTAGAATAGTCAACACAAATGTGTACAGCAACGCGTTGAGTGGATAACTTCTTTGTATGACTCCACGTGAGTTGTTCACATTTTTCTGATGATAAATTGATGATACTTGGCTGATGATACGAGCAGTGATCCGTACCTTGAGATCCTTGTAGATAGACCGTAAGATGAGGTAATTGTATGTGAGTTGATTGGGTACCTCCAATTCCAAGAATTGGGATTGATGAATATTGCCGTGGAAGATTTGAGTAAATTGACAGCATTCTTGGAGATAAATGATACTTCTGAGCCTGAGGCGATGAGTAATCTGACAAGGAACGTACCACAAGTGTCAGTCGCCGATTTTTATAATATTGCAATAGGTTATAGTACTTAAAAAAATAAGAATATACGTATTTTTTTATCGCCTGATATTCACTTTTAGAGGGTAAAATTGATCCCTAAAGTTCACTTCCAAAAATCGTTTTTTTGGAATATTTCATAAATGAATAAAGATACCTTCATAAAACCAATGCCAAAATATTTAGAATAAAAAAGACTATAAAACTGCACCATTTTCAATATTAAGGGTTGCAACCCCTATTTTTAAAAGAGCAAAATCTTATTTTTTTAAGCGATTTTTGGCTACAAAAATATTAGTAGTTGTATATTTTTCAAAAATCTATTTATTTGGAAGAATATTGAAAAGTAAAGTTGAAATATCGATGTTTTTGAAGAGATAATATTTTTAGAGGTAACTACGCTTCCTTATATTTTTTTCATTATTTTTTTCATTAATTAAGTTTTCACGAGTTTTATAACCTTAGAATTCACTTAAATAAAGTGAGATTCATTAAAAAAATGTATATTTATAAATTTAATTTTTATAATAAGGGTAACATTACCTCGACTGATAAGAATTTTTCCATCGGTCTTATGGTCTTACAAATTAAATTAAAATAATTAATATTTATGACAGTCAGATTGCTCTTGTTCATAATCACCCCCGCAGAATCTGAAATAAAAACTTAATTTAAACCTGGAAAAAACTTTGTTAGCAAAGGACGATCTGACTGCCCCCACCACCAAATTGCCCAACGTTTCGAGCCCGCTCCGGCTCCTCACGGACTGAAATGAAACCCGCGATACACCTCCTTATATACCCCCATATCCCCTTCTTTTCTCTTACCTCCACTACCATCCACTTTCCCCTCTCCAACTTTCCATTCTCACTTAAATTAATAAAGAATGATAAATGTTATCCAATTTACTTGACTCTGTCATTAAATTTACATTATTCCGATTTTTTAGAATGTGAATACTTTCAAGGCTTTCCCTCTTATATTTATTCTTAATCCCCTGTTCCAAAATATCCACACTCCCAAAATCGAAAGAATGCAAACTATTTAAACAATGTTCTTTCAAACCCGATATACAACCTGAGCTGCGTAAACTATATTGATGTTCATATATTCTCTTTTTCAAATATCTACCCGTTTGACCAATATAACAACCATTACAATCCCTACAATTAATTCTATAAACTACTCCCGATTTTAAACATTTATGATCCTTGTCTTTACAATTACTAAATAACCTTTCTAAATTATTATCCTTTCTAAAGAAAACTTGAATATTATGTTTACTAAAAACCCTTCAAATCCTTTCCGACAAACCTCTAACATATGGTAAACTAAAATATGCGTTCTTTCCATTTCTATTCCTTGTTTAATTATCTACCCGCTGCTTCAATCCACCATTATAAATTTCCCACACTCTCTCATCAATCATTTTATCAATAAATTTTACTGGATAATTATTCTTAATAAATGTTTCTCTAACTAAATTTAAATTCTTTTTCCTAAAATCTTTATGTGACAATTTAATCGCTCTGTCAATGACACCCTTGACCGCACCTGTCTTGTTTATGAATTGGTGGTGGGAATCAAAATTTAAAAATCTACCGGACCATGTAGGTTTTCTATACCAATCTAATTTCACTCTATTATTATTAACTCTAATGACTCTAATATCTAAAAAACTCAATTGATTATCTTTCTCATCTTCTTTTGTGAATTTAATTCTATCATGGATAGAATTAAAAACATCCACAATTTCATCCACAAAACATCCAGGTACAACTGCAAAAATGTCATCAACATATCTTTTAAAAATAATTGACTGAAAAACCAACTTAGGCAAAGCAACACTTTGCAATTTTTCCATTACTAAATTCGCTATAACAGGTGACAAAGGTGATCCCATTGGACAACCATATCTTTGCTCATATAAACTATTATCAAAAGAAAAAATTTTGTTTTTAAAAACGAGATTAAGTGACTTTACAAATTCATCTTTTGTTAAACTAGTATGTACTTTAATTTCACACCATTTATCTTGTATAATATCATTCAACAACTCTAAAGGTATATTTGTAAACAAAGACACTATATCCAATGAAACCATCCTATGATCATTCGGAATAACAATATCTTTCATTATATCATAAAAGCTCCAACTATCTTTAATATATGAATTTGTTTTACCCACTATCTTGAACAATATATTAGATAAAAATCTAGCAAGTCTATACGTCGGAAAATTTATCGATGATATTATTATTCTATATGTCAACTGTTCTTTGTGAATCTTAGGAATCCCATAACATTTAACTACAGTGCCATTTTCACATTTTAAATATTTGAACATGCTATCCTTAATATAAGCTTTTCTTTTCCAATGCATCAATAATTTTTTCAATTTATCTTGTAGTCTATTGATATGTGGATTCCTAATTTTCACGTAAGTGGTATCATCATCCAACATAAGTTGAATTTTATTTATATAATCCCTTTTATCTGAAACTACAGTTACATTTCCTTTATCTGCTTTTTGGAAGAACATATTCGGATTCTCTCTCAAGAATTTCTTCGTTATTTTTAATTCATGCAATAAATTACTGTTGAAATAATTATCAAATCTATGTTCTCTTTTAAAATTATCAATAACTTTAACTAAAGAACTCCTACATTCTTTTTTAAACTCTAGATTAAAATTCTCATACTACTTTCTACCTCAGCGATGATATTCTTGATCGGAAGAGCTTTACTTGAATATGATATTCCAAATTTAGCACACTTTGACATGATATTTACCACTTCTCCTGGTTTTACTTTGTCAGTTAAATTTCTAAACCAATCCTTATTAACATTGTTTTGATTGACCTGAGAGTGTTTTCTATGCTTTAAATATTCAAATTTTCTTTTTAATTTACTCCTATGGGTATATTTTACTTTCTCAAAGTGCCTCTTTTGACCACGAGAAAATTCTTGCAAATCATTCTGTTCTACTTTATTATATAAATATCTTTCAAGCTTTAATAAATATTTATTCAAAGGATTAATTTCAAAATTCAAATCTGTAATTTCTAAGTAAAGTAATTTATTTTTGAAAAAGAAAATATTTTTCCGTAGATCATAAGAAACTTTTTTGTTGTAATTCCGATAAAAACTCTTATCATCAAATTTTTTCCCAATATGGTTAGGAAAAATATTTGATTTTGTACAGCTAAGAAGAAAAGTGAGTTGCTCCTTTAAAATTACAATCCTTAAAACTATTTTTACCCATTTTGAAATTATTTTTACCCATTTTGAGCAATAACCTTTCACCACCTTCTCATAAATCCCATATATATCTCTAAAAAACATTTTACCCCACCTTTAATAGATCTTAGTTTTATCATTAAAAATATTACTTATGTCGACTGTAATTTACTATCAATTGATAAGAATTTTTCCATCGGTCTTGCAGTCTTACAAATTAAATTAAAATAATTAATAGTTATGGCAGTCAGATTGCCCTTGTTTATAATCACCCGCGCAGAATCTGAAATAAAAACTTAATTAAAACCTGTAAAAAACTTTGTTAGCAAAGGACGATCTGACTGCCCCCCACCACCAAATTTCACCAAAAAAAGTCAGATTGTCCTTTGCTAACAAAGTTTTTTCCAGGTTTTAATTAAGTTTTTATTTCAGATTCTGCGGGGGTGATTATAAACAAGGGCAATCTGACTGCCATAAATATTAATTATTTTAATTTAATTTGTAAGACTGTAAGACCGATGGAAAAATTCTTATCAGTTGATAGTAAATTGCAGTCGACATAAGTAATATTTTTAATGGTAACATTACCTATTTCTTTGGTGCAAAATCTTTTTTCTTCGAGTATGAAAATTATATAAATAATACTTTTTTTTAACTCAATCTAGTTAAAAGAATATCATAAATAAAATTGATGTATTTCGAAAATTTTTACGAAACAAGTTTTTATGAGGGTAATATCCCCCTACTTTGATCTATTACCATATTTAAAAAAATGAAAGTCAGATAAAATAATTTGAGAAAATGGTTTTTGTAAGTAATAATCATAGTTAAGTGTTTTGAAATAAGCAAAAAAAAATATTTTCTCCATCCCTTGGGCGAAAGTACGTGATTACGCCGTTCGCTTAGGCTAGAAGAAGTAGCACTTTAACCCATTGCTGACACGCCTGTAACAGTTGCCGCGCGCAAGTCGCGGCATAGTGCGACTTCGGTGCGCAACTGTCTCGCATTGGGAGCGTGGCGTTCTCAAGAAGGATGGTCACTATATCCACCGATAAATAGCACGTCGCTCTCACAAATAGGGTGCTATCCTATGCGTTGCGAAAAATTAAACGGAACGCATTAAAGCCTGTGAGGGTGCGATCCCATGGAGGTCCCAAAAATTAGGCCGAACGCATTTAAGCCTGTGAGGGTGCTATCCCATGGCGTTCCGAAAAATTAAATGAAACCATTAAAGCCCGTGAGAGCAAGACATTCACGAAAAAAACCTCTCTCTCGCTAAATGGTTCCGTTGAATTTTTACGCCGGATATACCGCACATGCTTTTATCAAGGTATTCGTGCGAAAATTGCAATAAATAGTCATAAGATACTTCGTGATTATAGAAAAAGTTAAAATACTATAATAAATATAAGTGACTATTTTATTGAAATGAAAGTGGATAAATGTTTTTATAAAAATAGAGACTGAAAATTGAACTATTTATTAATAAATTCATGTTTATTTATTTGAAAATATCCTCTTTATCTATCCCTCTTTTCTTGACTCACGTGTATACGTAATAATCTGTTTGTTCATGTATTTTCGATGCCCGCCCCAACCAGCAAATGTTGGGCGGGCATCGGACACACATACGCACGCACAACGGGAAAGAGCAGGCAAGCAGATCAGACGAATCATATAAGCTGCAAGCACTGCGTGGAATAGCCACAAGAGCGCAGCGATGCTAGCAGCTGGCCTTACTACGAAAGTAGCAACATGGCCGCGTAACGCAACTGTCAGCTGGAAGGTTATAGCAACGGTGATTTCAACTTTTTTCGACTAAATAGTGGACGTACTTTCGCCCTGTGATAGAGAAAAATACTATTTCTTGCACGGAAGAAAAATGGAACTTGGTACATTCAGCTCGTACGTGCGGAAGTTCCATTTTCTCCCCTTGTAAGAATATCTACTATTTTAAGGAATAAAAACTACGTACTAAATAAACAACTTGATAAAACACTCATTTGCCTTTAGATTTTTGTTAGTGTAATGGAGTGAAAATAAAAAAATATTTGAATATTAATACTGTTAGAGTTATGCTTGGAAAAAGGAGTAATGAAGATATAAAACACACACGCTTTATTTAATAAAGAATATTTATTAACACGGTCGTTGAACTATCGCTCTTACAAAAGATACTAAAAGTATAAAAGGATTTAGAATAACACCGATGCTCTCAGTAACAGCTCTAAAGGAGCACTGACTGTCGCTGGCCGGCGGCAGGCGCGGCTCTCCTAGAACAAAAGAGGACTAGACGAGGGGTAAAGGGGAGAGCGCTAAGCAACGTACGAAACAGTTGAGCCAGGCCCGTATTTCTAACACTCCCTCCCGGGCCTCTTAAGCTGTGTAACCAGACCAATTGCTTTTTGGTCGGGTTTTTCTCTCCCTCACCATCCTCGGCTCCGTTTCTTTTTATTTGCTTTCTGCAATACAAACAAAACAAATATTAATAACAGATCATAATTACAAGTTCGAAATTAGTTTAACTAATTTCTTATGCAATTCAAAGGACAGAGACTCAGTCATCACATCTGCCTCCTGTTCCTTAGATGCTATCCACATCACGCATATCAACAGTCGCTCAACACACTCGCTCATGTAATTCTCTCTAATATCAGTTATATTTCGCAATTTAATACCGTCGCCTGTTTTCACGTTCGTTTCAGCCGATCGATTACCGTACCATAACGTTATCGGTGTGAATTTTTCGGACAACACGTTCACTAGAGAATTGTGTATTGATACCAGCTCTTGGCTACAGTCGCCCATCGATACATACTCCGCCTGACAAGTAGATAGTTTCATATAGCGTTATTTGCGTGTTCTCCAAGCTATGGTATCTCCAAAGAGTTTAATTATATAGCCGCTTGTCGTCAACGAGTTTTTACGGTTGCCGAAACTCGCATCAGAATAGCCTTCAAAACAGTCGCTGTTGCCAAGATAATTTAAACCCATTGTTGCAGTTCCCTTTAAGTACTTAAGCACTCGCTCTACTCCCTGCCAGTCGCTATCTGTCAGTTTAATTTGATGTCTGCTAACACGTTCACCGCGTAAGCTATGTCAGATCTACATGCATTTGCCAGATACAGGAGAGTACCTATCACTTCACGATAGGGTCTGTTATGGTTATTTTCAGTCGTTATAAGTTCGCTTATATTTTCTTTTTCCTCTCGCTCTTTTCGCTGTCTGTTCGCAACTTGATTTGTAATCATAGGCGCTCGCTGTGGGTGCACATCCTGATAGCCAAATTTAATCAAAATTTTGATGATGTAATTTTTCTGATGAATTTTTAACGTTCGAGATTTTCTGTCTCTCTGAATCTCTAAACTATGAAAAGACTTTGGCTCACCTATATCTGTCATTTCGAAATTTCTTTTAAGACTGGTTTTTATTTCCTTTAATTTTTCACTGTTGTTACACGCCAAAAGTATATTGTCGACATACAAGACTAAAATCAGAAATTTGTTCCCGTCATGCCAAGTAAACAAACATGGTTCGTAGAAGTCCGGTTTCAACCCAAATCTTTTCACAGTTTCAGTGAACCTCTGGTTCCAGCACTCCGTATACAGCCTTTTTAAGCTTACACACTTTCTGTCGCTTAATCTCGGTCGAACATGCTATTCCTTCCGGAATTTCCATGAATACTGGAACATTCAGACGGCCATTCCAAAATTCTGTCATTACGTTCATTTGACAGAGTTCAAGATCGAACTTATTTGCTATCGCAAGTGTCATTTGAATTAAAGGCAGTCGAGAAACAGGGGCATACGTCTCCTGTAAATCGTATTCATTTTTATCCTTAAAGCCCCGGATGACCAGAGGAGCTTTATATCAGATATTACCATCTGGTTCGATCTTTATCTTCTGTACCCACCTTGAGTCAATTACGTTCTGTCGCTTTCCGTCGCTAGGTGCTGTTTTTCTGTCCACCAGTTCCCACACTCAGTTTATATTCATAGACTCAAGCTCATTATTAATGGCTTCAATCCATTCCCATTTCTCAGTCGCTTTCATTGCCTCTTGGTAACTAAATAGATCTCTATTCACAGCAGCGAACATAGCATGTACCGTCGTTCTAGTGGACTGTCTTTTGAGTTGAATTAGCTTTCGCTTTTATCGGACGACCACGTCCTCTTTTCACTGTCGCTCCCTCCGATACAGTTTTCTCCGTCGCTTCAGAGTTAAACTCAACAAACCATAAGTCTCCCAGTCGCTTATGTTCGTCTTTTTATATTTATTACCAAATACTAGTTTTTCGTTGAAGTTAACATCACAGCTTTCGTAAAACTTGCCTTCCTCTGGTTTGAGAAATAAATATCCAGTCTCTTTATATCCCACCAGTATAACTCTCCTTCCTATGAATCTGAATTTTGGCCCTGTTTTACGTTGTACCTTCATGTAAGCCAAACACCCGAAACGTTTTAACTGTGTATTGTCCACTCTGTGATTTGGATTGAATACTTGAATAGGTGAAATCATATTATGTCATTTATTTGGTGTTCTATTATACGCATATACCGCTGCGTTGAAAGCCAGATCCGATATGTTCTCGGGAAGTCCAGAATCGTACATCAGCGCTCGCACTTACCTCTGGATCGTCTGGTTGAACCTTTCAGCTACACCATTGTGTTGAAGCGTATCAGGACATGCCAACTGTAGTTCAGCATTCAGTCGCTTCAAAAACTTCAGTCGTATAACCACCCGTAAACTCAGTCCCCTGATCGCTTCGCAAGTTACAAACCTTCGGATCTTTGCCTAACAGATCTCGAGCACTCTTTACAAAAGATTCTAAACAATGACCAGTCTCATCTTTAGTTTTCATCGCGTAAGCTATAGCCAAATGCGAGAAATCATCTATAAATACAGAAATGTATTTGTATCCCTTCGGATACGAAGCAGGACTTATCATGCCCATGACATCTGCATGTATAATCTGCATAGGCTCTGTCGCTCGCTGCCTCGTTATTTTGAACGGCAATGTTTTAATTTTGGAAATCATACATATTTCACACTTTTGTATAAAGTAATCGAAACGACCTTTTTAAGTTCTTTAATCTCTGACATTTTTTTTTTTAGTTCTTTCAAATAACTGACGAACGCATGACCCAAACGTACATGCCATAACATGGCCTGATTATTTACCTGTGACTTGTTCAACTTCTCTTCCAACTCTATGTCGCATGTTGGATTTTCATTCTCTCTCGCTTCATTCACGTCGCTTATTTTTCGATCGCGTATGGTATTATCGAAGTCTGAACATATCACAGTATCAGTTTCACAGTCTCTATCTTCAGTCTTACTTTCGTTTATACACGCTTCTACTGTCTCTTTCGCTTCACGTTTAGTCATGTTTCTCGTAGTTATATAAGCTACAGCCCTATTTCTGTCTACATTGGAAATAACAGTCACTTTATTTATTTCAAATTCTATTATCCAGTAGGGTTTATAGTAAATGCCTGATATAAAACTTGCTTTTGATATCGGATCATAAATATCAATTTTTAGTATTTTATTATCGTTCGCTAATACTTCAACTGAGCCGACTCCCTCCGATCTGAAGTTTATTCTGTCGCTTTTATATGTACATTTATTTTCATATTGTTACATACTCAGTCCTTTTAAAAATGACACTCGAATTATTCGAAATGTTCTGTCGCTTCAGTATCTGTCACAAATCTGGATTAAATAGCATTGTTCTATGCGGTTGAAGTGAAAAGAAGTCCAGCATTGTATGCTTGTACGTTTCGTTCGTTCATATTCAGTAATATACTGTCGTCTTCTAAGTTTGCTGATTATCGATCACTCGCTTTATTTTACGTGCTGACTTTTCCAGTTTTCACACCGCCTTTTTCTCAACATGTCCAGTCGCGCAAATTTGCCATCAGCATGTTAATCAGATTCTAGTCTTTTACTTCCGTTGTGATTCACGACATAGTCGCCAGATCGCTTATTATTTCATGAAGCATAGAACTCTTTTCGAATATCCTAAGCTCGTATATGAGGCGTTTCACGTCAGCTCTCCAGGCGCGGCGCGCGAGCGCGAAATCATGCTGTTTTCAGCTTGTGTTTGAAGGGCTAAGATGTATCTAAAAAAAATAATCCCCAAGTGGTTTCGATGTATTTTTTCCTCAGCTTTCCAATGGTGCTATTAGTTTATCAAAAATTTTCAATTCTAAGTATTTCTTGAATAATATCTCGAAAAAATCAAAAAACCCCTATGTAGAAAAAGGCTATATCCATGTAAAATTTCCTCCTCTTTTGATTTAGGAGGTCAAAAAAAATATTAAAAATATAGTTTTTGAGATATAACACGTTTTATATTTTCTTGAGGTTAGAATTGAAAAATTTTGAGAAACTAATAGCACCATCGGAAAGCTGAGGAAAAAATACATCGAAATCACTTGGGGATTATTTTTTTTAGATACATCTTAGCCCTTCAATCACAAGCTGAAAACAGCATGATTTCGCGCTCGCGCGCCGCGCCTGGAGAGCTGACGTGAAATGCCTCATATACAGTCCCCAAATTCATCACGATACAATATCATGATATATGACAATTGTTTTAATATCATGCTTTCAGATTTTATATCAGTATACTTAAAACCTGCAACGTCACGTTTATAGCAGTATAAATAAAAACCATTTTTTTTCTCGATCTGAAAAACAACTTCAGCCAAATTATTATAAATTATTACGAAGTCCTCAACACCATCAACGAAAACTGTCGCCATTTCTTTCAATGGTTCTTATACTGCATGTTATAAAACTGTCTATGCTCTGTCACTTTAATGTTACAGTGGTCTCGAATTCTAAACTTACGTTCATCGAACACATCAAAATAGTTTTATTTAGATTAACACTCGCTTTTACAATTGATTTAGTCATATACAACAGGTCGTTCATTTGTAAATCAGATCTAAGAGAATTCTGAAAATATCATTCATATATATTTCTATCACACAATAACATTCAGTCTTATTCAAAATTCAATTTTGATTTTCCGTCTCTTATATGCAATGTTTTATTTATATTTGATTTTATTTATATTAATTTTCACCTGCGTGAAATTACGAAACTCGAATTATCAAATATATGTGGACTTTCTCAATTTATTTTCTGCCGTATTAACATACGTTTAAATAATCCTTACCATATAACATGTTTCTGTCTCTCTTTGACTCTGTCGCTTTTACTTACTCTCACACCAGCCACTGCTACCACTCGCCCTTTGTCGCGCCTATTGCGGTATAGTCTCTGTCGTCTTCCTCCGTCTCTATTCCGTCATTACTTCAAGAGATACTTCCCATACCTTTCCAGCAATAAAGTATTATCATCGGTCGCCCGTCTACTTTTGCCTGATGAAAAGCATCTATTAAGATACATGTTTCATCCAGCATCTTGAATGCCATGTCTGCAATTAAAATCTTTCAATAAACAAACCGTGTTGAACACAAACACTACGAGTTTATATAGGATTTTAAAAAAAGAACGGGATTTTAAGGTAAATCAGTCGCCATTTCATTTAACTTGTTATCGATTTTATTCAAATAACAACGATCTTATCCTTCAAAATTTCATCACCGTTTGTCGGATTATTATTAGACTTTCCGGCCTGTATTTCAGTCGCCGTTACACGCTTTCCCCTCCGATACAGTCGCTCATCCCTTGCTTTATCGTCACTCGCCAGTTCGCTCATTTTTCCGATTAAACTCTATCATTTGCGTCAAAATGATTCGGAGTTGTTCTTGTATTATTAAAGTACATTTATCATTAATGTTTTCACTAGCTAGATTTACTTTTGTAGAATTAAAATGTGGTATCATGTTTTTATTTACATATAATTTTTGTATATGTACCAATTGGATTTAACTTTCGTACGTTTGATATACTTGATTTACCTCTCAAAATTTCATCGTTTACACTCGTCGTAGAAACACCGTCGCCTTCGCTCTGTCGCTCATCACTGTCGTTATCTGTCTCTTCTTTCTGTCGTTCTTTCTCGACTCACTCGTCTCCGGTACCGGACTCGACCTGTTCGCAACATTCTCACTCGCTTTTCTCCGTCCCATTTCACTCGCTTTTGTCCGTCTCATTTCACTCGCTATTTTGAGAGGCATTCCTGCCTTTGTGGCAACACGGCATTAGCAGCGATCGGTCCTCTAACTCTGCCTTTTCGATTGCATCTTTCAAGATGCGCTGTTCGTCCAACGTCATTGTTGTTACAAAAATCTTTCAATAAACAAACCGTGCCGAACACAAGCACTACGAGTTTATATAAGATTTCAAAGTAACAGCAAAGTTCTGAGATCAATCGACTGCAAATACCATGTATATGATAAAAACTTTGAATAAAGAAACCTTGCCGTTTCAGTAATAAAATCTTTTAGTGAACAAACTGTGCCGAACGCAAGCACTACGAGTTCATACAAGATTTGACAACAAGAATTTTAAGATAATTAAGTGTACATTTTTCCTTAAAATTATCAATTTTATTGCAGGTATTTTCCTTCTGCCGTACCAAGTTATTAATTTTATAGACGTACTAAATTTTTATTCCTTTTGCCTTCGCAAGGATTACTCGAGATTTATTTTATCTGTATACAGAATAATTAATTAATAATAATAGTAATAATAATAATAATAATAATTAATAATTAATTCGAATTAATATTTATATGCATATTTAATTAATCATAAAATTCTATCTACGAACCACAATCGGCCGCTACGCATTTTTTTTATTTCACTGTTCGCTTAATTTTCCGTCGTATGGCCATACTTAATTTCCCCGCTCACGTAAAGTCGTTGCGTGCATTACCCGAAATCGATCGACTTGCGCTACCTCTTCCACTCGCTTATTCTGTCGCGCGCTCCTCTATACATGGCTGTGCAGGGCGCCTTTGACTTCTCCTCCCCTCTCACGGTCGCATACGGGAGCTCAGTCGATGTCTGCTTCGCGCGCCTTGATGCGGAAGACAGGCCGATGCCGCTCTCCCTCCCAGCGCGCGCACATGGTACACGAAGTGCCGCTGACAGGCTCGCGCTCTGTCTCCGTCTCACAGGCACACTCGAATACCGCACGCGATGCCATTATGCCCGCTCGAGGCACACGCGCTCCTTCAGTCTCTCGCTCTCTCTCTCTCTCTCTCTCTCTCTCTCTCTCTCTCTCTCTCTCTCTCTCTGTCTCTCTCTCTGGCTCTCTCTGTCGACGGGTAAGTGTCAACATCTTTGAATTTTGCTCCCGACTTTTTCGTGCATTTCTGAAATATTCTTTCACTCCTTGGAGTGCTTTGTTGACAGAAAAGTGGCTCCACCGGCTCTCAAGCTCCTCGCCTAAGGGCCCATGTTTTACACGGTGTCCTATGAGCCAGGAGTTACTTTTCTATTGAAGACACTTGCCCTAACCTCCAAGGCTGGCAATCATAGCTACCATCAACGAGCAAATCCCGGCTTTCACCATCGGTGAGTGTTAACTCCATCACCAGCACCAACACCACGTATCAGCATTTGCTGGCCACCACTCCTCCACTGCACTGCACCACACTGCAAGTCGGCGTACGGTTCCTACTGCGGCAGCTTTCTAATCATCCCAACGGCGAATTTTGAATTCAGCGGGCCAACCGACAGCAGACGGAAAGCTGTCAACAATCACAGAGGCGATCGTGTGTTATTGTAGTGGAACATGGAGAAGAGGT
Organism: Torymus aiolomorphi; assembly: GCA_036365515.1. Lineage (NCBI taxonomy): Eukaryota > Metazoa > Arthropoda > Insecta > Hymenoptera > Torymidae > Torymus > Torymus aiolomorphi. The sequence goes on along the minus strand of CM070877.1, from coordinate 57,611,423 downwards.
GTGCTGTATGCGGTGAGTCATCGATGAGAGTGCTGGGATTATGCCCGATATGTGGCCAGCCGTGTCATGCCAAATGCTCCGGCAAGAAAAAGAGTGCCCCGTGTGACCTATGCCGCATTGCGGAGCAGAGACCAACGTCAGCAGAGGCGTCATCCCTCATCAAGCCGAAGAGTGCGCAGGTGAGCAAGCGTGCATCGTTGTCCCAACGACGCACGCCCAATACATCTAATATTGCCGCCTCCCACCATCATACGCCTCTCGGCTCATCGACGCCGGCTGCCAAGCTCTCCGCGCGTAATAGTAGCGCGCATGGGTCGTGCGCGCTACTCGCTACCAGTGTGGCTAAGTCTGCCGGGCAGGTAGCTGGAGCGCAGGGGCCAGGAGCGCCAGAGAGAGGTGCCGAGCGGGCCAACTGCCCACAGGCGCAGTCTGCTCTGAGTGAGAGTACCGGACGGGTCACCGACACTCAGGCGCCAAAAGACGCATCACAAATCTGCGAAGTTACGGGAGATATTTCATCGGCAGTGGCGAGCTCAAGTATTGCGCAATCTTCCGCCACCAACCAGGTACTACCCCCGCCGCTGGGGGATGTAAACCTGGTTGGTGTGACAAATGTTTTAATTCCTGTAAGCACGCTGAAGCTCTTTTTTCAGCGTTTCGACATGCTCGAGAGGCAGTTGGACGAACTCAAGCTCCTTGGCAGCCGGAGCCCCGCGTCGTGCAGCGCCGACACCACTCACTGCGATGAGGGTCAAATCAACAATGCGAAGCTGCCCACGCGGGTCTCTGTTGTCGAGGAGCAGGTGAGCAACCAAAATTGCTTACTTGAGTCCCTTGATTCCAAGTGCCAGCTGCTTCTCGAGGCCAACTCTTCACTAAAAGATAAATTAGACAAAGCGTTTAGCAGCTTCGAAAAGCTCCAGCGTGCTCATGGAGCCAGCGAATTTAAATAGCTTAATTTTTAATAGTCGTGAAGTAGGTGACATTGGCAGCTCTACTTCCGCTGCCAGCACAAATTCAGTGCTATTATGCCCGTCCTCTCAGCCGGGCCCTGGGGCCTCTTCCGCGTGTTCTGGGATTGATGGTTCTGAGTCCTGCGAGGTGGTACTTAATGGTATTTTAAAGAAGGATTTTGTATATACGGAGGTATTAACCAACCAAATCGCCTTCGCGGTACTCGGAACCATTTATCCCCCATTAAACAGCGATAATATTCTTGGGACGCGTGTCTTGGTGGTCCGGAACCCGTCTGAGAGAAATGGAGGTGAGGCGGCGGGAGGCTTGGGGTCGCGAGCAGGCGCATTGCCCTCCTGCATAGTAAGGCTCAGCAGCCCGAGCCTGGTCAGGGATGTGATGCGAGCTAAGCGCTCGCTCGCCAATTCTTACTTTACCACAAGTAACATCGATCCCGAAATGCTTGGCCCGGTTTTAGCTGCTTGTGTGGCACACCATAAAATATTCATAAATGAGATGTTGCCCCATGATAAGTTCCAGGAATTTAAGAGCCTGAGGTCCATCGCCCAGGGGCTGGGCTTTAAATATGTGTGGCACTCGGGTGGTAGATTCCTGGCTAGGCATAAGGGGGGCGAGCGTGCGCATATCTTCGCCACAGCATCCGACCTACAAGTCATTCAAACGACATGCCAGTCTGCTAAAAAACATCTGCCCAAAAGCAACCCGTCAAATGCTGCAGCCACTAACAACGACATAGTTGTTGCGAGGCAGGGAGCAGAAGAGGTTGTTGGGTCGGCGCCTACATCATGACTGGGATCGACTGCTTGCAAGGGGACGGGGGGTGGATGTCCTCTCAAGGCTGGGTTTCTTAATATTAACTCAATCAGACCTCGTATAAATAAGCTCCGTCTGTACCTGGTTGAAGATCCCTCCTACCACCTCTTTGGCATAGCTGAATCTTGGCTTGGACCTGACGTTGATGACAGTCTCATTCAGATTGATGGCTACTCAGTGCTTAGGCAGGATCGTAATATAAATGGGGGCGGAGTTGCTCTGTATGCACGAAACGACTTCACCATCACGAAACTGGCGTCATCTATGACTATGGGAAAACCCTCAATCCCTGAGTACTTATTCTGTCGTGTGCAGCAGGGTTCCTTTCCTCCCATTTTGGTCGGTGTCATTTATAGACCTCCACACATTGCCATGCAAAAGGACACCGACCTTTTCGATGTTTGGCGCGACCTGAGTAGTGTGCATAGTCACAAGTTTATCATGGGGGATCTGAATGGTGACTTGTCATCGGCGTCCGATGCTGATGCATATTCCATCAGAAACCTTGCCACAGAGTTATCATTACATATTGTGCAGCATGGCCCAACACATCACACGCCCACGTCTCACGAATGGATTGACTTAATCCTCACGGACGAAAACGACGAGGTGCTTGACTATGCGAATGAACACCTGCCCAGTTTCGGTAAGCATGCTATCATTGATGTTACCATCAACTATTTTGTGCCAGCGCGAGTAGGGAAGTCTTTCTCCTACAGAGATTATAAAAACGTATGCCCTTCATCTCTCAATGAATTACTTGCGCGCTGCGATTGGGTAGGCATGAATTCGATTGAATCCGATTTGGAGGGAGCACTAGATTCCTTAAACGCAAACCTTAACTCTGTCATAAACGATTTAGCGCCTTTAAAAACTGTGAAACCCAGTCGAAATAATGCTCCTTGGATTGGTCCTGAGCTGAGGGAACTAATCAACAAACGTAATGCGGCCCATAGGCGTTACAAACGCACTGGGCGAGCGGCGGTGTTCGATGGGTTTCTTCGGCTCAGCAATGAGGTCGACTCACGCTTTGCTTAAGAGCGTAACTCCTTCCTTCACAAACATCTCTCAGACGCTCTTGATGCTAACAAGGATATATGGAAGGAAATGCGTAAACTCGGCCTTATTCCAAAGCGAAAAGAGGAGGACCTTTGCGGCTTCACGCCGGGAGAGTTAAACGCTCACTTCGCTGGAATCTCTGTGTCCCCCCTTGAAAACATAGAAGAAGCTATGGACACTATTTTACTGACAAGTGAGGAGGGCTTTTCCTTTAAACAGGTTACACTGAGTGATGTAATTCTTGCAATTTCTCACTTCTCCTCACAGGCAAAAGGGGTGGACGGAATTCCTCGGGAGGTGGTCGTGAAGGCTCTCCCTGTCATTGGTGACTACTTGGTCAGAATTTTCAACTCCTCCTTCGCGCAGGGAATTTTTCCGGGCTCCTGGAAGCAGGCACAGGTAATTGCACTCAAGAAAATTGCATCGCCGTCTACTGTCTCGGACTTTCGTCCTATAGCACTACTCTGCTTTCTTTCTAAGGTGCTTGAAAAAATTGCCCACAACCAAATCACGGAGTATCTTAATAGCAATAACTTACTTGACCCCCTCCAGGCCGGATTTCGCAAGCACCACAGCACGCAGACGGCACTTCTCAAGCTAACCGACGATATACGTATAGGCATCGACAACAGACAACTGACGTTACTGCTACTGTTCGACTTCAGCAAAGCCTTCGACACCATCTCACCAACAGCGCTTCTGCGTAAGCTCTGTCGGCTGGGGTTCTCCAGGGCAGCTCTCCTGTGGATTCAATCATATCTGAAAGGACGTACCCAGATAGTCACCTCAAATAGCAAAGGTAACTCTGACTGGTTAGAAATCAATCTGGGAGTTCCACAGGGATCTGTCCTGGGTCCACTGCTTTTTTGTCTCTACGTTAACGACTTACGTGACGTACTTGACGGTAATACTATCAGACATATATTTTACGCAGATGACCTTCAAATCTACTTACACACGACAAAAGACGAAATTCTGGAGGGTATTGATCGGCTGTCCCATGCGGCGCAAATGGTGGCTGAATGGGCGGCGAACTCGGGCCTGCACCTCAATGCTGGTAAGACCAAAGCCATTGTATTCGGCTCCAGGGTAGGAGTTAATCATATAAACTCATTAGATCTGCCAGGTATTGGTGTGCGGCCTGGAGAACGCATCCCGTACAGTAGCGAAGTTGCGAGTCTCGGTGTTACACTGGATAGTAAATTAACATGGAAACCGCACATTGACCAACTCACAAAGAAAGTCAATAAAGCCCTATACAGTTTGCGGTTTATTAGGGCGTGTACCACCGAGATTCTCCGCAAAAGATTAGTCGAGTCCCTAGTTCAACCCCACCTTGACTACTGTACGGTGGTCTACTTGGACGCGTCTGACGAACAGCGAGCGAGAGTGTAAAGATTGAGCAATTCATGTGTGAGGTACGTTACTGGGACTAGGAGGGACGAGCATATCACCCCCTACTTGAGACGTCTGGGCTGGCTCCGTATGGATTCACGCAGATTCTACTTCGCAGCCCTGCTACTATATAAAATAATTCGGATGCGTGAGCCCAGTTACTTGGCTGCCTTTTTTACCGTGCACAAGCCTAGGCCAACAAGCAGGGGAGTGCAGCCGGAGCTTGCTTTTCCTGCCTTGAACTATAAGACGGGTGATAGAGCGTTTCTGGCTCAGGGTGCCCGCTTTTGGAACTCCCTCCCCCCCTCCCTGCGCTACCTTCCATCACTTTCATCATTCAAGAGGGCTGTGCGCCAACACCTGCTTGATCTCGACGCCTAGCCTCTCTATAAGGATGCTTAGAGCTGCCAGTGCGGGGACCTTTATCTAGTTTAGTATTAGACTGCGGATTAACTTTGATCTGTGATTTTTTGACTAAGCGGCTGTGATACCTTACTGTGATATTTTATGAAATGGTTAATGTATAACTGTAATATTTTCCTTTTAGCGTATAGTACCAGCTGTGATATTTTCTCTAGTTTTATTTATTTATTTTGTCTTAATGAAGGGTCCTCGTGATTTTTAATGATTTTTATGTATTTTATTTTTATTTTATCATATGGTTCTTTTTTATTATTTTTTTATCGTAATTGAAGGTCCTCGTAGACAAACATATTTTTATGTATAATTTATATATTTGTATCAGGTTGTATTACTTTTATTTTTATATATTTTTATTATATCTTATTTTACTGTATTTTATTTTAAGTTATACACTGTATAAATTCTGTATTAATTATTTTGCCGCGAAGGCAAATAAATCGTATCTATCTATCTATCTCTCGCGCGCGCGCTAGCACATACGCATACGATGCGCCGCCATTGCGCTCGCCCGAGGCACGCACACTCCTTCTGTCTCTCTCTCTCACTCTCTCTCGCTCAAAGAAGCTATTAGCGCATCGCGGCCTCCATGCCGGTTCACCGGCAGCACATGTGCGGGTCAAGACCCGTTGTAGGGTCCGCACGCCACGACACAGGACGCGTCCGCCCTTCGCTTTACGCGGAAATCTAACGATCACTCGCCTTAACCACAACACTCGCAATTTGCGCAGCCGCACGATATATGTGACACAGACGAATTTAGATTACCGGTACTGCTCGTTTTCAATTCCCGTTGACTTCAAATTTTCTTATAACCGTCGCGCACTGTTTCTAAGCCGGCAAAGCTCTTACTTACAATTGTGAGTCTGACCAGTCATCTGTATGTCTGTCACCTCCTTGTCTGTTGCAACCTCTCGTCCGTCGCCATTACCTTCGTCTCCAGCTCGCGTGCGTCCATCTCTTCCTCTCCTCCTGGGCCCATAACCTGTTAGAGTTATGCTTGGAGGAAGGAGTAATGAAGATATAAAACACACACGCTTTATTTAATAAAGAATATTTATTAACACGGTCGTTGAATTATCGCTCTTACAAAAGATACTAAAAGTATAAAAGGATTTAGAATAACACAGGTGCTATCAGTAACAGCTCTAAAGGAGCACTGACTGTCGCTGGCCAGTGGCAGGCGCGGCTCTCCTAGAACAAAAGAGGACTAGACGAGGGGTAAAGGGGAGAGCGCTAAGCAACGTACGAAACAGTTGAGCCAGGCTCGTATTTCTAACAAATACCTACAGGAAAGACTGGAAGTATCCAACCATTAGATGTTTACGGATTCCGTGTATGGAAAAATTTTGTTAAAACAAATAAAAACATTGTTTGAAACATTTTTCAGACAATGTTGGTTCAATGGTGATTTCGCAACGATGATGAGCAGTTGAGAAAAGCCGTAAGTTGAGCGTGATGAGATGAGACAAGCCAGTTGAGGAGAGCCAGTGAATTATTGAGTGAGATGAGCGAGAGAATAGCCGGAGCGGCTGCACAGAGATGCTGCCTCGTGGCGAGTAGATAGTAGAGAGCAATCACACAAACTACACTCGATGATCCATAGTAATAATTATCGCCCAAATCTCGTGATATTATTGATCACAGTAATGTTGAGTTGCTACCGATAAAGAGTACCTTGGTGAGAGTGTAGGTGTGATTGAGAGCTGGTGAGAAAGAGCCAATGGAGAAGATGCCGTGAGTAGCGAGCCCATGTTGCTTCGAAGAGAGTAACCGAAGAAGGTTGTCGTCTATAATATTAGAGTTTTACGATACCAAATATTCATAGAGTCCTTTAGACCTTGAATTTGAACTCTGGCTGATTTCACTGAGACCTTTATAACTGATACTACGATCGCTTAATAATTTTTTCTTAACATTTATATAGACGTTATGCGGCTTAAAGGGAAGTTACGAACTTATGGTTAGCTTTCGAAAATTACCTTGAGAATTATGAAAAATTAAATAAGTTTGTTAACGCATTTTTGACAAAAATTATTGTTAAAATGATATATGGATGATAAATTATTAATACTACGAGAGAGTATAAAAACAATACTAACATTTATTGTAAAAAAGTCAATGTTGCAATATAAAAACAGCTGCCAATTCATTGGCAAGATACTTCCTTAAACTAATTTATCGATTCCATTTTTTAAATTTAAAAAACCAAAGTAAATTTTTCACAACAGAACTTTATTAATAAATAAAGCTGTTTTCTTTGTGGTTCTTTGTTGTTTGTTAAACAATTTGACTTCATATAAAAAGTATCTTTTTTGTTTTTTCAAATACATTAGTTTGAGAAAGAAATGTATGTATTGGCAATAATCTAATAAATATTTGTTTTGAAACAGTTATTTAACTACTATCCTGCTCGACTTAGTGGTTTAAAGTTAATCCATTATTGTAACAATCATACAAATATAATAACTAAGTTATACTGTTACGTGAGAGGTTAGGTTAGCCTCTACGTAATGGCAAACATAAAAATTTTGGTCGCCGCACTGGGATGTCTATCATTCCCTACCTAGGATCGATAAATCGCCTTTAACTCTGGAATCGCGCGGAGCACCTCTATCTACCGTGAAGGGTTGGTACGAGGGCGTAAGGTTCATAAATATTTGGAATATCTGACCTGATAAACCGACGAGGCGATTAATAAACGGTATTTAGAGAACTTCATATATTATGTACTGTTAAATATTTAAATAGGGCCAGCAAATATTATCAATTAACTAGGAAGGGCGCGTTTGGAACGTATTGAGACCCTTCCGTAAAATTGTTGGGGCCTTACGCCTATTCTGAGTCTTGTATTACTATCAAAGTTTGAATTTCGCGCGCTTTCACGTTTGAATTTCGCGCGATTTCACGTTTGAATTTCGCCCGTTCTCGGGAGTCAAGAACGTATACAGTAGTCGCCGGTACCCGCGCCGATAGTCAGTGCCATGCCATGTCAGTGAAAAGTCTACGGGGACTCCTTGACGTTTCCTTAAATTCTTTAGAAATGTTAATGGATTAGTAAAACCTAATTCTCGACGGGTCGTACGCTTCGATTTTCGGTGGTTTTGACAATGCATACTACAATGCATCCTCCCAACTACCTACTGCACGAAGTGAATCCCGGGCTATGGTTAGTAATTATAAATACAGTATACATATATATATATATATATATATATATATATATATATATATATATATATATATATATATATATATATATTGTCACGGGGTGGATTTTCGGGCTAAGGCACGTTTCACCTGTGTACCTTAGCGGTTCAAATCCATATCTCTCGGTTCAACTCCCGGAGATATAATAGCCAGATTAGGCAACAGACGCTACAACGTCGTGCAATGTTAACCTAATCTGGTTACTTACCGTGCAACACGCAAGTCGAAGACTCACCCTTTATTTCTCACCAGTGACTCGAACTCTCCTCTCGTTCACTGGTTCGTATGCCGGCTGCTCAGATGAAACGATACGTTTTCTCTTACGTAACGACCGCGGAGGCGGCGGGGAGCGGGTAATGACTAAGGTCGCGAAATAATAACCCTGTTGAAAATATCCATGTGGATTTTACATTGATTTCCACATGGAATCTATATGGAATCCGTATAGATTCCATATGGATTCCATATGGATTCCATGTGGAAATCAGTGTAAAATCCACATGGATATTTTCAACAGGGAACTCAAGCAGTTAAAGTTAATAATAAAAGACTATTGTTTATTAAATAAAAGGTTAAATGAGTTGAATGAATAATTAATAATTTAGACAGTGGAAGTGTCGCGTTGAAATAGGTTAATTTCCCTACCTAACGGTGCGCCAGCACGTTATCTCAGACGTCAGCTGTCTCGAGGGCTGACGTCACACTCGCGGTAATATACGCAGTGTACGCGCGGTAACATAAGCCTCGCGTCTACAGTAATATACGTAGCGTACTCATCGTCTACGCGAGTGAGAGAGCGGTCGCGCTCGCGTGTTTCGACACACACACACTTAACTTAGCCTGAGAGAGAACAGGCTACTAACGCATGTCGTCTGCGCACTTCTTATGCGCACTTGCCGGTTACAAACTGCCGGCAAATTGTCGGTGACCTTCTAAGGTTGATGACCCGAGCCTGTGCTCTCTCTACCCTCGCTCTCTCCGCACAAGAACGCCTATTCGGGGTCGCTGTCCAGGTGGCGACGAGCCTGGACAAACGGTTACGCGTACTTACTCGCGACGCGGTTGATACGTGCACGCTTAACGTTATTGTACGTTAAATTCGTAAGGTGTGGCCTAGGTTTCTCGCAAGCATCCTCGCTGCTAGGCTGGCTTGATTGTATCGCCTCTCATGATACTCTCTGCTGCTTTCGTGCCAGGCGAACATGCTTACTGCACTAGGATGTTGCTGGTTCGGGAGTACAACAGGTAGTTCTAGCCTGTCGTACTATCTCTGAGCTCTCCTCGTGTTTCCGTCGAAAGTACGGTATAACACATTTCTCGAACAATGATATTAGCCTCAGGATGTATCACGCCTGCATTCCTGAGGTTGAAACAGTGAAACACTTCACTACTTATCGCGGGAAACGCGATCTCTCCGCGAATTCACTTCCGCGCGCGTTTCTGTCCGAACGATAACAACCAAAACATTGATGCCGGTCACGTCTCCCCCGGCACCTTCGTTATGCTCTCAATACAGCTCCAATACTGCATCGAGGCGCCATCTAACGTTCGTTACCACGAACTTATTTATTGCCGATTTATTACCGACGTCGGTACGGCAGGCCGTGACAATATATTGTAACGGGGTAGGTTTTCCCCTCAGTGCCGCAAATCTCCAAAGCGGAATTGCCGATGAACGGCGCAGCTGACAGGCGCGAGCACTGGTTCGTGCCAACCCTCGGCGAAATCTCCTCGCTCTCGCCGGCGCGCCGTCGCTCGCCGTCGGCTGCCTTCGTCGGCAGCCGTACCTACCGGCGTTACAACGCGCGACTTCGCTGTCGCGCTCTCTCTCTCGTGCGTGTTAACTCGGCTGCTCAGAAATGCGCGAGCACCGTGTACTCGCGCCCGCGGAGGCCGGTGGTATCCTATACCGCCGCGCCACCGACTAGGAAAAGGGATCCGGGAATACGCGCCAAACAATGCACGAACGCGTATGAAAAATAAAAGAAGTTTATTGCCCCTCGGGCGCAAGGATTCATATACATGCGTACGCGCCGATTCGGGTGGTGCGCCCGCGCTCTAGGTACGTGTGCACACGGTCGCACACGCGCACTCGCAAAAGCGGCCCGCACCGACGTTAGTCGATCGCCGCGCGCGATCGACACACCCGCGCGCGTCGGTGAGCCTCGCTCGCTCGCGCGAGAATCGCTCTCCGGACGCACGTCGTCCGCGGGGAGAGCGCGCGTTCGGCTGGCCAGGTCTTACCTTCTAGGCGCAGCGGCGTCCGCGAAGGATTGGCCGGGCGGCTTAGGCGGCGAATCTCTCTCTCTCTCCGCTGCTCTGGTCACCGGCGGCTTTTTCTCTCTCTCTCTCTCTCTCTCTCTCTCTCTCTCTCTCTCTCTCTTGAAGGCTGGAAATGCGCTCGGCCTCGACGCCAAGCTCATCCCCAGCTCTTCATTCTGCTCCTCGGTCAAACTCCGCGGCTGAAGGATGCGAGTCCCGATAACACTCGTTTTTCCAATCGATGAAGGACTTTACTAAGCGCTGCGAAGGCAATTTCATTGGTTACTTCTACTGAAGCATTACAATTCTCCACCAGAATACCATTTATTATAATTTCGCAGCACTCGGAGCCATCCTCGCCACCCGCAGCCCCCACCTCGGATCCCGCACGAGAGGCAGCGTTCATTGCCGGGCCGGTAAATGTGTGACGGATAAGAGCTCCCACATGAGCCGAATCAGTTGGTTTTTCAAACCCCATCGAGCTATTATATGCGTCGCTAGCGTTGTTTACATGAATTTTATTAAAATTATTTGTATGCTGGTGAGAACCCTGGTATTTAGCATGATTTTCATTCAAATTATTTAATTTATCGGACATCGCTATATTGTCCTTGAGAAGCAGATCACATTTATTTTGCAGCTCGAGTAAAGTGGAGCTTTGCTTGCTGATTAGATCTTCAAGACCCGAGATCCGTGCTGTCAGCGCATTGCCTCCATTTGTTTCCGCGTGAGCAGAAACAAAAGAGGCACCGCACGTGACATCGCCACGACTTCCCAGAGACTTCAGCTCATCGATCTGCTTCTCAAGCATGTCAAAACGCTGAAAAAATAGATCCAGGGTGCTCACCGGTATCATGACATTAGTTACTCCGACTAACGGCGAGATTCTTGTAGAATTATCGATGATGTTGTTGCTGATGTTGTTGTTGTTGCTGATGTTGTTGCTGTTGGTGGTGGTGTCAGTACTGGCGTTGCTGTTAACGCTGCTGATGGTCAATTTCTTTTTCCCCGGTGAGGATCCACCGCGTCCAGAGTTATAAGAAGAGTTGAGAGGTACGGTCAGCTTAGCAAGCGGCGCCTTGTTACCTGCAACCCGGGCAGGAGTCGAGGAAACAAGTGGCGCGATTTTCGGCTTAATGCTTAGCTTTAAATCCACCTTGTCCTGCGCGACTTTCGTCGCCGTCCTTGATTTGGTTTTTTCCGTCTTGCATATGTTGCATAGCATAGCAGTGAAAGAAACGTTGTTCTCTGATTTACGGATTTCCGTCATTATTTGACATATGTCATGAAACGATTTATTGCAGCCAGAACAGCTGACCACGACTGCTCCTTTCCTCTCCACTTTTTTGCATATGGCGCAGGATTTTGGGGCCATAATCGTAGAATTTATTTTAAATGTCTTGTGACGATGAAATAAAATGGCAAAGAATAATCATAATACAAATACAAAAGCAGTACTTAAAGTCGTTGCTCAGCAAGGTCCGCGGATTGTTTTGATTCCGACAGGTGTATATATGACACGCTTGCTGGCTACGCTCTTGGTCTCTTAGTCTCTTAGTTTCTTAGGTGGCACGAGTGCTGGCGAGGCCTTTGACCCCGAGTTTGAAATCTAGCGGTTAGTTTGGAGTGCTAAGCGATCTAACGATTCGCCCGACGACGATGGTGCGCACGTCCGCTCAGATATCACCAGTGTTGATGTGAGTGAAGATGTCATGAGGTGACGCCGTGACTGGCGGGGTGCGGTCCGGGAAAATTGACTGTGTTTGTTGTTGTGCGTGTTGCTTCGAATCGAGACAACCGTTTTGAAACACAAACACTTTTTTCACTTAGCCACACAAATACTAGAAAACGCTTCTATGCACTTATTGGGACCAGTGCAACAAAAACTCCGGCACACGGTAGCACTATACTTTAATTAAAAAACGTCACAAAAACCACCGAAACAGGCAAAAAAGATCGGAGCCGTAGTAGCACCCGTCTACTCTCCGCGCGCCACCTAGACCCCCCTCCTGCGTAGTCAGGCTCGAAAATCGCCGGCTAGTCAGTGATGTTATGCGAGCCAAGCGTGCGCTCGCCAATAATTACCTCACCACGAATGACCTCAACTTGGAAATGCTTGACCCAATTACTGCCACTTATGTGCCCAAGCGAAAAATATTTATCAATGAAATGTTGCCCCATACAAAATTTCAATTATTCAAAAGTTTGAAGCCCATTGCACAGGGGCTGGGCTTCAAATATACTTGGCACAGCGGTGGAAATTTCTTGGTTAGGCGCAAAAATGGTGAGCGTGCGCATGTTTTCGCGTCGGCCGCCGATCTGCAAGCCATTCAAGGAGCATATCTGGCCGCTCCGGGCAAACTTCGCAAGTGTGCAAACACCTCTCTTAGTAAAAGCAAAAGTCTTTCGAGAATGTCTACTAACATCATGCGTCCTGAAGCAGCCCAGACTGGCAGATTGGCGGCTGCAACTTCGTGACTGGATCCGGTGGTGATCGATGGGAGGAAGGGGAATTTCCTTAAAGCGGGTTTTCTTAACGTGAACTCGATTAGAGCTCACGTGGGAAAATTTCGCCGGTTTATCGCGGAGAATCCCTCCTACCACCTTTTTGCGATAGCTGAGTCATGGTTGGGCCCTGCTGTGGATGATCATCTGATTAAACTGGAGGGTTTTTCTGTCATAAGGCAGGACCGTAATATAAATGGGGGAGGTGTGGCCCTGTATGTGCGTAACGGATTTAAGATTTCTAAGTTAGCGAGCTCGCGGACGTTGGGTTTGGGAAAGCCCGGCATCCCTGAGTACTTATTCTGTTCGATACAACAGGGGGAATCTGCCCCCATCTTGATCGGTGTTATATACAGGCCTCCCAAGATTGCCATGCAGAAGAACACTGAGTTTCTCAATGTGTTGCGCGATCTGTGTACTGATTTCAGTCACAAAATTATTTTGGGCGATTTTAACGCAGATTTATTATCGAATAGGGATGCAGATGCAAACACCATCAGAAGTTTAGCAAAAGAACTATCGCTCCAGATCATACAGCACGGCCCAACACATCACAAGAAAAAATCGTATACATGGATTGACTTAGTCTTAACAGACGAAAACGATACGATACGCGACTACAACAACGATTGGTTACCCAGTTTCGGCCGGCATGCGGTTATTGACGTAACTATGGAAATTTTTATACCAGAACCTGTAAGCGAATCTTTTACTTATAGAAAATATAACAATATCGGTTCGAGCTCACTAACCGAACTACTGAAAAGCTTCAACTGGGGGGCTATGGATGCGATTGAAACCGATTTGGAAGGAGCTTTACACACCCTTAATAGTAACCTCAAATGCGCAATAGACAACTTAGCACCGCCATTAAATTTTAGTATACGTAAAAAACAGTCTCCGTGGATTGGGCCGGAGTTGAAGCAACTCATCGATAAACGCAATGCCACACACAGGCGTTATAAACGCTCGGGGTATGCACCGTTTTTTCGAGAGTTTCTTCGGCTCTGTAATGAGGTCGATGAGCGCATTGAACAAGCGCGTACTGCCTTCCATCATAAACAAATAGTGAACGCTCTTGATGAAAATAAAAACATCTGGAAGGAGTTGCGCAATCTCGGCCTGTTACCCAAGCGTAAAGAGGAGGAACTGCATGGCTTTACACCCGATGAGCTGAATGCTCATTTTGCAGGAGTCTCGTTCTCTCCTCTCGAAAATATTGAGGAAGCGAGGAATATTATTTCCACTGCAACAGAGGATGGCTTCTTTTTTAAGCCTGTTAATTTAAATGATGTTATTTTGGCTATTTCACAGTTTTCCTCACAGGCGAGAGGGGTGGATGAGATTCCTCAAAGTGTCATTGTAAAAGCTCTGCCGATTATTGGTAATTTTTTAGTTTGTATATTTAACTCCTCTTTCGCTATGGGCATTTTTCCGAGCGCCTGGAAGCAAGCACAGCTCATTGCACTGAAAAAATCTACAGCACCGGCTTCAGTGTCGGATTTTCGTCCTATCGCATTGCTGTGCTTCCTCTCCAAAGTACTCGAAAAGATTGCTCATGCCCAAATCACCGAATTTTTAAATAAAAACAAAATTCTAGATCCCTTCCAAACCGGTTTCCGTCGCCACCATAGTACTCAAACAGCCCTACTCAAAATAACGGATGACATACGCATGGCTAAAGACAATAAAAAAGTCTCCCTACTCCTTTTATTCGACTTTAGTAAAGCTTTTGATTCCATCTCCCCTACCAAACTGCTGAGCAAACTGAGACACTTGGGTTTCTCAAGGACTGCGCTTCTGTGGATTATGTCATACTTAAAAGGTCGTACGCAAATTGTTATATCAAAAAACGATGGTAATTCGAGTTCCCTGAAACGAATCTGGGAGTTCCACAGGGCTCGGTTCTTGGCCCATTGCTCTTCAGTCTATATGTAAATGACTTACAGGAGACACTTAACGGACGGACTGTCAATCACATCTTTTATGCAGACGACTTACAGATTTACACACACACCACTATGGGCAAAATCCAGGATGGAATTGCTCGGCTGGCGGATGCGGCTCACTTAGTATCTGGGTGGGCAGTGCGCTCTGGGCTGCGTCTCAATGCCGGGAAAACTAAGGCAATATTTTTTGGGTCGAAAAGGAAAGTTAATGATTTAATTGCAATGCGCCTGCCTGGCATTGGGATGCGGGGCGGAGAGCTCATCCCGTTCAGTGCTGAAGTCGTGAGTCTCGGTGTTACACTAGATAGCAAATTAACCTGGAAATCGCATATAAATCAAGTCACGAAAAAAGTCAACAAGGCCCTCTATAACTTGCGGTTTATTAGGGCCTGTACCACCGAGACTCTCCGCAGAAGACTGGTCGAGTCGCTGGTCCAGCCTCATCTGGACTACTGCTCGGTGGTGTTCTGTGATGCAACTGACGAACTACGTATTCGACTGCAGCGATTGAGCAATTCATGTGTGCGGTACATATTTGGTGTTAGGAGGGATAAACACATAACCTCCTACAGGCAGCGTCTGGGCTGGCTCCGTACAGATTCCCGCCGCTTATATTTTGCTGCCATTTTAATGTATAAGATTACTCGGTTGCGGGAACCATCATATCTGGCAGACTTATTTAAGGCGCACAAGCCCAGAGCCACTTGTAGGGGGCCGCAGCCCGAACTAGAGATACCGCGTGTATCCTCGGAGACCGGTGCCCGATCATTTCAGATACGGTGTGGTCGATTCTGGAACTCTCTTCCTTCCTCCCTGCGCCACCTATCATCATTGTCAACATTTAAGAGGGCGATGCGAAAACACCTTCTCGGCCTCGACGCCTAGCTCTCTTTTATTGTGGGGGACGTGTCTACCGCCCTCAATCTAGTAATCTAGTAATCTAGTATTTTTTATTGTTTTACTTTTTCAGTCCAGAGAGAAAATCCCATCGACCTACTTTCTGTAGTTTCTATAACTTTTATTATTGTAGCCAGAGAAATAATTTTTGCGAATTTGTGATATTAGATTTTAATAGCTAGAATAATTAAAAGCAAATACTTAAAACTAGTCATTTATATATGTATTGGAAAGAATGGAGACAAACTGTGATATCACAGACGCAGATAGCTTAGTATTTATATATTATTAGTTTTTAAATATTATACTAATTATTAGTTATATCAACTTTACACTAAATGTATATTTGGAAAATTTATGTTTTATTGACTCTTGTCGCTTTCTAGTGTATTTATGATATGAATTTGTGATCTTTTTATCTAGTGTAATCATAAACATGCTGTTATATTGTTGTATTGTTATGCTATATTCTGTAATTTGTTTTACCAGATGGTAAATAAAAATCTCTCTCTCTCTCTCTCTCTCTCTCTCTCTCTCTCTCTCTCTCTCTCCGCTACTCCGGTTGCCGGCGGCGTCTCGCAGCCTCTCTCTCGCTCCGCTGCTCCGGTTGCCGGCGGCGTCTCACTCACTCTCTCTCTCTCTCTCTCTGCTCTCGAGGGCACTCACGCGTCCGTTTTCGGGGAACAGGCACTCGGGCTGTGGCCGAAACGATACTGCCTGCCTGTTCCTTCGTCGGCACGCGCGATCATCTCTCGGGCTTTGCCCTTCGCGCAAGGTTAAGAGATGTTTACCTCTTACGTATTTGCGCGTGCCGTCGCGGTGTGCTGAGACTCGCCTCGAGTCTCATCAGCGCACACCGATACACACACACATGCGCGCACGCACACGAGCCGTCCGTTACAATATATATATAAATATATACGTTTCCCGTACGGGGTTTATAAAGCCCGTTTTTTATATATAAGGGTTTATCGAGCCCGATTTTGATTATGCAGCCCGGGCTTCATAATATTTCTAAATATAGGGGTTTATGCGGCCCGACCTATAACCCCAGGGTCCATTATTTCTTTAGTCACTTGCCATAGGGAACTCTCGGCTGTAGGTATTAATATACAGGGTTGGGCTCCATAAACCCCGATAAATGTGTCTATATATATATTATTCATACCCGTAACTTTGAGGATCTAGAGTTTCTTTCGCCAGAGTCTTGCGCGCTTGACTAAAGAAATAATCCCCTCTCTGGGTAGAAGGTACTAATATAGATCGTCAAAAGTACCGTTTCATACCTTCACACTTTGAGGATAAATCCTCAAAGTGCCGAAAAATCCTCAAAGTATCGGTATGTTGCTGAATAGAATCCTCAAAGGATGCAAAATATATATATATATATATATATATATATATATATATATATATATATATATATAAATATACGATGACCCATTTTAATCGCCGCACCCGGATTTCTCGGAACCTAAGCCAGATAGAGAAAAATGGTTCAGACAAAAGTTATAGGGGACAAAGGCGACCATATAATGGCGCCAACGTCTTTGACCTTGAACTTGACCTTTGAGGTTATTTCAAGGTCAAAGTGGTTTTTTCATATGGAAACACCTAGTTTTGACCCCGGATTCGGAAAGAGTGGAAATTTTACGTTCAAAATCATATTGTGAAATTTTTTCCAAGGTAATTTCAAGGTCAAATCTAGGTCAAACTCAGAAAAGTCCGTTTAAAATTGTTTTTTTCCATGAACCACAGGCTAAGCTGGTTCAAATTGATCGTAGGCTTAATAGAGGAACCCAAAACTTACACATGCTAGTAAACAAAACTAAAACTCGCACATCCTAACCCCATACACTTAATGCTCTCATATGCTGAACTGTTACACCCCGGTCCCACAACTATACCCCACACCCCCCAGTCCCACACATCCCTACCCCATGCATGTTAATCCCATACACTCCAAACCCACACATCCTGAACCCTGAAAAATTTTTCTGAAGGGCGAAATGATTTTTTAACGGAAACTTTAAGATCGTTGAAGCTTCTGTTATAAATGTATTAACTTTACTTTTTGCGCTACCCAGAAACAACGACGTGGACATAGTAAGGATTGTTTCCTTTGGGGTGCTTAATTAAAGTGAGTCCCCATGCCTCTCACTGGTCGGGGTGCTTGATTATAGTGAGTCTCCTTGCCTCTCACTGTTCGGGGTGCTTGATTATAGTGAGTCCCCTCGCCTCTCACTAATGTAAATAAATTTTTATTTAACCTGGAAGTAAGTGTTCGAAATGACGACCATTTGCTTTAAGGCACATAGTCAAACGCCTTTGAAAATGGCGAACTGTGTTCTGCGAAGTTTGTCTCGGAATGACAGTGCATGCTCGACGAATCCTATCCTGCATATCTGCTCTTGTAGTGGGTTGTTGCTCAAGAGCAGCATTTTTTAAATACCCCCATAAATAGAAAGCTGGTGATGCAAGATCGGGTGAGCAAGCAGGCCAGTTAACCGGACCTCCTCGACCAATTCATCTGTTACCATAGTGCTCATTCAAAAAAGCCCTTACAATTCGAGCGAAATGTGGTGCTGCGCCATCCTGCTGGAGCCACATTCTTCGTCGCGTTTCTAAATCAACATCTTCCATCAATCCAGGTAGTTCATCTCTTATTAGCGTCAAATAGGTATGTTGATTTACATTTGGTTCAGAAAAATAAGGGCCAATCAAATATCCATTGATAATCCCGCACCATACCATAATAATCCAAAATAATAATCCAACGTCTTTAATGGTTTACAGTTCTGACCCAATGAGGATTCACATCAGACCAATAATGGCAATTATGCCTATTCAGTTCCCTATCACTTTGAAATTGTGCCTCATCAGAAAAAAGAACAAAGTTAAAAAAGTCTGGACCATTTGTAAAGCCCAGTGGCAAAACACAATAAGCTGTTGGAAATGCTGAAACTGTAGCTCTTGAACCAAAGTAATATGTTACGCGTGATGTTGAAGCACATTCATAATTCTTAAAAAAGTATTTCTTGGAATACCAATTTCCCTTTCGACTCGACGAGCGCTAATGTGAGGGTCAAGATGAATTATTGCAAGGATAGTTACAACTCGATTATCATTTTCATCATACTCATGGCGCCTACGTTGGCGAACCATGTGTCCACCACGAGCTCTTTGTGTTAAACGTCTGGTAGCTCTATCGTCAGGATGTCGTCTGTTAGGATAGCGTTCAGCATAAAGTCTTGCCGCACCACGATAATTATTTTGGCTTGCTCCTAAAACCAAAATCATATCAACGATCTCGCTGGGTGGTTAGTCAGCCGTTTCAGAGCCAGCTATTAATTACTATTAAATTTAAATAGTAAAATGGTATCAAAAATATTAATAATTATAAGGCTCGCCCGTATACGGTCACGCCTTAAAAGGAAAAACGTTGGAAAATTACGGTAACATTAATTAGCTAACTGTATTTGCCATAAATACTTCGTTTGTCACACTTTTTTAATTTTAAATTTTAAAATAAAATAATCGTTAAAACATTAAAGGTATTCAATTCAATAAAGCATTATTTCTTATTTTAATTGCAAATAAAACTAAAACTTCCTTTTATTTTTGTTTTATGTAAATAATGTGAATTAGTAGCGTTCGAATTTCAGAAATACTAATTTTGATAATGTAATCATTAAAAACACATATACGAAGAAAATAGGTTCCGTCAATGGTTCTTTTAAATTTATTTTTCAGGTTCTAGCAGGATAGTGGAGCACCACATTTCACGCTCATAATAACAGCATTTTTTAATAAACACTTTAGTATTAGATGGATTGGTTGAGGAGGTCCGGTGAAATGGCTTGCTTCATCACCCCATACTTCACCATCAGACTTTTGTTTATGGGGGTATTTGAAAAATGTTGTTTTTGAGCAACAACCCACTACAAGAGCGGATATGCAGGATAGGATTCGTCGAGCATGCGCTGCCATTCCGAGACAAACTTTGCAGAACACAGTTCGCCATTTTCAAAGGCGTTTGACTATGTGCCTTGAAGCAAATGGTCGTAATTTCGAACACTTGCTTCGAG
This sequence comes from Torymus aiolomorphi, assembly GCA_036365515.1. Lineage (NCBI taxonomy): Eukaryota > Metazoa > Arthropoda > Insecta > Hymenoptera > Torymidae > Torymus > Torymus aiolomorphi. Next base: position 57,591,850 of record CM070877.1, on the reverse strand, counting down.
GTTAAATAAAAATTTATTTACATTAGTGAGAGGCGAGGGGACTCACTATAATCAAGCACCCCGAACAGTGAGAGGCAAGGGGACTCACTATAATCAAGCACCCCGAACAGTGAGAGGCAAGTGAACTCACTTTAATCAAGCACCCCGACCAGTGAGAGGCAAGGGGCTCACTTTAATTAAGCACCCCAAAGGAAACAATCCTTACTAAGTCCACGTCGTTGTTTCTGGGTAGCGCAAAAAGTAAGGTTAATACATTTATAACAAAAGCTTCAACAATCTTAAAGTTTCCGTTAAGAAATCATTTTGCCCTTGAGAAAAATTTTTCAGGGTTCAGGATGTGTGCGTTTGGGGTGTATGGGATTAGCATGCGTGGGGTAGGGATGTGTGGGACTGGGGGGTGTGGGGGTATGGTTGTGGGACCGGGGTGTAACAGTTCAGCATGTGAGGGCATTTTCAAGAGATGGCTCCACCGACAAAATTACTTTGAAATCGTCAGATGTAAAATGTCACATAGAAAGTTTGGACACCTAGCAACAACATAACCTTAAAATACTATTGACTTTGTATTGGCAGTATACATTTTTTTTTTTGTTCGAAAATGTCGAGTTTTGTATCGAATAAGCGTCATTTGCGGGAAGTTTTGTTTTATTTATTTCATTTAAAGAAATCTGCTGCTGAGGCGCATCGGTCGCTTGTAGAAGTTTACGGTGATGCTGCTTTAAGTGAGAGAAGTTGTCGTGAGTTGTTTCAAAAGTTTAAAAACGGCGAGTTTGACGTGGAAGATAAAGAACGCGAAGGAAGGCCAGTCAAGTTTGAAGACGCTGAGTTAGAGGCATTATTGGACCAAGACTCATGCCAAACTGAAGAGCAGCTCGCAGAAAGTTTGGGAGTGACTTAACAAGCCATTTCATACCGTCTCAAGACCATTGGTATGGTACAAAAGCAAGGAAATTGGGTTCCGCATGAACTGAAACCCAGAGACGTCGAGCGCCGTCTTTTCACGTGCGAACAAGTTCTCCAAAGACAAAGTCGAAAGGGTTTTTTGCATCGAATAGTGACGGGGGATGAAAAGTGGATCTACTACGACATCCCAAAGCGTAGAAAATCATGGGGTACCAACTTCAACGGCCAAACCGAATATTTATGGCAAAAAGTTAATGTTGTGCATTTGGTGAGATCAGCTCGGAGTAATCTATTACAAGCTACTCCAGCCTAACGAAACTATTACTGGAGAACGTTATCAACAGCAACTGCTGCAATTGAGTAGAGAATTGAAGCTTAAACGCCCCCAATATGCCAAAAGATATGACAAAGTGATTTTTCAGCACGACAACGCTCGGGCACATGTTGCAAAAGTCGTCAAGGATACTTTGGAAGCTTTACAATGGGATGTCTTACCTCACCCGCCGTATTATCCAGACATTGCTCCTTCGGACTACCACTTGTTCCGGTCGATGGCTCACCCCCTGGTCAAGCAGCACTTTACTTCTTACGAAGAAACCAAAAATTGGGTCGATTCATATGGGTAGCCTCAAAAGATGAAGAGTTTTTTTGACGTGGCATCCGAATGTTTCCAGAAATATGGCAAAAAGTAGTAGTCAATGACGGACAGTATTTTGAATAAAATGTAACGTATATTTTTTTTACAATAAATTCATAATTTTTATAAGAAAATGGCGGAAACTTATTTGTATTTACAATATTATTTAATATGAACTTAATAACCTTAATAAATTCAGAGCAATTCAACTTGATTTTATTATAGAATTGGTGCCATCTCTTTTCTATAGCATTGTACACCAAATATTCGGGTACATTTGTGAATAAACTGACAACATCAAAGCTAATAATTTCGTAGTCGTGCGGAATTAGAATATTATCAATTTTTTCTTTTAGTTTTTCGCTATTGTCAATATGAGAAAACGGAGTTTTTAAGTTATTTTGTAAGAATTTTGCGAAAAATTTTGAAATAAAATAAGAATGTGAATTTATGGTAGAGATGATGGGTCGAACTGGGAAACCCGTTTTATGTATTTTAATCAACCCATATGCTTTGGAAATGTTAAATTTTTGTAAAACTGGTTCTAATTTTTTTTCATTAGATATGAAATCGATTTTGTTTAACCATTTTGTCAATTCATTAGTTTTCCTTTCTAATGAAGAGAGAGGAATTGATTTGATTTTTTCATAATATTTGTTATCACCAAATAACGATTCTACTTTTTCATTATACGATGCTTTTGTAATAATCACTGTGGCATTTCCTTTATCAGCTCTCATTATTAAAATATCCTGTTTTCATTTCAAAAATTCTTTAGTTTTAACTAAATCCATTTTAAAGCGTTTATCAACATGTCAATGAATCGATAACTCTTTATTATAAAATTTTTTTATAACATTAAGAAAACTACCTCTTATTTTCGGGATCTTTTCATTTTCAGGATAATTTTTAAGGAAAGCTTCAAAATTCTTAACAAAACTTAGTGCCAGTCTATCGTCGAATCTATTATTAAAGTTAAACTTTTCGTCGACAACCTGTGTGTTGTTATTTTGGAGATTGACCCCTACTTTATTAATCGCTGAATCTCCTCTATATCTATCTCTTTCTAATTCATTTATATTTTTTTAAATAAATGCCATTGAGTTTTCTATCTAATTTAATTTTAACTTTATCCATAATAAAAATAAGTTTACTTTTGTAATATTGCATAAATAATATAATCAAATCATTTCCAACTACCTTTTCTATGTCACACACTGTTTTGTTAATTTTTTTATTAGTTTTATAAACTTGAGAATGTAAATCGCAAATTTCTATATTTAACATTTAAAACATTAGATAATCAATAAGTTTTTTCTGTTTATATTTACAAATATGAGAGAACATATGATTGTTCTTTATATAATTTGTAATAAAATTTAAATGGTTAGGTAAAACTTGATAAAACCGGCATTTAATGAGAAATTTTATACATTCTCTCAACTCATTTATATAACATTTTAGTTAATTTGTAATGTAATTTTCTAATATCAAAACCAAAAATCAAGAATACGAGATGCATTATTAAATTAAGATTAACATCTTTTCGATTTTTTTAAAAATAAATCAAGAGTTCTTTTTTTGTCTCATGTTGGTATAACATACGTGTTGTATCCCTTCGAAGTTGTAGTTGAAGGTTCAATGTGTTTCCCATGGCGAAGTGAAGATGGTAGTGCTGGATGATATGCACTTAAACAACGTGTATTAGGCCAAACGTTGTGTATAACTATTTTTGTATAATGCAGCTAATGGTAGTTTTCTTCTAATATCAAAAATCTTGAAGCTAATGGCCAAATTTACTACCACTCCGGTGTTATTGATTAAAATCCGGTATTTTGATTAATAATGTCGAATTTTTGTCCTCTTAGAATTAGAATAACTGAGTATTGTAGACGAGCAGGTATTAGGAGCATATGATTAGTAGAGCTATGTGCGGTACACTATCCATCGTATTCGCAGACGTGTTTGCCTAATACCTCTTCCCGTTCTCGAACTCTGTTAGTGGGCTGTGCCCCACCTACTTACATATACTGTCTTATGTATGTACGTACACACCCTTTATTACACACACTTATTTAAATATTAGACTATATAAAGAGAAATAATGGTTTATGTGACTATTGACGGGTGGACTGTTTTCCACGCGATACTTGGACTTTTAACATTTTGATTGTAAGTTGTGTATTCTGTTTATTTATTTCATGTGAAAAATATTTCTCTGTTGGAAATTATTATAATAATATTAACTACGGTTGTATATATTAGATATCTGAAGAGGGACAAAAATAAAATTGTCCGAAACGTCGACGGATAAAAAGAAAAAAATGGTGTTGTTTTATTAATCACCTTTTAATCAATAACACCGGAGTGGTAGTAAATTTGGCCATTAGCTCTTCAAGATTTTTGATATTAGAAGAAATCTACCATTAGCTGCATTATACAAAAATATATATAGTTAGTTAGTGATCAATTAAATTAATAATAATAGATGCGTACGTACATTAACTTGCTTATAAGAACATATCAATAATACCGATATAATGACGGGTAATTATATTCCGAGGGAAAAATTGTTAATTAAGATTTTTAATAAATAAACAAATGAATATTTAATATAAGCGTAGATAAATTTATCCCAATTCGGGCTAACCTTAAGATATTAATCCAATAGAAAAAGAACGTCTCCAGTAATTGCACGAAAATTCAATATATAATTAATTATTTAATATAATATTAATTAATGTTTATCAGAAAACCGCATTTGAATTAATGGATTATTATGAGACTAAATTAGCGACTAACCAAGACCGATTTAGAAATCAGATAGTTAATATCAGTTCATTATGTATTTTATCCGAACTTTTAATGCTCATTTAAAGAAACCATTACAACCACCTCCCCGGTAAGATGGTTAACTCATAATAAGTTATCGCCACGCGGTGCAACTATTATAGTCCCGAGACGAAGTATGATTGTAACATGAAATTCACAGTCATAAAATATACGTCAAACCTTTTTACCTTTTCTGGTCCTGCTTGATCGGGAATAGTTAGGGGTATAATTCAAATAATTCCTTTGAGTTGCTTTGGTTATAAAGAATGCGTTTTATCCTTTTTATTGAGGCCTTGTGTTTACAAAGAGGATCCAAATTCCCTTTTACAATATTATTCGTCCAATAGTATCCAAATACGCATATGTGTCTATATTTTGTTCCGCTAATATTTCTCCTTGTATTTCGATTGATAGGTAGGTATCTTTTTATATTAATTGAGAAACTAAGTATTTATTATTTACTCTATAACAATGTATTTTACTCTTTCTGATTTTATATTAATAATATTTCTTCAAATTTTCACAATATTCTGTCTTTGAATATAAAAAGTATTATAATTCTTTATTCAACTAACCTATTGATTTAAAACTATCCTGGTAATCGCAATCAGGAGCGAGTCAATTTATTCTTTTCGCTAATAATTTTCGACTGCCGGGGCAGAAAGATTCTCGCGGGCAGGACACCTCGGACCCGCGAAAAGTCCCTCCCACTACAACCGTTCGCTGTCTCTCTCACTCTCATTTCATATACGAACGCAGGTAGGGCAGGGAGCGCGACAGATGGCCGGGAGGTGCTGCCACTGATCCAGCGCAGCGCCTGTTCTCCTTGCGCTCGTATGCGTTTCCTCGCGGTCGTCGCGCCATTGCCCTGCTAGCGCAGCGATACCTGGTCATAGCGCAATTCTTATTTCCTAATTGTTTTTGCGCAATGGCAAGCTACAATGAATTTAACACTCGTTGCGGCTTTAACAATAAATAGATAATTTTAAGTTGTTGATCTCAGCTAATGGTAGACTATTGTAAATTATTTTATGAAGCTAATGGCCATATCTACCAGTGAAAGGTGATTTTTTAAAAAATTAAAAAATAAAAAACACCATAATCTTCGACGTTTCGGAGACTTTATTCATATCTCCCTCTTCAGGAATCTATAATTAATAATTTAAGAAATTTAACACACTGTTTTTTTAAAAATAACACAAATATACGACGACTTACAATCCTTAATTACATATCGTAATGTCAAGTAGTTTATGCGGGCAACAATCCGCTCATCAGTGATTTTAGAAAACAATTTTCTCGCTTTATATATTCAAGTAACATTTAAATGTGTAAGTGCGTATCTAATTCACCACTACAACATAAACAATGAAAGAGTGGGAGAAAGGCAAACCGTAAGAGTCGAAGAGAGCGAAGAGAGGTACCAGGGCGACACGTATTGGCGCAAGTAACCCTAATAACCTTAGTCTCTATAATACAAGACTATGGATACTTCCATTATACATGCGTTCCTAGTAACCTTTTAGCTAACGTACATGGATGTTATATTTCTTTAGAGACCAAAAATTCACAATTATTTATCAGAGTATTATATACATACGGTAGTCTACTAATTTCAAATTGTTTATTAATAAAGTTATTTTGTGTATGAATAAATAGAGCTTCGGAGAATAATCTTTTTTCTTTATTGCTTTCGATATCTAGTATCTTTACGTTTTGAAAATTAATTGTGTGACTATTATCTTGTGTGTGAATAAATAATGATGAATTTTGATCTCTATCACAGTACTTTTTTTGATGTTCTTTTATTCTAACATTCAGACGCCTACTAGTCTGCCCTACGTATGACACGTTACAATTGTTACAATTTATCTTATAAACTACGTTTGCATTATTATATTTTACATTTTTGTCCTTACCTAATTTTATAATATTATTTAGTTTATTAATCGTACTAAAAATTACATTAGTGTTACATTTATTAAAAAAGTTTTTTATCGAACATTCCATTTCTTTGACAAATGGTAGAACAATAAATTTTTTCTTATTTACATTATTGAAAATTAGTGTGGTATTCTGTGAAGTGTTATTATTAAATTTTATCTTTTTTAACCTTTTTTTAATATGATAATCTATTATGTCTTGTGGATAATCATTGTTTTTTAATAATAATTTTATGAACGAAATATTTTTTTCCTGAAAACTACTATGTGATAATTTTATTGCTCGATCAATTAAACAATAAATAATAGCAATTTTATTACTTTGGGGATGGTGAGAATTGTATTAGAGAATTGAATTAGGTAAGGACAAAAATGTAAAATATAATAATGCAAACGTAGTTTATAAGATAAATTGTAACAATTGTAACGTGTCATACGTAGGGCAGACTAGTAGGCGTCTGAATGTTAGAATAAAAGAACATCAAAAAAAGTACTGTGATAGAGATCAAAATTCATCATTATTTATTCACACACAAGATAATAGTCACACAATTAATTTTCAAAACGTAAAGATACTAGATATCGAAAGCAATAAAGAAAAAAGATTATTCTCCGAAGCTCTATTTATTCATACACAAAATAACTTTATTAATAAACAATTTGAAATTAGTAGACTACCGTATGTATATAATACTCTGATAAATAATTGTGAATTTTTGGTCTCTAAAGAAATATAACATCCATGTACGTTAGCTAAAAGGTTACTAGGAACGCATGTATAATGGAAGTATCCATAGTCTTGTATTATAGAGACTAAGGTTATTAGGGTTACTTGCGCCAATACGTGTCGCCCTGGTACCTCTCTTCGCTCTCTTCGACTCTTACGGTTTGCCTTTCTCCCACTCTTTCATTGTTTATGTTGTAGTGGTGAATTAGATACGCACTTACACATTTAAATGTTACTTGAATATATAAAGCGAGAAAATTGTTTTCTAAAATCACTGACGAGCGGATTGTTGCCCGCATAAACTACTTGACATTACGATATGTAATTAAGGATTGTAAGTCGTCGTATATTTGTGTTATTTTTAAAAAAACAGTGTGTTAAATTTCTTAAATTATTAATTATAGATTCCTGAAGAGGGAGATATGAATAAAGTCTCCGAAACGTCGAAGATTATGGTGTTTTTTATTTTTTAATTTTTTAAAAAATCACCTTTCACTGGTAGATATGGCCATTAGCTTCATAAAATAATAAATAGATAAAATTAAAAATTAATAAATTAATAATTAAAGTATTGGCACGTAACGTATACTTCTTAACAAATGTCAATAAATCGTTTTGAAATTTAATAAAGAGGTAGTTTTTTTCATATTTAAGAATCGGTATTTTTATGAAATATTGTTATGAAATTTTTACGAAATTCATATTTTGAAAGTCAACTTTTATCCTTGCCCTAGTACACCTTGCCGCAGGACTCAATCTGAAATTACTTGCTCGGGGATATGCCCTAGTACACGATAATTATTTTACTTATACATGATATACAGATGAAATAGAACTATTGCATATTTGGCTCTAAAACTTTATATTTGTGTTTTGGGGCTAATTTGGAATGAGTAAAAAAATTTTGACAAACATGACCTCTTGAAATTTCAACACAATGTTGTACTCAATAAGTCTAATAAGTGGTAAAAATTTTGAGTCAATCAATCGAATATTCTTTTTAAAAATGCAAATATAAGAAATTTCTAAAAACATTTTAACCTCAAATATCTTTCGTCACAACGGTCAGATTTTTTTGGGCAAAGAACTGAATCCTTAGATATAAAAAAGCTAATTCTCTGCAAAATTTCAAAACGATTCATTGACTTTTACTTCTGTTATCGTAGAGGAAAGAAAACGCACTTGTTTTCAAAAATAATTTTCTTCTCGAAAACAAATCAACATAACTTCTTCAAATTTTAACACAATGTTATACTCGATATGTGTAATAAGTGGTAAAACTTTTGAGTGGAAAAATGAAAAAGCTCGAGGTGCACCACTCGGCTCCATCGCTCTCTACCTCGCGCGTCGAGGTAGAGTCTCGCACGCACGCAGGGCCTGTAGGCACTCACCTCAGCGGTGAGTCGCCGTATCACGGCGGCGTAATCTCTCGCCGCGTCGCCTGCCGTACTCGCGAGGTCTCCTCCTCAGGGCGATCCTGGAGGGGACGAGATGCAGGGACGAGCTGGCTCGCCGCGGACGCAGGGCGAGTCTCCTCGGTGCTTGGCACTTGCGGCGGACTTTTTCTCGTAGGGTTTCCGCTCGGGGAAAATCTTCTTTTCGTTTTTTCAGCACCTCACTCTAGCTTTTTCGAGCGTCCTCGGGTACAGTCCAAACTAGAGTGTGGCTCACGCGCGCCGTTGCCGATTTTCTCTTTTAGCGCATGCACACGAGCGCCATAATTTTCGTGTCCGTGCGCGCGAGGGTAATAACCCGCGACATTCGAACTTCGTTACACCCCCCTCCCAGACGCGACGTACTAACCTCTAGTCAACGCTCGACTTACGCTAAACGCGAAATTCGTATGAAGGGGGATGACCCGAGCATACCAGGTTCGGAAAAGCGGGGAGGTAGAAGATAAAAGGCTAGACGTGTGAAAAATACGGCCGGTCCAGGCCTTTATTGGACAGCTACATTATAAGTCGTCGGTGGCTGGCCCCCGATGTCCCAATCAAAATGTAAGTTAATGCGCTGCGCGAGATTGCGCACACATCCGCGCGGGTAGTATCGTCGTCGAATCGACTATATTCGCCGCATTGCGCGAACCTTTAGGCCGTTCGCCTGTTTTCGCCGCGATATCCTTTAACGGACTCGCCGCTCTCACGCGTATCGCAGCCGGCCTTACTACAAGCTGTACCGCTTTCCTCGAACGACTAGATTTACGCGTAGGGGGAGGAGTAGAGGCACGTAAATTTTCCTCACTCGCTGGGTTCCGAAGATGCTCGCGATCGGATTTCGCTGCGACGCCGTCGTTTCCGCGAAGTACATACGAGCCATTCTCGTCGTCGCTGATCGCTACTGGCGAGTCGCTCATTGCCAAAATCGCTGCCCTATCCCTCGGCGGTTGAGATTCCTCCTTCTGCTCCTCTGATTCCTTGGGAACGGGATCATACTTCTATTTTATCGGCCTCACCGACCTAACAGAAGTCTCGGGTTCTGCCCAGTTCGGGCTGCCAAGAGACCCGCCTGACTTCCCGATTAATTGGTTGAGGAGTTCTTGGAGTCGCTTTCGCTGCACCTCCGTCCTCTCCTCGAGTCTTATTGAGGCCAGCTGTAGAGTTTCGGCCATGGAAAATCTGGCGACTTCTAACTCTACAGTCTGTCCCGATGCGCTCACAGTCAGCTGATGTTTGACGGACTTGAAAATCATTCCGAAAGTTCGGATAAAATCAGCGTCGAGGTCGCGCTCTAGAGTCTCGCCTGCGAGAACCGCGATGTGAATCTTTTTTCGCTCCAGCTACCTCGAAAGGAAGCTGAACATACCCCTCGATCACAACAGAGTGACCGCGGGGGCTTTTGCCTCCCTTCCGTGACCCGGCATCACGGGGCTGTGGCGTTCGGATGCTAATTGCCATCCGATTGAACCCATAACGGTTCGTGCCGCACCCGTATCATACAGCGCGCGTATCCTGGAGCCTCCGACGCCTACTTAGAGCCACCATCTGGCTTCCTCGTCGGAGGGCGCAGGCGGCGATTTTTCTCCGCTAAACGCGGTCGCCGGCACTGTAACTGCGTGCTCGTCGCGCGGCTCCGACTGAACCGTGGAAGCCGCGACAGCGATTTCGGTAGGGGTTCTCTCAGGTGCGGGCGGCATGTAGACCCCGTCTACGCACCCGATTTCTTGTTTCCCGCACACGTAGGGCAGTTGTACGTCCGATAGCCAGGCAGACCGCAACCGTAACAATGAATTCCTTCGTTGTTACTTTTCGGCTTCGCTGCATCACTATCGGGCGATTTCTTCCTCTCCGATTGCCGAGGCCGCGAATCGCGCTTCGGCGAATCGCCTGCTGGCTCTCTCTTTTCTCCTCCCGACCCTTTTTTCTTCTTATTGTGTCGGCTGCAACGCCCGCATCACTTCTTCCGCAAGCATTTTGGACAGAGTTACGATCCAATTCTGTCCGTTCCCCTCCGTCACCCACGGATTCGTCGACCCTGGCAATGCCGCAACCCTCAAGTGCGAGGGCTTTTCCTTACTTCCCAGAGATCTATAGGCTGCCTCGGGGAGCAGACTCTGTTCTGATGTGGCTCTCGATATGATTTTTCCACCTCCAGAGTCAGCTCGGCTTCGACGCTCAACTCCAACAATGTGTCGATATCGTCGAAATCTCCTCTTCTCACCATGCGCTGGAGGTCTGGCCGTAAATTACGGTGCAGGGTGTCCAACTGATGAGAGAGCGGGAGAGGCGGTTCGATCTTCTTCATTATTGATAGCAGACAGGTAATAAAGTCGCGCACCGGTTCTTCTCTCCCCTGTGCGCGCGCCGTTGCCTCCTGCAGTATGCGTTGTTCAAATCTGCGGTTGACACCGTACCATTTGCGTGCCGACGCGCAGAATTCACTCCACGTGGACCAGTTCGCCTTATTGTTCTGGTACCACGTGGAGGCGACTCCGGCGAAGAGTTCGGAGAGAGAACTTAACATCTCTTCTTCTGACATTTTCGCAAGGTTTCGACATTCCTCGACGCGATTTAAAAACACGTCGATGCTTTGACCTTTCGCGCTATGTTGCCAATGTCTCGCTGATTGTTTCGGTTTGGCAATAGTTGTCGCGGGGTACTGTCATCGATTGAATTGGCATTGCCGCACAAACCTTCCGAATTTACCTGATTCGGAAGACCCCCCTCCCGGCAGGCTCCGCCTACTAAACGGTTGTGCGGCGTCCGTGGGAGAGGACCGAGCGTACGGCGTGACGTCGGTGATGTGCGCACATCTCTCTGCTGTTGTTCCGGATACCTAAACGTCATAGTATCCTGGAACTCCACCTGACGATGCCCGCTCTGCGTATGAGCTAGCCTTGTGCTGCACGCAGGTGCATGAGGCGCATTCTGCGTAAGGTTCTCTAATGCTATTTGTAATGTGGACTGATTGTCCGACAATTGCATTACCCTCTGCGCGAGTTGAGTTAGAAACGCGCTCAGTTCCGCAGGGATTGGCAGATCCTTCGTTTCCATTGTCGCTGGGATCTGTTGTTGCACTTCGGGGGTCGTATCTGCTACATTCGCTGTTGGCCCGTCCCCCGCATTCGTCTCGTTCTCGACAGTATCTGTTATTTCTTGCTCCATCAAGCTTTTTTCTGCTGCGCGCGTCTCGATCTCGAGATGCGTCTGTTCGAGCTTGCACTTCACGGCGTCATCGTCGCGAACGTACTCGATTGGGTGCGGTTCTTTTTCCTCGGAGCCCGGCACCCACGGCGTCTCGATTTCGCCGTTGCAGACTCTGTCGATGAACGTTTGGCGGAGGTTTGCTCTTGCTACCCACGTCATGTGTTCACCGAGGTCCGTATTTGTGGTGATGAATTCGTCTACCGAGTAATCCCCGAGCAGCCATCTGCTCGCGCGATCTAACTGTTGAAATCGCGTGCCAGATGTTTTCATATTCATCGCCTTGAGATATTTATCTATCTCCTGCAGTGAGAGGCACATACACCAATTTTCAAGAGGAATTTGTGCCGCCATATTGCTCTCTCACTGGATGCTAGCTGCGCAAAAATATAGCGAAGTAAAATCACGCAAATCCAGTTGCGGAACAGTTCGCCGTTCGTACGCTTCTCAATGTACAGCGTATTGTTACTCAGTGCGCCGATTGAACGCGCGCATTTCCCTAAACTCTGGGTGCTTACAATCGCGTGTTACAGAAAAAAAAACTTAAACTGTTCCTCAATATGTCGCACTGAGTAAATTCGCGAGCAGAAACGATAGCGCGCCACAAAAAAAGAAATGTTGCGCTTAAATATTTGCTTCGCGTCGTATTGATTCTAAAATTAACCGTGAAGAGAAAGAATAATTTTTATCAACACGGCCGAAATCTTCTCGCAAAACTTTAGTCTGCGAGAAGTTCGCTTTCTCTTTCCACCACTAAATAATAAAATAGATTGTGGAAAGAGGGTGCGTTCGGCAATTGCGTTGTACGATAAAATTCGGCGACGCTCCGCTTAGCAGTCGTTACTAACAAAAAACGAGAATCATCCAAAAAAAAATTTTGAGTGCTTTAAAGAGCGAGGTACTTTTAAAAATGTTCACTCACGAAAAGATATCCTGCTTGCTCTTGATTTTTGTGGAACTGTGCCTATATATCGCGAGGCCCGAATTATTTTCGTTTCTACTCGCGATGTATAATATTTCTCGTCGCAAAGTATTTTTCTAGACATACAATTGTCTACGACGCTTTCGCTCTCGCACACATACATACACTCTCGCGCGGTCGAACGATCGCGGTGTCGGCTGTGTTGCGAGCCCGCGCGTGTTTACAAACACGCGCCGCGCGTTGTCCTACTGTACCTATGCTTCCACACGTACGGGCGCCAGTTGTAACAGGGCGAATATTTTGATGCTCTCTAAGGTATGAAAGCATACCTTTGGTGCTCTCTCTCTCTCTCGTTCACTGTGCTCGCAACAATGAAGTCTTCCTCGGCCCTGCTCGTCGAGGACGACGATCACCCACGTTGCGGCTCGAGCGGCACCCTGGCAGAATTGCCGGTTCCGCGCACGCTCGGTGCAATGCCGTTCGCTTCAAGCTGTCACAACCGGGTAACTCAGAAGTTACCCGGGAATTTCATGATCGTGTGTAACTCTGCGCGCATTAATACAAGGGGGGAAACGCGCAAGTACCCGGAGCTCAGATGATCGCCGAGGAAGTCGGCAATCCCGTGGAGGCGGCGGTATCCGAGGTAACAATAGGAATAACGAGCGGAGGGGGGGAGGGAGCGAAATAATAACTCGCGAACTCCGAAATACAAAACACCAAAGAGGCACGTTTATTGGCCTGTAAGAATAAAAGCTAACATAGGCGAAAGTGACTATATGCGCCGCAATGTTTATTTCTCGCGAGGTCAAAATGCCTCGCGGGTCGCACGCGCCGAGGATATCGCGTTCACACACACTCTTGGAGACGAGGTGCACCACTCGTCTCCGTCGCTCTCTACCTCGCGCGTCGAGGTAGAGTCTCGCACGCACGCAGGGCCTGCAGGTACTCACCTCAGCGGTGAGTCACCGTATCTCGGCGGCGTAATCTCTTGCCGCGTCGCCTGCAGTACTCGCGAGGTCTCCTCCTCGGGGCGATCCTGGAGGGGACGAGATGCAGGGATGAGCTTGCTCGCCGCGGACGCAGGGCGAGTCTCCTCGGTGCTTGGCACTCGCGGCGGACTTTTTCGCGTAGGGTTTCCGCTCAGGGAAAACCTTCTTTTCGTTTTTTCAACACCTCACTCTAGCTTTTTCGAGCGTCCTCGGGCACAGTCCAAACTAGAGTATGGCTCACGCGCGCCGTTGCCGATTTTCTCTTTTCGCGCATGCACACGAGCGCCATAATTTTCGTGTCCGCGCGCGCGAGGGTAATTACCCGCGAAATTCGAACTTCGTTACAATTAAAAAAAAAGAAATTGTAGGTAATTTAAAGACCTTTTAATAAAAATTTAGTTTATTAAGTAATACTGGCTGAAACAAATTAAAAAATCAAAAAAACCGAAAAATACAAAATCATTTTTTGGTTATAAAAAAAAAAAATTGGTAAAATCAAAAAGTAGGTTATATTCTCTCTATTCTCCTCCGAAACGAAGAGAATAAGCCTTTTCCGATGTAAATCGATCGATCGGTTCAAAAGTTTTTGCCTATACATCTTTATCAAGGTACACCAGGCAAAGAGTTTAAGCCTTGAAAACCTAAAATCGGACGGAAGTATTTCAATTTTTAAAAATCATATGTCGTAATACATTTTGGATTTCATTCAAAAAAATTTGCTATACTAAGCAAATTCTACTACATTTTGACGGCTATTCTCAACGAAGAAAACTTGGCTTTTCTCAACTGGCGTTTCTCAACTGGCTTTTCTCACGTGGCTTTACATCTGGCTTCTCTCAGCGGCTGCTTCGCTCATCTCAATTGGCTTCCTCACTCGCTTTCACGACTAATCTAATCGCTGCGGAAGCTAAGGTAACCTCTCATACACGCACAGCCATTTTGTATACATGTGAATGTACTCTGCACATGTCATTTTCGGCAACTCTCATACCACAACAAATCAATGATATTTGGTTGGGTAAATTTGAGCAAGCAGTACATTCACGGAGAGACTTAACGGTGTCCATAAGCAAAACTCATGTACACTTATGCAGGAAAACTCAACCATAAACACTCTTACACTCAACTATTTATTGTAACACTCATATACTCAAACATAATTTTGTAACATTTACTCACATCCTTTATTAAAATCATTTAAAACAACTGTCCTATCAAATATTATGTAAATAAGTGATTTTAAATATGTAATAGTGATTATAGTTTTTGACCGGTTACTATATATTATAGTTTAATTTACTCAAGTGCTAGTCTCTCAATTTATTTTGTAAACACCCATAGCATGTCCTCATTATATTATAGCATTCTCAAAAAATTCAATAGTTATTTATTTCGTTTTATATTGTTCGGAGAAGAATTTCTAAAAGATCGCGATACTCAGAAATAAAAAATACGTCTTGACTATTTACTAAACTAAGGTTTTCCAAAAAGAAGCTCACTTTTCAAGATGACTATACTTTTGAAAATGTTTAATTATTTGAAACAGAAAAATATTTTATATTTCTGAGTTCTGCGATCTATTAGGAATTCTTCTCCGAACAATATAAGAACAAAAAGATAAGAATTGAATAAAATTTGAAGATACGGCATTATTTTGAATGAACTCGAAAATGTATTAAGACATATGATTTTTAAAAGTCGAAGTACTTCAAAAATTTTCGTCCGATTTTCGGTTTCGAGGGCTAAAACTCTTTGGTGTATTTTTATGAACATATTAAACAAAATACAGATAAATACAGTTTGTTTGGAAATTAGGCATTTCTTAATTCCCCGTGGTGGCGCGCGAACCGACTATACTCACTGCACCGCCGTGACGCGGCAGTACCGCGCAGCTTTTCTACAGGAGAGCGGAGAAGTTGTGCTGACCAGTACTGTACCGACGCTCTGCCTCTATTTCTCTCGCTCTCTCACATGTAAATAAGAGTGACGGTGATTTGACTCGCGCCTCGCTGACAAGTACAAGGCGAAGAACAAGGAAGTAAAGTGAGTACGCACTGAGTGCGTGAAGAATTCACTTTATGCACTACTTCACGCACCGAGTGCATAGAGTAAACATTTTACGCACTAGTGAAAAAAGGGGGTACTTTACGCACGCTAAACAGGCATCTAAAGTCGAGTTTTACGCACTCAGTTATAAAAAGCCTTTTTTAACTATCATCTTTTTGAAAATTATTACATATTTACACCTTATTAACTTAACTACGATGTCTCAAAATTACTCAACAAAGAGAATCAAATGTGCAGATTTTTAACATAAGCACAGAAAAATCTGTTTCAAATCTAATTCCGTACGTTTCAAACAACTTGAGGATCTTGCTCATCCATTGAAGCCCCTCTATCCTGATTTACCTTTAACACCCTCTACATATCTGTGTAAGGATTGTTACAATCGTGCTTTAGAATTGGTGAGTAGCACTGACAATGAATTTACAACGGATAATGAAGTTACCGACAACGTAATCGATAAAGATGAAGATTTTTTACCAAGTACTCCAGAACGCATCGAACAATTTAATAATGAAATAAGTATATCTTTCTTAGGTTCTGTATCGCCTTTTAAGAGAAAAAAATCTTATACGTGAATCAATTGAAAATTATGTAAAGAAGAAGAAAAAAATATACTTTCAACATAGTATAATGCCCTCGATGTGAAGTTGAACAATGTTTATGACGTTTCTATATAAGCAAATGAATCAACTGCATGACGTTGTACACAATGGGTACAAAATGTTGGTTTAGCCTTGCAAAAGTGTTCTACGGTATCAGAAAAAATAAAAATTCTGACTTTGCTACCCTGATCCTTAACGAAAAATGAAATTCCATCCTTATTTCCAGACATAACAATGTACAAGATAGAAAGAGCGAAAAGTCTTGCACAAGAAAAGGGAGTTTATTCGGAACCAGAAGCGTACACTGGACATGTGACTGAACTTTCGATCGTTCATTGTTAACGAAAATTCCAAAATTTCCGCTCAACACTGAATTAACTATTAAATAATGTTATAAAAGTGATAAATATCACCTAAAAAGGTAATCCAAAGGTAAATACCAAAGCCACCTCTAAATCTACCTCTACAGACATATCACATAAAAAAAAAATTATTTCTCAAATCATTATCAAATGAGGAAAAATTTTGCAGTGAAAATAAGTTCGGGGGCACGTTGTGAGACTACAAAAAAATTTCCGATGTCAAAGCCCGTCCGGAACCTTCCAAAATAGGGGATGAAGAGGGTGCGAGAACGAAAAAAAAATCTGTTGATCACGTTTCTCAAATGAGAAAAAATTAGGCAGTGGAAATAAGTTCGGGGGCACGTTATGGGTCTACAAAAAAATTGCCGACGTCAAAACCCGTCATTTAATAATTAAAGAATCATTTAATCTTTGTAATTAATATAGAAAAGAATTTATTACTCTACAATTTTATTTTTATTCAAGTAAAGTATTTATAAAAAATTCATGTTTTTGTCAATAAGTATGGATTTACTTTGCTATTAATGTCATTTTTTGCTTTAATAATATATAACCACTTTTAAGGTTCCATGGCCCGTAACATCTCATTCAAAAGTTAGTTTTTAATGTTAAAACTGTGATAAATAACTATGTAAAGCAAATAATCAATTTTGAGTTTTCGCGATCTATGTATAAATGCAATTACAATATTATAAGCTTTAAAAATCGGAAATCGAAGCGGAATAGCAAAATTGGCATATCTCGTTTTAAGGGGGTTAGTGCGGTAACATACAAGCCAAAAGTACAGCTGGTCGAACGCCGTACGCCTCACGCTCTCTCGAGTCTCCCCACTCTCAAAATTTCACGAGAGACTGTCCACGCACACATAGCGCCGCTTCATCTGTGTGTACATACACATAGAAGCGCTACGTCTGTGTAGACACACACGCAGCGAGCCTTCGTTTGTTTACACGCACACAAGGACACGCGCGGCGTCGTCTACCCTGAGGCTACGTACTTTAAACAACTGTATCTCGAAAACGGTGAAGCTAGGCTTCCTGAAATTTGCAGAGGACATTCAAAGTATTGTTCTTAGTAACATATCTCTTTTTCTTTCAAGTCTTAAGAAAACTTTCCAAGTTATTGACGAAAACGTTCATTTTTTTACATTTCATGACGACGGTCCCATAAGACACCGTGTTAAATTTCGTAACTTTGGGAGCTTATATCTCACAAACGGGGAAGCTAGGCTTTCTGAAATTTACAGATACTGCGTATAATAGTAATATGAGTCTACCCTGCAAGTTTCAAGAAATTCTTAAGAAAAGCCAATATCGCACTAACCCCCTTAAAATTGCCATTACGTCTAAAGTAGCGCATTTTCACGATTTTAAAACAAGATATTCCAATTCCACAATTTTGCTTTGATATCGAATTTCTAAAGCTTATAATATTCTTATTGCATTTATATAGAGATCGCGAAAACTCTAAATTGATTATTTGCTTTACATAGTTATTTATCACAGTTTTAACGTTAAAAACTAACTTTTGAATGAGATGTTACGGGTCATGCAACCTTAACTTTAGTAGACAAAACGATGACAAAACAAAATTCGAAAAATTGCTCTTAAACAGACGACAATTAATGTTAATAAAAAAGAAATAATTTCTCGAAGTGTTCAAGCAAAAACAAATACAATAGGTTCCGTGCCACTAAAGACGGACAATTAAGTTCGGAGCTTCACACACGCACAAATCCATATTGAAATTTTTTAACATAGTGAAATTCGATTGCAAAGGTTCTCTAAAACGTTTCTAAGGCCCTTAGTATTATAGAAGATCCTCTATAGACAAACAAAACAAGTTAGAAATGTTTTCATATATTTTTAAAATTTAGGTAAAATTTAAATAAATCTATATTATTCTTTTAGTTTATTTTTTATTACTGTTATTTGGTAAAACAATTAAAAGTATAGTTAAAAACCCTTGTGTTCAATATATTTTAACTTTAGGAATTCAAAATATTTCTTATTTTATGTAATTTACTTGTTATTTATGGAGATATTGTACATTTTACATCAAGTGCGAGAAATGGGATTTCCATTTACGGGAACCGCCTGTATGAGTTCTCAATCAATTTCTTTGGCAGTGTATGAGAGAAAATTTGAGAAATGGGAAGTAAAAACTTGTTTCTAGTGCCACTTATACATGTATGAATCATATATGACTGCAAATATCTCCAGAGAAAATATACATCAATTTTGCGTTTAGAAATATTCTTCCACCAAGAAAGTAAACAGAAATATGTAGATTTCAAGCTTTGAATTCTAATAACTTAAAAACGCATCGTCAAAACGTTGCCAAATTTTTTTCAATAATGTCAAGTATTTGTTTTTTATCAATATTACAAGATCGGATTTTTTCTTATTAATTAAAATGTATACTATCACCAAGTTAAGAACCGGCATTGCATGTTAAAGCTTGTAACTTTGGAGCTTAATATTTCTATTTTGAATCGTTAGAATAAATTGAAATTTGGAACACTTATACGTATACTATTATAATGAACAGATATATTAATTTTCGTAATGATTGCAAGAAGACGCATTTTGGGATGAAGTGCCTTTAAACAAATTTTCCACTGAACAGTTCGAGAAATCACATTTTTTGACTCGAGGGCTGATCGCAGAGGTTGTATTTTTAACCTTGCCAAGCAAAAAAATAGTATACGGGCCACGGAAGAAAATAAAGAATGCCTTAGGCCGCATTTTTTGTCACCCTGGCCATCGGCTCGGGTGACAATTTACATGCGATCTGGGACATTCTTTACTTTTACTCCCTAGATGCGTAATATACTATTTCCACACTATAATCAGTGTGGGAAATACGAATTTCCTGCATACTTTTACAAAGTACTCATATTTCGTTATGATTAAATATTCATTCTCTATTATTTTATTCTATATTGTACCTCATTGAAAAAAAATTTAAATAAAAAAGATGGGGAGATTAAACGTTGTAAAAATGTATTAAAATGTTAAAAACATTTTTGTTTTTAAGATTAGAAAGTCGGTTGAGAAGAATGCTTAAAAATGAGATTTGTAGGATATTTTTACTATTTACAATAAAAAAAAATTATTTTAAAATAAAATCTGCATTATTTTTATCGTGCCAAGACAGACTTAAAAATTAGATTCTGGATGTTATGAAAATAAAAAAATATTTATGACGATTATTTAGTTTTTCACCTATATTTAGTAACGCAGACTATTTTAATACATTACTTGATAAGTAGCATTATATATGTGTTATGACTAATATTCAGGGAATATTTCTGCAAATGATAGTATAAAAAATCAATTAAATTAATATACGCGATATTTCACATGAAGTCAGCAGCTCAAAGTTTTAAAGTCGCCTAGGTTTGGAGAGCAAACAGTTTTTGGTGAAGAAAACATGTTCCTAGATTTTTAGACCCATATTTTGCGCATACACAGCAGCATGTTATTCGTTTAAATCTAATATTACTTCCAAAATTCGTACTTATTTACTGCTCAATATATTTATAATGATTAATCTAACACATATTAAGAGGATTAATAGATATACAATAGGCATTCATTTGAAATATCCAAATACATTACTTTTTCTTTAATGTATGGAAAGTTCAGTGATTAATTTATTTTCGTATTAGCTTCTTAAAAATTGAAATAATATGATTTCTTGATTACTAAAACATATAGTTAGTTCAAATAAAAGCTTTTTTGATCTTTAAATGGTTATTCAAAGTATAAAGATAGATATCACGTGAGTTTTAATTTTTGAAGAAAATTAATCCCCTTTGATTTTAAAGCTGGCTAAAAATGTTTAAAAATTAAGAAAATAGACTTAAAAGAAAACATTTTGGGTTCACCTATAAAGAATGCATATTGATGCATTCTTCGTAGGTGAACTAAAGGACCTTTTCTTCTCAAAATACAGTTTATTGTAAGAAAAAAAATACACCGATAGCTAAAAACCGATTATAGTTGAGTGTACGTTCGTGGTGTATGTATTTTATTAAGGTAGCGGACATCAAACGAACCAATAGTTGTAAAAAAACATTATTATTGCTTTATTGCCAACGTTTACCAATAACAAATTCAATAGTTTAATAACCTTAGGGAAAGATCGCCTTCGTAAGCTTGATACGAATGGCATTGTGTACAAAATAGACTGCCACGATTGCTCGGCAACTTATATCAGAATGAGTAAAAGAAACATGAACCTTTGGATTAATGAGCACAATAGAGCCGTGAAGAATTGCATATCTAACTCTGCCCTAGCTTCAAACGTGTCAGAAACAGGACATAGCATTAACTTTGGCGCAGCCAAAGTTCTTGACAAACAATCCAACTTCTTTAGACGATCTTTTTCTGAAATGTTAAACATTTACTACCATAATAATACCCTCAACGGCATCGACACACAATATCTTAAGAAATCATATAAAGACACTGTAAAATTGATCAAACTGTATTGCAAACCTTAACTCGGTTCTGTTTGTTGATACTCACGCTTATTTACTCTCCTTCTTCCCATTCTATACGACTTCAAGCCAGTCGAAGGATCAGAGGCACACTTGAGCACGCAGACTTAGCGAGGTATCTCTCGCTGCTTCGGTGTAGCTCTCCCCCACCTTCTCTTCTCATGTTCTCCTGTCTCTCCCAAACAGCTCAGTATGCCAGTTCTCCCACCTTCTAATCCCTGTCCCCCTCCCTCTCCCCTCCTCCCATGACTATTTTCGTAATTTCCCTATCCTTTCTAATTAAATAATTTTCACTTGCTCTCTCAGTTGTAGTTGATTTATCGGAGACGACGCTCGACCGATCCGATATCAACATGATTAATCGACACAAAAGTTCGTTGTGCGTTGTGTTTGCTTTTAATTTAATTTATTCACTATTTCCATTTTTGTTCATTTTATATTTTCGCTCATTTTATATTTCTTAACATTTCTCTAGTGTTTGGTGTAGCCAATGTATTGTTATTTACAATAGGATCGATCAACATGTTTAATTGATATTGTTTACTATGGTAAATGTTATATAAATTTATGACTTGACTACAACTTTTGTAAAAAAATTTTTTGTACATATTTTTTAAATGTTTCTGCGTATCTTGGTTGTAGCCCTGAAGAGGGGAGTATACAAACGAGCCCGAAACGTTGGCAATAAAGCAATAATAATTTTTTTTACAACTATTGGTTCGTTTGATGTCCGCTACCTTAATAAAAACCGATTATTTGATTATTTATTTAAACAATCGTTGTTTAAACAATACTATACCAGTTTAATTGAAAGAGGTCTTCAGATTCGACTTATGTACGCGAAAGAACGTACGGGACAACAGGTTTACTGGGCGGTACCCATGAAGTCCGGATTACGAGCTGCGCGATGGCCAGACCGAACTGTCTTCTTGCTCTACTCCCACTCCACTCCGACTCGACGCACTGATCGCGCAAAAGTATATAGATACTTCGAGCGCAGCGGACTCATGCGCCGGCCGAGTCGATCCCTCGCTCCGCTACGATTCCACGAACAGATCGCGCGTCTTAAAGGGAGTATAGTGTGAGCGTAGCCAACTCACGAGTCGCGTCGCGCGAGCTTCTTCTCGCGCTATACCGGGGTATACCCCCACTCCGCTCCGACTCGACGCACTGATCGCGTATATGGTTCAAGCGCAGCGGAGTCACGTGAGCCAATGCTGGCCGGTTACCGTCTTCTCCCGATTCTCACAATTCGCTGGTACTGTTATTTATCATTATTTAAGACATTTTGTTTACTTATTTATTTATTTATGATGAATATACGGGCAGATGTCCATATTAGATAGAATTAATAACAGAGAAATAATTGTAAACAATAGCCAGTAAATTACACATTAAGTAAATATTATCGTGAGATTTTCAATCAAAAACTATTACTATTACTTATCGTTTAAGATGTAAACAAACATTTCCATGAACAATGTAATTTATTTTATATTTATAAATAATCGATGTTATTATATGTATGGGATATTTCATATGAAGACAGCAGTTCAAAATTTTAAAATCGCTTAGGTTTGTCGAGTTAACAGTTTTTGGTGAAAAAAGCATGTTTCTAGATTTTTAGACCCATATTTTAATGAATACAAAAGTTATTCTACATGAAAAATTGTTATTTTTTGCAATTTTTTGTGAAAACTCAACTTTTGTCATTTTTGTACTCAAAATCCTGTAACTTTGTAAACCACGTTGATTGGAAAAAAGTTTGCATTTTACTTGTAGAATGTGGTCATATTTATTTTATGACCAAGTTTGAAAGTCTCTCATTGGTTGCTTCTTATGTTAGTATAACCTTAACCTAAAAAAAAAATTTATCGGCAGAATATTTTTTGTTCAACAAATTTTTTATCTGATTCTTTATTAAAAATCCTTGAAAATAAGCCTCGGATCGAGATTGTGGCAAATCCTCCTGAAAAGAGTTATGTATCTTTTAAATATCAATAGAAACCAAGAATTTGTATTTTCAACAACCGGGTGGATTTGAGGACTTAATATTATTCATCTCATGTCATAGATCTTGTCACTGAATTTTGTCAATGTATAAAAAATGCATTAAACATCTATTTCAACAGTATTTTTAACTGAACAGGCTTATAATAACATTTATATTTATTTTCCTGAATTTCCAGTGGGAGCCACTTACACTGCTAATATACTCTATTCGCATTCTTCATATGTACTCAAAATTATATTTCATAAGTAATCTATTGTTATGTGTGCAAAAGCTGAAAGTAAATTACTATAAAGAAGTTCAAATCAAAGTAGATGACAGACAATTTAGCAATTGTATATTCCAATACACAGACAAATACTTCTTACTTTGTGAGAATCGGGAGAAGACGGTAACCGGCCAGCATTGGCTCACATGACTCCGCTGCGCTTGAGCCATATGCGCGATCAGTGCGTCGAGTCTGAGCGGAGTGGGGGTATACCCAGGTATAGCACAAGAAGACGCTCGCGCGGCGCAGTTCGTGAGTTGGCTACGCTCACACTATAATCCCTAGCGAGGGATCGACTCGGCCGGCGCCGGCTCGCGTGAGTCTGCTGCGCTCGAAGTATATATACCTTTGTGCGATCAGTGCGTCGAGTCGGAGTGGAGTGGAGATAGAGTGAGAAGGCAGTTTGGCCTGGTCATCGCACAACTCGTAATCCGGACGCTATGGGTACCGTCTCATAAACCTGTTGTCCCTTACGTTCTTTTGCGTGCCGAATTCGAATCTGGAGTCTTCTTTTAATTAAATTGGTATAGTATTGTTTAAACAACAATTGTTTAAATAAATAACCAAATAATCGGTTTTTAGCCATCGGTGTATTTTTTCTTACAATAAACCTTATTTTGAGAAGAAAAGGTTCTTTAGTTCACGTACGAAGAATGCATTAATATGCATTCTTTATAGGTGAACCAAACATGTATTTTTTAATTCTATTTTCTTAATTTTTAAACATTTTTAGCCAGTTTTAAAATCAAAGGGGATTAATCTTCTTCAAAAATTAAAACTCATGTGATATCTATCTTTATACTTTGAATAACCATTTAAAAATCGAAAAAGCTTTTATTTGAACTAACTATACGTTTTAGTAATCAAGAAATCATACTATATCAATTTTTAAGAAACTAATATGGAAATAAATTAATCACTGAACTTTTCATACATTAAAGAAAAAGTAATGTATCTGGATATTTCAAATGAATGCCTATTTTATATCTATTAATCCTCTTAATATGTGTTAGATTAATAATTATAAATATTGAAACGTTTTCTCTCTATTTAGTTTATTTATGTTTCAAACTACGAAGTAACATTATTAAAAAAGGATATATATAAGAAGGACAGGTCTTGGTGATGTGCGAAATAAATATTGAGACTAAGTATGTGATTCAATGATTATTTATTACATACTAGCCATGCTGGTACATGGGCCAATATGTTAAAATACGTATACAGATGTGTGAAAAATTCTATTATTATTCTATCTTAACCTATTTAATTATCTTAGAAAAAGTCAAATCCTATATCAGTCGTGATCACACACGACCTGATAATTATAAACTAAAATTATGAAACAATCTCCAAAGTTTTTATTCCCTGCGGAGATGCTCTTATATCGCGTGGCTTTAAGTATAAATATCAATATATTTATATTATTCAAATTCAATCGATGACTCGATTATCAGTCGTAATCGCACACGATCTGATTGGAGAAAAAAAACTATAACACAATTATAAACCAGCTCCTAGGTTATCATCTCTGACGGAGATGCCCCTATGACGTGTGGCTTTAAGTATTAATATCAATATATTTATATTATTCAAATTCAATATATGACGCGATTATCAGTCGTGATCGCACACGATCTGATTTAAAATAAAGAACACGACCATCCCATGAACTATTATGCTTCGAGATTAGTGTCGCGGAAAGAACCTCAAACTGGTCAAATAAAAATATATTCCTACCTATAGTACCTCAGAAATATCCCTCGTAATTCCTATGTTAATAGCCAGGTTACTCTAAATACTGCTACTCGATGACTGTACAAAAATACCCGGAGGTAGAAAAACGAGCAAGTAATCATTCGCGTCTAAACAAATTAGCTTGATTTTAAATGTGCAGCGAATGATTCATAGTGTAGGGACGTCCCCTAATCCCTTTGATGAGTGTCACTAAAAGATCAACTCAGGTTTCGAGGTAAGGCGAGCCTTTTTCAGCCCCTCACTATGATGTCTTCCGTCGCACGAATATAAAAAAAAGGTCGCCAACCTAGATTAATTCCAGGTGACTCGGCCTGGTTTGTCCTACCGGATTAATCCCAGACCTTCCCTTTATGCTACCTTATTCCTCGAAGACGGCACGCCTCACTGCTTGACTCGAAAAAATGAAGAGGACACCCGGATGTACGATGACTCTGACATACGACCAATTTGGAGCAGCTATATTAAGGCTCCAGAAAAGAACCTGGAGCACCAAAACTGAGAGCCAAAACTGAGAGAAAAACTGCTAGACAAACTGGGAGCGAGCGTCCCGTGCCCTCCGATTTTATATCCCCTCGAATAGATAATTAACAATTCAACTATTAATAAATCTAAACTGCGCACGGGCCCTTCTCTAATATCTTATACGGTGAGCTTGCGCACATACGATCCGGTGTCGAGCTTTGATTCGCTCGCTATCTCAACTTATCTCTATCATAGTTACCGCGTGCTTTTATATCTACGCGATTTTCCCATGATATGCCCTCTTTTTTCAATCTCTTTTTTATGATCTAACCGCGGCCGTCCCATCCCACATGCTGCAATTCTCCCCTTTTTTATGTCAAACTGCTTTCAGATTTCGCGAGTCATCGTCTCCCATCTCTCTTTCTCTCATATAGTTACCTAGCCCTTATCTATCGTGCGCGCGTAGATAATTATCTTACCGATGGTCACGCTCTTGTCCGCGCGCGTAAACGCGCCAATTTCAAATTGAGTCGATACGGCAATACCACGCGAAGCATAATTATTCATCGGATGATGTATCAAAAATATTTTCTTATTCTATTAACAATATAATATGAAGTTTTTCATAATCATACACGGAACAAATAAACATTTTTCTAACTGCGGTTTCTTGCGTTTTAAATCTTGCGCCGTTGGTGACGTCAGGCCCTAGTCACCGCCCACTATACTGCTGTGCTGGTTGGGGGCGGTGCCATGATGACTGCGTTGGTAACCGCGTGTTCTTCTTGACCTCCGTCTTACTTTTGCGCGGGACTTATAATTAGTAGATGAAAAAAATTCTTTATCTAGTACCTCTAAATGAAAATGGGATGGAATATGAGTCTCCAGTTCCATTTTTTGCAACAGTGGCCCGTTGCAATATATTGAGCAGTAAATAAGTACGAATCTTGGAAATAATATTAGATTTAAACGAATAACATGATGCTGTGTAAGCGCTGAAATTTAATGCATATCTTTTTGTGTATATAGAAAACTGAATAACTGTAAAAACAAGTTTCAATAAATTATTTCTTATAGCTATTACTAAAAATTATTTACTTCAACAGTTCTTTATATAAGTAATTATCTAAAGGTGACGATATTTATTTGTAAATACAATATTATTATTAAAATTAATAATTACTATACCTAATGTAATATTAATCTTATACAGTTAGTTACGATTAATAGATATAAAAACCATGATACTTTTAATATATTGCATAAAAGTCATATTAAAATAGTAATAACATGGAGTAAAGTTAGGAATATGGCAATGTTTAATATTTATTACTAAAATAAGTAGTTAGTTAAAAAATTTGTTTTGATATAAATGTATATGTAGTTGTTTGCAGCTAATGGCAGTCATGGTAGAATATACTAAGGAATAGGCCGCTAACGGTTCTACTGCCCAGGTTAAAAATAAAGACAAAACTTATATGTAAAACTTATAGTAGTCACATTGACTAGTAGTCACTTATAGTGTCTACTTGTAGTATACTTTAATACGATAGAGTTTTGACCTTGATAAGGGGCGGAATAAAACCGTTCGAAACGTTGGACGTTTTGTCTTTATTTTTTAACCTGGGCAGTAGAACCGTTAGCGGCCTATTCCTTATGATATTTAAATGGTTACTAATGCGGTATAAAGATATACGTATATCACATGTATTTAAATTTTCGAAAAAGATTAAACCGCATTGATTTTAAAACTGGCTAAAAATGTTTAAAAATTAAGAAAATAGAATTTTAAAATATCATGTTTCTCACTATTTTATAGCACTGCGTGATCTAAACCCACACTTAGGGCCCAAATAGGCGTGACAGCGGGCTTAGGACTGGCAGTGCTATAAAATTCTATATGCTACTTAGGTCATACGTATCGTAATGTACTACTACGTTGGTGAACGAAAGGACCGTTTTTTCTCAAAATAACTTATATTTTCAGAACAAATTATCCGATAGAAAAAAACGGTTATTTTGTTATTTGTTTAAACAATATTGTACAACTTTTATCAAAAACTACCTCGAGATTCGTATTCTTCATGCCAAAGAATCTAAGTGGAATCTAAGTGAAAACGATATACAAGCAATTTTTCATTTACGATCGGTTCATCTTAACGTCCTCTATCTTAACAACATCCTTGTTATCCAAAGTCTTAAAACTGTGAACTCCATTTTTGGTTTTAACCATTTATGAAAAAATTCGTTACTTTATTTGGTTTTTCTCTTATATCTCGTCCTAGAGGCACTTTAAGGAAAAAGTAGTTCAGATCATTTTTGTTCCTTATTAAATTTCTATCAAAGCTAGCTTTGTTTCAAGTCTATAACGGCAATAGTTAACTTGCAAAACCATCAAAGTTGAAAATAGTACTTTTCGATACTACGAGGGTCATTTGATAAGTACCTAGCCTACAAATGAAAACACCAAAATTTTACAAAAAATAAAATTTATTTTTCAATGTAGTCTCCTTTTAGTTGAATACACTTGGTCCAGCGGTGTTCCAATTTTTTTAACCCCATTGAAAAAAATGTTTTCTCTTGGTTTGCAAAATAGGCCTCCGTGGCGGCGATTATTTCGTTATTGGAGTGGAATCTCTTCCCGGCGAGCGAATTTTTTAGGTTCGGAAACAAAAAAAAGTCGCACGGAGCCAAATCTGGAGAATACGGTGGATGGGGCAGCAGTTCGTAGCGTAATTCGACCAATTTAGCCGTGGCGAGTGCAGAAGTGTGAGCCGGTGCATTATCGTGGTGGAAAGGCACTTTCTTTTTAGACAAATGGGGCCGTTTTTCTTCTAACACGGCGTCAAATCGGCTCAATAGTTCGGCGTAGTACTGTCCTGTGACCGTTTTGCCCTTCTCCAGATAGTCAATAAAAATCACACCTTGAGAATCCCAGGAAACAGTGGCCATCACCTTTCCGGCCGACGGGACCGTCTTCGCCTTCTTCCGAGCAGGTTCACCGGGTAAGGTCCACTGTTTTGACTGCTCCTTGGTCTCTGGAGTGTAGTAGTGAATCCATGTTTCGTCGACGGTCACGTAACGACGCAAAAACTCTTTTGGATTGCGATTAAACAGCTCCAAACACTGCTCTGAACTGGTCACACGGATGCGCTTGTTGTCTGCAGTCAGCAAACGCGGCACCCACCTTGCTGACAGCTTCCTCATGCCTAAAATCTCATGTAGGATATGCCACACGCGTTCTTCTGAGATGCCTACTATCACAGCTATCTCGTGCACCTTTAATCGGCGGTCTGACAAAACGGTCGCCATCGAAGGAGAAGCATCCCCATACACTGCATCCAAGCGTTCTTTAATTTCACTGCGCGATTTCCCTTCCAAAAACAAGAATCGAATCACCGACCGATATTGTTTTTTCTCCATTTTTTCAAAAATCAACGGACACATTTGCTTTCACACACTCTCAAAAATAAACTACAACTCCGATCCGGCTGAAATTTCGTCTGTAACCGTTTACAGGAAGATACTGCACTGTAGTGTATTTCTGGTGCGATAGTGGCACCATCTGGCGGTGAGGCTAGGTACTTGTCAAATGACCCTCGTAGTGCAATAAAAAGAATTCTGGCACGAGTGTGAGTTGATAATCACACTCGTCGTGTCAGAATCATTTTTATCAGGAGTATTGAAAATTATTTTTTTAACGGAGTGTGCGAAACTCGCCTTTTCGTGCCTGTTTTGCGTGCGCGAAGTAGCTGTTTCGCACACGGCGTGCGCAAAGTACACGCATGCGCAGATCAATTTACTTCGCGCACGCTTCTCATACGAGCGTGCTCAAAGTATACGGAGAGAAAAATCACGGACTTATTCCGTAAGATTTTCATCATGCAATGACTTCATGTATTTTTCTTGCAATATATCCGGGCCTTACGTGGGCTAACTGCATGGTACAGCTCAATGGAAAAAAGCCTGGTCGCATCCGCAAATATTCCATAAAGCGCTAGGTTTTACTTCAGCGTAAGCAATGCATGCATTTCGCAAGACATGCATGTCTTGAATAATATCTATATTATAATAATATCTATAGATACTTTCTATACCGTTAAAATAATGAATAAAAAAACTATTTTTTTAAATAAAAAATACATAATTTTTCACGGTTAGAATTATGTATTCACAATAAATATTGTTAACGGAGACGAAGTTTCCAAGGAGACGGACGGAATAATTCCTGGCGGCTCTTTGCAAAATTTGCTTGCTTCAGGCTCATGCAATTATCCCGTGGTGGCGCTGAATAAGTCCATGTAAGGTCCGGATATATCGCAAGAAAAATGCATGGAGTCATTGCTGGATGAAAATTTCACGGAATTAGTCCGTGATTTTTCTCTCCGTGTAAGTATGCCGCCTCCGCGCTCTGCTTCTAATCTCCTTATCTTGCCCTTGACTCGTGTGATTGTTGCTCTCGCTTCGCTCGAGCGACAAGCTTCATATTCGTCACGTATGTACATAATCAATGATCTCCGAGGGTCCTTCACTCCATTAACAAAAATAAGTTCGATACACATGGGTGAAGCGGGTGATCGTTGCACGGGTGTGGTTTGTCGCGCGAGCGAAGCGAGAGTGCGCATTTCGCACACTTGTATCGAAATGTACTATTTTAACATAACGCGCGTAAAGTGCTATTTTAGTGCATGCTTGAAAACCTAAGCGTGTGTAAAAGTAGTGCTTTACGCATGGAGTGTCAAAATAGTTCATTACGCAACTAGTACGCAAAATAGGTCATTCCCGAGTGACTTATTGCGCACGTGTTGCCGCATACTATTTTTCCTAACGAGATGCGCAGAGTCGATTTTGCACACTCCGTTAGAAAAAACATATTTTTTTCATTATTATATAATTTTTTATCAAAAAGCCAGAATAACCTGAAATTTTATATAGAACATGTTTTTGTCTGTACAGAGACGCATGCCGAATTTCAAATGAAGTTATTGTTTATTATACAAGAAATTATCCTTTTGTTTATTATACAAGAAATCCTTAATTGCATATTCCACCGCGTCTACAAAAATCATGACACATCGTTCAGCAATGTTTAGAAAAATCATAAAACTCTTCAACTTTAATATCCATTTTTTAAATTTAAATATTTTCAATTTGGACCGAAGTTATAGGGGTTAATACGCGACCACCACATTGTTTACGCGCAGGTCTAAAATGTTTAAACATTTCCAAAATAATTTTACTTTTTCAATTAGTGTAGTACATCTCTGGAAAGGTCTTGAAAAATGCTATAATTTAAAAAAAATAATTATTGTAACACGATAAATATTTTAAGGATGAAAACATGTTTACGACTATTGAGGGCGTTGCAATTTAAATAGTGCTCTCACTCCTGCACGAATGTCCATTTCATAAAATTGAAAATGTTTATGCAAAATGTCAATTCAAACTAATTGTTAGATTTTGAAAAATTATCGTCGGAAGTTAAGAGAAAATTGCGCGCGCGGCCGCGCACGACGGCTGGGACTGCCGGCGCCCGATCGATAATGTCGTGGTAGAGGAAGGCGCGACTGCGTAGAGTTTACATACCCACATGAATAAATCTTAAATGGAAAAAAGAGTGCAACTCTGTCTCTCGCACACGCTTTTGTCTCTCTCGCACACTCTCTCCGTCTCTTTCTCTCACAGACGCTGAATTTTTCCGGCCCCGCTTCGCATCTCCGAAACTTTCTGACATTTTCAAATCACATTTTGTCATGAACTATTTGATATAAAACGACGATTTTTTATAAATCAACATGCCGCAAGAAGATCTACGCGTTTCTGTAAGCGTTAATAAAAAAAAATTAATGAAGGTGTTATTATCAACTTTTTAAAATTGAAGTTGACGATTTTTACTTTTTCTATGATTATTTATATATTAACTTATTAATAAATAACTAAAAAACAACTTGATATTCTTATATTTATGCACAATAATTACATTCATTATTAGATCTATTTATTTATGCATCTTCTCACAGCGTTTATGCCTTACAGTAGTAAAATTTCTTAACTTATTAGTATATTTATATTATGTATTTAAACTTTTGAAGAGCTTTTACAATTATTTAGTAGAAAAGAGTAATATTTACCATGCTTTCTAAATTTGTCGGGATATAAGATTTGAATCAAATACAAACATTAACACCATCGAATTGAATTAAAACTTCTTTATTTGAAAAAAAATACAATAATATTAATACAATTACAAAAAAATAATTAACTTATAAGAAATATTACATTTGAAATTATTCTAATTTTTTTGCATGGTACTTCATCAATTGAATCATTTATGTTGTCGTGATTAACATCATGTCATCATTTACAATGAAGTATAAACGATATAAAAAGAAGCGTTATCAAATATATGCAATCATGAATGTAATTACGGCAAAATATAAAAAACTTTAAAAAAAGTTTAAGTACAAATTTGTACTGCATATATTGTAGAAACCAAGGCGTAACTCCCGTTTAATCTTAATAAAATAGAATAAAAAAAAAAAAAACATATACCATATAGATACACTAGCAAGTTAAAAAGTTTTACTAGTGTTAAGTATAAGAGGGGAGAAAAGAAGCGTAAACAAATAGATCTAATAATGAATGTAATTACTCTGCATAAAAATAGGAATCTCAGTTGTTTTTCACTTATTTATTATTTAATATATAAATAATAACAGAAAAAGTAGAAATTGTCAATTTGAATATTAAAAAGTTGAAAATAACACCTTCATTTTCTTTTTAAATTTATTTATTAATGCTTACAGAAACGCTTACATCTCCTTGCAGCATGTTGATATAAAAAAAGGTCTTTTTATGTCAAATAGCTTATGAAAAAAAGCGTTTTGAAAATGTCACAAAGTTCGCAGATGCGGCGCGGGGCCGGAAAAATACAGTGCCTGTGAGAAAAAGAAAGAGGGGGAGAGTGTGCGAGAGAGATAAAGAGCGTGTGCCGCAGAGTCGTGCTTTCCCCCACCACGGCATTATCGATGGAGCGACGATAGTGCCTGAGGCAGCGCGAGCTGCTTTCTTTTCACTTCTAACAATTATTTTGAATTACTATTTTGTATAAACATTTTCTGTTTTAAGAAAAAGACACTCCTGTATGAAGAGCCAGAGCGCTATTTAATGTACAACCCTCGCAATTTTTGCAAATACGTTTTCATCATTATCTTTTAAAATATTTATCGAATTTGAATTCTTTTTTTTCTTAAATAATAACATTTTTCAAGACCTTTCAAGGTGTACCATCGATTTAAAATAAATTATTCTTGAACGTGTTTAAATATTTTAGACGTACGCGTAAACAATTAATAAATTACAACATTGAAATTTTAAAAATTTTCAAAATGGAAATTTAAGCTGAAAAGTTTTATGATTTTTCTAAACTTTACTGAGCAGTGTGACATGATTTTTGTAAGCGCGGAGTAATATGCAATTAAGGGGATATCGAAGCTAATTATAGATTCCTACATCGCATTTTACATTATTTAAATTCTGTTTTAAGGATTTTAATATTATCGGAGTCATTTACTGTCTATATTAGGTTAACGAACGCCGGAAGACAATGATAATTAATGAAAATAAAAAATTGAATAAAAACGGTAAAAAATACAAGAATGTCGATAAGTATGTAATTCTAGATAGGATCCGATATCCTCTTTCACCCTCTAATTTCATGTATAATAAACCATAAATCATTCTGAAATTTGGCATGCACTTTTATATAGACTAAAAGGCATTTTACATGAATTTCAGACTATTCTGGCTTTTTGATCAAAAGTTATTTAATTATGAAAAAGGTATCTTTTCAACTTTGACGGTTATTTGCAAGTTGACTATTGCAGTTATTGACTTCGGGAAAAGCTAACTTTGTTCGAAATTTAATAAGGAACAGAAATAACCTTGACTAATTTTTCCACAAAGTGCTCCAAGGCGAGATATAAGAGAAAAACTAAAAAAAGTCACGAATTTTTCATAAATTGTTAAAAACAAAAATGGAGTTCACACTTTTGAGACTTTGAATAACAAGTATCTTATACAGGACATTGAGATGAATCGATCCGAAAAGGAAAGTTGCATATAGGGAAGACTGGGGTAAAACCTGATACTGGGTGAAACCGGAATTCTGAATTTCTTACTACTAGTGCGATCTACACGGTGACCCATTTTAATCGCCGCACCCGGACTTCTCGGAACCTAAGCCAGATAGAGAAAAATGGTTCAGACAAATGTTATAGGGAACAAAGGGGGCCACATAACGGCGTTAACGTCTTTGACCTTGAACTTGACCTTTGATGTTATTTCAAGGTCAAAGTGGTTTCTTCATATGGAAACACCTATTTTTGACCCCGGATTCGGAAAGAGCGGGAAATTTTACGTTCAAAATCATATTGAGAAATTTTTTCCAAGGTCATTTCAAGGTCAAATGTAGGTCAAACTCAGAAAATTCCGTTTAAAATCGTTTTTTCCATTAACCACAGGCTAAGCTGGTTCAAATTGATCGTAGGCTTAATAGAGAAACCTACACACCCAAAACTTACATATCCTAGTAAACAAAACTCAAACTCGCACATCCTAACCCCATACACTTCATGCCCTCACATGCTGAACTGTTACACCCCGGCCCTCAACCATATCCCATAACCCCCAGGCCCACACATCCCTACCCCACGCATGCTATTCCCATACACCCCAAACCCACACATCCTGAACCCTGAAAAATTTTTCTCAAGGGCAAAATGATTTTTTAACGGAAACTTTAAGATCGTTGAAGCTTCTGTTATAAATGTATTAACCTTACTTTTTGCGCTACCCAGAAACAACGACGTGGACGTAGTAAGGATTGTTTCCCTTGGGGTGCTTAATTAAAGTGAGTCCCCTTGCCTCTCACTGTTCGGGGTGCTTGATTATAGTGAGTCCCCTTGCCTCTCACTGTTCGGGGTGCTTGATTATAGTGAGTCCCCTCGCCTCTCACTAATGTAAATAAATGTTTATTTAACCTCGAAGCAAGTGTTCGAAATGACGACCATTTGCTTCAAGGCACATAGTCAAACGCCTTTGGAAATGGCGAACTGTGTTCTGCAAAGTTTGTCTCGGAATGGCAGCGCATGCTCGACGAATCCTATCCTGTATATCTGCTCTTGTAGTGGGTTGTTGCTCAAAAACAGCATTTTTTAAATACCCCCATAAATAGAAATCTGGTGATGTAAGATCGGGTGAGCAAGCAGGCCAGTTAACCGGACCTCCTCGACCAATCCATCTGTTACCATAGTGCTCATTCAAAAAAGCCCTTACAATTCGAGCGAAATGTGGTGCTGCGCCGTCCTGCTGTTCTTCGTCGCGTTTCTAAATCAACATCTTCCATCAATCCAGGTAGTTTATCTCTTATTAGCGTCAAATAGGTATGTTGATTTATATTTGCTTCAAAAAAATAAGGGCCAATCAAATATCCATTGATAATCCCGCACCATACCATAATACTCCAACGTCTTTGATGGTTTACAGTTCTGACCCAATGAGGATTCACATCAGACCAATAATGGCAATTATGCCTATTCAGTTCCCCATCACTTTGAAATTGTGCCTCATCAGAAAAAAGAACAAACTTAAAAAAGTCTGGATCATTTTCTATCATTTGTAAAGCCCATTGGCAAAACACAATACGCTGTTGAAAATGCTGAAACTGTAGGTCTTGAACCAAAGTAATATGATACGCGTGATGTTGAAGCACCTACATAATTCTTAAAAAAGTATTTCTTGGAATACGAATTTCCCTTTCGACTCGACGAGCGCTAATATGTGGGTCAAGATGAATTATTGCAAGGATAGATACAACTCGATTATCATTTTCATCATACTCATGGCGCCTATGTTGGCGAACCATGTGTCCACCACGAGCTCTTTGAGTTAAACGTCTGATAGCTCTATCGTCAGGATGTCATCTGTCAGGATAGCGTTTAGCATAAAGTCTTGCCGCACCACGATAATTATTTTGGCTTGGTCCTAAAATCAAAATCATATCAACGATCTCATTGGTCGGATAGTCAGCCATTTCAGAGCCAGCTATTAATTACTATTAAATTTAAATAGTAAAATGGTAAAAAAATATTAATAATTATAAGGCTCGCCCGTATACGGTTGCGCCAAAAAAGGAAAAACGTTGGAAAATCAAAGGGCGCGGCAGCGCCCTGCTTGGCGAGTAAAAAAACGAAGTGACTAACGAGCAAGCGGGGCGTTGACGCACCCTTTATTCTTTGGTATAGTCCGCTCCAACCTTACTTTTTTCTATTCTTGATAACAACATTTTTTTACTCTTTATTTGAATACTTAAATGCATTCCATTAGATAGAATCTTTTATGTACTGATTCTTTCGTTTTCGTATACTTTTAATAGTAAATTTGCCCTCTCAATTTTCATCTCATTTTTCATTTTCTTCGTCGTCTTCGCGTCGTCGTCGTATTTTAGTCCTATACCATATATACGTACGTATAGGCACTATTAGACAGTGGTTCTACTTGTATCCGAGAATGGCGCTATATAAATTTTTCTACAGGGCTCTCTCTCTCTCTCTCTCTGTATCTATATATATATATATATATATATATATATATATATATATATATATATATATATATATATATATATATACACACTCGTAATCGTATCGACATAACCTCACGCATCTCTAATTTCTAATAAACAAAAACAATGTTATTATGAAATATGTACATACACAATATGTATATACTATCACGGATTACTATTTAAATTATATCAAAGATCTCAGAAAGTGGACTGATGAAAAGAATTTATTTACGAGCATCATCAATAAGACAATAACTTTTTAGATAAGTATTTTAAAATATACAGTAGCAGAGATCAAGATGTAGTTCTGTTTTTATTTTTTTAAGTACTGTCAGATCAGATCTTAGAAATTGAGTCTATCCCAACTATACGGCTACTACAATACAAGAGTTTAGATAAGTATAATTTTCAAGTAATTTGTCACAAAGACATTATCTCTCATAATGTAAGCTAAGCGAGAAGCTCCAAAACCTATTTCATTCATCGTAAAGGATTTTCAATGCTTTATGTTTGCAACATGACTAGTCGGGTGAAGGCTTTTCTTGAGACAAAGTTTATATTCTGTGTATAAATGGTTTATAGTTATGATTTGAAAAGTATCAAACATAAAAATTTTCTAATTTTAATTATTTTAAAAAACAAGTTATTCCACAATGCCATTTCACAATAAATTTTTATATTTTCTCACTTTTCAAATCATAACTATAAACCATTATATGAAGAATATAAACTTTGTCTCAAGAAAAATCTTCACCCGACTGGTCATGTTGCATAAATAAAACATTGAAAATCCTTTACGATGAATGAAATCGGTTTTGGACCTTTTTGCTTAACTTATATTATGAGAGATAATGTCAAATGTGACAAATTACTTGCAATTAATTCTAACTATATATTTTCTTCATTCTTGAAGGGGATATCTGATGTAAAATCCAAAGCTGTTAATATAACAGCTATAAATGTTAATTCTTAAAACCATATAATGTATCCGTAAGGTATTTTCAATATATGGCTTTTGGTATATAACTAATTGAGTGAGGGATGTAAAATCCAAATTGTTAATAAGTATAACAGTTTGAGAAATACCTCTACTTGTTTGTATTACTGATTGAGGTAAATAATACACTATTTAAAAATGGAAACAAATAATCCTTTATTTTAATCATATAGTTCTTTATAGTTCTTCATTTGGTGGTTTCCACGCAGCCTATTGACCCAGCGCGTATCCTCCCACACCTTTATTTTCATTCCTATTATTACATCAGCCTATATATTTTCCTGAGGACCTCTCTTTTTACCTATTTTCCATACCTTTTTAATCCATCCCGCATTCGCCCAGGGTTATGCCTGTGGGGCGGGGAAAACCTATAGGCTGTGACGGGCGCCGATATATGGTAAGTGGATCACGTACACTGCGTCGCGAGACTTGAATCTCGCGCGCTTGCACGTATCGTGATCGGCTGAGCGCCACGCGGAACAAGCGCCGAGTAGACGGAGAAGAAGACGAAGCCGCCGCGCCGCTGTGAGCGGGAACGAGAGGCGATGTTGTAGACCACCGTGACACGCAACAAGTCGCCGAAAGTCACCTCCGCGCCTTGTTTTGACTTCGCGAGAGTGCGTGCGTTCCTCGTGCCTCCACAGCCGCAGCCAACCACGTGACCACGCCGCCACCACTGGGAGGAGTGGGAGCGAGAGAGAGAGAGAGAGAGAGAGAGAGAGAGAGAGAGAGAGAGAGAGAGAGAGAGAGAGAGAGAGAGAGAGAGACAGAGAGAGCAACAGCCATAAAAAGGCCGGGGATAGGAGGCACGTCCATCCCCGCCCCGATAAGCAGCAAGTGAGAGAGCGAGAGAGAGCAAGCTGCCGTTGCCCCGAGGAACGGTGATGGCTGGCCAGCCCCGAGTAAGTCGTGTTTGACTTTTGAGTCGTCGCGAGCGAACCTTGTCGCCGCCGCGTCTCGGCGGCCGCGTGCGTAACTTAAAGTCTCGGTCTGTCGGTGAATACTTGTTGAATATATTGTCCGGGTTCGCGCCCCTTAGCGCGATTATCTTTTATTCAATAGAACTTTAATTTTATCTTAAATAGTCGAGTCACGAGTAATTATTGAGCGCGCCTTAACCTATGCATGATTTCCCGAATACCGCCCTCTACCCTTTTCAGCAGCTGCAGCTAGTCGCAGGCATCGCCTCCTAGAGGAACATCGGTAGCGGGAGTAAGTATCTCAATAGCCGCTCGAGAGGTTAGACCGAGCGGCGTTGTACGCGGGAAAAGCCGGCTGCGCTGGTAACGCTAGGTCTTAGCGAGCAGCCGGTAATTCGCGGGTAGAAGTTGGCAGCAGCGCCGGTTCTAGGGGAAGGCGGCCTAGGCTTTCTACAATAGAAGCCGGGCTCGCAGGTTCGGAACCTGGGCCGAGGCGCTTCTGCCGGACTACAGGTGATTCTACAACGGTGAGTTGCCCGGGCGTAGAATACACCCGTATATTACCCCGCGAACCCCTCAGAGGGATTACTACCCTCTCCGTAACTGTACCCCGTTACAACTGGCGCCCTTAACGTGTTGGAAAGCATAGGTTAGGGAATAATTCGATTATTTAAACAGGTCGAGACTCGCGTGCGAATAATTAAGTATCGAGAGGGATAATTAATTATTATAAAAGTGTATAGTGTGTGCAAGGGTAACTGGTGGTTCCTAACCTTGCTTGGAGGGAATAACCCGGCCTGTACGTACTTAGCGAGGACATTGCTTGTGAAGGCCGAGCATTGTTGAAGTATTTAGTGAGGTTAACAAAGAGATTAATTAACAATTATTTATTTATTATTTATTACCCTATTTATTGACATTTTTTTTATCAATAATAGGTTTTTAGGGTTCCATCTCTTTGTTACGCACCCAATTCGCATTTAAGGGTTATTAGCGGAAATTTCCCCATTTTTGGGGAAATACGCATGAGCGCGGACGCGGGGGACAGCCTACAGTGCGTGCGCAGTAATTTTTAGGCCGCGCATGCGCAGAAACTGAAAAAAAAAGTGGAAAATCACTATCGCGGAATCGTTAGCGCATCTCACTGGGAGGTGCGCTCACCCACTAATTTCGAGTTTGCGCATGCGCAAAGGGTCGAAAAATTAAAATTTTGATTTAGCACGCGGATTCGGTAGCGCAGCTCACTGGGAGGTGCGCGCATCACTAATTTTGAGTTTACGCATGCGCAAAGGGCCGAAAAATTAAAATTTTAATTTAGCACGCGGATTCGGTAGCGCAGCTCACTGGGAGGTGCGCGCACCACTAATTTCGAGTTTGCGCATGCGCAAAGGGTCAAAAGGTCGAAATTTTGATTTAGCACGCGGAATCGTTTGCGCATGCGCTGGAGGACATTTGGTATATAGTGACTTGACTTCCGCGCATGCGCAGTACGCGGAAAAACGCAAATTTCGATTTTTCGGCGCGGAATCATTTGCCCGCGTGCCGAATAGATTTGCGCAGGAACTGGACCCCGCGAAAACGCTTACGTATCCGCGAGATCGCGAGTGCACCGATTTTGACGTGTACGCATACGCGGAATCGTTTGCGCACGCGATAAAAACGTCGGCACACTGCGCAAACAAGCAAATTACGTTTGCGCAATAACCATAAAGCGACATAACCTCCAAGCAAGCAAGTGTAAAAGCGAATTACCCGGGTCTAGCGATTAGAGACCGAACCACCAGTTGGGAAAATTCGTGTTTTCCTTAGTCAGTGGTAGTCCGGTAGGTACCTTGTGAAGGATACCACTGACAGTGCCAAAGCACCCTAACGTTCGTGGGATTGACAGCAATCCCCTTGCACTCACACAACCGGCGACTGTAGCGTCATGGGTTACGATATTGAGGCAGCCGTGGAAGAGTGGCCGCGGACAGTCGATCTCCCGGAGTGAGATCGACGAATACGTGTCATGGCTCGAATTGAAGCAACAGGGCTCGGTATTCCGCCTTTCGGAGCGGTTGCACAAGTGGGTGTTGGGGATCTACGTGCCGGAAGATTTCGAAGAGTCAGCAGGCACGGATGATGCTATAGCTCGGAG
Organism: Torymus aiolomorphi; assembly: GCA_036365515.1. Taxonomy (NCBI): domain Eukaryota; kingdom Metazoa; phylum Arthropoda; class Insecta; order Hymenoptera; family Torymidae; genus Torymus; species Torymus aiolomorphi. The sequence goes on along the minus strand of CM070877.1, from coordinate 57,551,539 downwards.
GATACAACTCCGAGAGGAGCTCATCCGTAGAATCGCCACTGAATAGGATGGCACCTTCGTGGAAATGTCCACTTGGGACAAACACCCACTGGAGGTAATCATCAAGAGCGAGGCAATCCTACAGATTGTCCTCAAGACAACGAGAGAGGCAGCAAGACTAGCCCAACACCTACAAAGACCTCAGAATACGGATGACGTCGGGCGTAACTCAGACGCCCGGAACGCGGACCAGTCACCGACGAGAAATGACAGCGCGAAAAACGCAGAAGAGGAACACGCCAACGACCTCAACGACGGGGAGACGACAGAAGACGGACAGGAGTCACAGCCCGAATAGATGCTGCGTCTCCGGTCCACAAACGGAACAGAATTCCGGGTGCCTAGGGACGTCGGAGCGTTATTAGCAGAGCTAATAACCAAAGTCCGGTCGCTGGAGGACATGCTAAGCAACCACCAGTGACAGGCGGCGTCCAGCACCAAGATTAACGATTTTAGGCCAGGACCGAACGTGCACTTCGAGGACACCTTCAACACAGCGGATGATCCAGGAGTATGGGACGAACGGCAACATCCGCCCCCGCCAGCTCGACCCAGGGATCAGGCTGGTTTTCGGGACGGAAATACAGCCTGGGAGGGGGGTGACCACCGGTATCCGGCAAGAAGTACGAGCTGGCAACACCAGACCACACAGGACACAGCGGCAAATCTCTCGAGGTCGGGGTTTTACCACTCGAGAGATATAGGCCAGGTCGTGCGGAAGTGGCAGTTACGATTCTCTGGTGCGAAGAGCCAGAGCATCGAGGTGTTCCTGGCTAGGGTAGAAGACTGCAGAGTCCTGGCCAACCTCACCGAAGAAAAGGTGCTCTCGTCGTTATCGGAGCTGTTCACGGACACGGCGGCCACGTGGTATCGCAATCAGAAGGCGAAGTGGGTCACGTGGCAAGACTTCGTATCAGCGGCGAGGCGCTGGTACGGAACGTCAAAAGGTTTCCAGCAGCGGCTAATAGCGGAGGCTAATAACCGTACGCAGGGGGAAGACGAGGCCGTGAGGGACTACATCACGTGCCTCACCGCGATTAACCTCAAGATATCGCCTCCCCCGAAGATGGAGCAGCAGCTGGACCAGCTTCACCGGAACCTCCGACCACAGCTTCAAGCCATGGTTCGGAGGTCAGACTTTAGCTCGGTGGACGGCCTGCTAGATATAGCCGTGGAGGCGGAGCAAGCGCTGGAGAATTCCAGAACATTCAGGCCCCCTCCACCGCCGGCAGCAACCCTCCTGCCAGAGATGGCTTACAAGCCATCCCCCAAGGCCGACTCGCAGAAGAAACCCAAAGCGGATGCCAAAGAGGGTAAAGTGGCTGCTGCGGTCGGCGTGACGGGACCCAAATTGGAGCATTTTGAGGACATGCTTCGGCGGGTGCTAAAGCAGAGCCTTGCGGAGCTGGTAAGCCCTCGAGCGGAGCACCCATCGAGGCATGCGCCTGGTGGCCCGCGTAGAGGGCGCGGTTATCAGCCGCCTGGGCGAACGGGAGCGCAGAGGCCCCCGGAGCCAACTCCAGCCGGTCAAGACGCGAGTTCGGGTGGGGACTCCGCGCCGCCTTCCAAACCCCGGGGTGGAACCCCAGGGGAACCGAGGCCGCCGCTGAGTTGTTACTCATGCGGCAAGATCGGCTACATAGACAAGTATTGCCCTAATTGCTCGGGAAACGGGAAGGGGGGCGATTAGAGAGAATCGCCCCCGCCCCAAGTCTCCGGGGAGCTCGAGCAGTGGTAGTAGACCCACTCGAGCTAACCCCGGCGGCACTCCGAGTGCCGAGCCAGAACACGACTCCAGTGTGCGAGGACACTGCGGCCGCGTGCGATCTTCGCCCGGCCTCCGGGGAGTCAGATGCTCACCCGCCTCCCGACCGAGGAGAAGCTTCCGTCGGTCAACCAACCAACGCAGAGACGCGCTAGTGGGTTCGAATTGAGGTGGATGAGTTCAACCTCCGAGCGTTGTCGGATCCGGGAGCATCCACTACGGTGATGGGCACCGTCGAACTCCAACTGGCCACAGCACTCGGGAAAGATTTCGTAGCGTCCGAGAAGCAAGGTGTTAGGCTTGCGGATGGTAGCCGCAGCCCCTTGCTAGGCCACGTGTTCCTTCCGATTACCGTGGGTGGGCTTACTCGCGAAATTCGAGTCGCCATTATGCCCCAGCTCGATGCAGACTGCTACTTAGGGGTCAACTTTGTACGTGCGTTTAGGGCCGTACTCGACCCGGATACGGACAGGCTCTTCTGTAAGGACTCAGAAGCCTATGTCGAGCTGGAAGTAGCTAGCTTGACCACCGATCCAAGTACAGTGTCGGCCCGGGCTCGAGGACGCTACGGACCTTCAGCGGGCGGAGCTGAAGGAAATGGTAGACGCTATCCTAAGCAAGCTTCCGCCAGGCTTAGGATGCGTAAAGGGCGTGGAGCATGAGATCACTCGGCGGGACACTCGACCAATCAAGCAAAAGCACTATCCAGTCTCGGGCAAGGTGCAAGAAGAGATGCAGCGCCAAGTAAAGGAGATGCTCGAAAAGGGCATGATCGAGCCCTCTCCAAGTGGTTGGTCGAGCCACATTGTGATGATCCGGAAGAGTGACGGAACACGGCGGTTCTGTGAAGACCTGCGCAAGGTGAACGCAGTCACGGAACCAGACGCCTATCCCCTTCCGAATATGCAGGATATTCTACGGAAGTTGAGGAAGGCGAAGTTCATCTTCACGCTCGACCTTAAGAGTGCGTACCACCAGATACCTCTGGCGGCAGAAGCGCGACCCATAACAGCCTTTACGGTCCCCGGGATGGGGTTATACCAATTCCGGCGGATGCCGTACGGGCTTATAAACGCGCCCGCCACCTTCCAGCGGCTCATAGACCAGGTGCTCGGGCCCGAGCTAGAGCCGTATGTCTATGCCTACCTCGACGACATTATAATTGTCGCCGAGCCATTCGACAAGCATAAGGAGTGCCTCCGATTGGTGCTAGAACGGCTAGCAGCCGCTGGATTGACGCTTAATGCAGATAAGTGCGTTTTCTGCAAGCCAGAGGTATCATACCTGGATTTCTTGGTTAACCGGGACGGCACGAGGCCGAACCCGGCCAAGATCGAACCAATTAGGGATTACCCGGTGCCCCAGAACCTGAAGGCACTGCGGAGGTTCCTAGGCACCACCTCGTGGTATCGGAAGTTCATACAGAACTACGCCACCATCGCTGAGCCGCTCACGAATCTGACTAAGAAAAACCAAAAGTATGAGTGGCTCGAAGAGCAGCAGCACGCTTTCGATCAGCTGAGAGCGATGGTGATGACCGTTCCGGTGCTGCACCGACCTCATCCCGAGGGGTTCTACATCGTGCAGACGGATGCGAGTGATGTGGGTCTAGGCGCAGTGCTACTTCAAGAGTTAGAAGGGCAGGAGAGGGTGATTGAGTTCGCGAGCCGTGTGCTCACATCGGCGGAACGGAATTATAGCGTTACCGAGCGAGAGTGCCTCGCGGTAGTATGGGCCATCCAAAAGTTTCGCCCATACATCGAGTGCTACGAGTTTAAGGTAGTGACAGACCACAGCAGCTTGCGGTGGCTCTGCCAACTGAAAACCCCACGAGCAGGTTGGCTCGTTGGGCATTGGAGCTGCAAGGCCACAAGTTCACCGTCAAACACCGCAAAGGCGCCTTGAACCACGTGGCAGACGCCCTCTCTCGTATGTATGAGGATGAGGATGGGCTAGAAGTGGCCGCGGTGTCGTGGTTCACTGACACCGCGGACACGTGGTATCAGGAGTGGTGCGCCAAGGTCAAAGAGCAGCCCAATGACTACCCCACCTACAAACTCGTAGCAGGCAGTCTCTATCGGTACCGCCCCAACTCAGAAGTAGACCAACCCTCGGCGACGATGACGATGCCTGGAAGCTGGTAGTACCAGAAGAACATCGTCGTGAGGTGTTGCAGGAATGCCACGACGACGCCACCGCTGGACACCTCAGCAGAGAGAAGACGTTCGACAGAGTCGCGCTGCGCTATTACTGACCGCGCTACTATGCGGATACGCAGGAGTACGTGCGAAACTGCGAGACGTGCCAGCGCTTCAAGGTGGAGCAAAGGGCTCCAGCCGGCCTCATGGGGCGCCGAGTAATCGACAAACCCTGGCAGGTCGTAGCTGGAGACATTATCGGACCGTTGCCTCGAAGCTCCAAAGGTTGCAAGTATATCCTGGTGTTCCAGGACCTCTTTACCAGGTGGGTGGAGGCATTCCCCATACGCAAAGCAAACGCCAAGACGGTGATAGCGGAACTGACAAGTAACCCTACGGAAGTGTCACTCACCGATTTACCTGAGCCTTTGCATACGGCTTCTATATCGAAAAATATGAGACACGTATTTTTTTTAGCTGCCCATAAAGAGTTTTAAGTTTTAATCAACAATCGTGAATTTTTATACGTGAAATGAGAATATATCATCAGTAAATCCATAACTTCGTAACCCTTTTCGTGTTCCAAAAAAAATTTTTTTTTTTAGCACACCTATGAGACATGTTTTTTCTGGCACATTACACCTTATATTATAAGGAAAAAACGTTGTCCAATCGAAAACTTTTGGGTGCAATCCATATTTTGCTGAGGAAAATGAGCGATTTTTCCCGAATCCACGTAATTCAATGATTTTTGATTATTTTTAGCGATTTTCAAATGCACGTAACTTGGCGCCGAATTGACCGATTTTAACGATTCTCATCTCAAATTAAAGCTCTTTTTTTACTGTAATCGTCTTTTGTGGAATGTTTGTTGGCCACTTTCATAGCTTGCTATTGGTTAATCAACAAGGACCGCACTTTTCGTCCATTTTTCCCATGTTAAATTCCCATAAGAAAAATGAAATGCAGCAAAAAAATGGATCCACCCATAATTTCTTCTTATAATATAAGGTGTAATGTGCCAAAAAACGTGTCTCATAGGTGTGCTCGGAAAAGAAATTTTGAAACTCGAAAAGGGTCACAAAATTATGAATTTAGTAAATCCGATTTACTCATATACCATATAGCCCAATAATAATAAACATCTTTAAGTTATTTTATCTATTCTACCAAATTGAATATGACACGTAAATTTTGGATAATATTAATGATTTTAGACTGATATGCGACCCATAAAATCTATTTTAGGTACATGGTTACCCTTGCAGTCACAGGAGCCAATATATTAGCACCTTTTTTTTTCTTTTTTTCTTTTTTTATGTAAAATCCTGAAATTTTTTGCATTGTTAGGTAGTATAAAAGACTTAAATTATAAATCGAATAGGACTTTTTATTAATCCATAATTGTTCATAATTGTTATAAACAAATACACACCAAAAAAAGTTGTTTCTTGAATTTAATTCATAACTAAAACAGTTGAAGAAAAGATCATTTTCAATGTATTATTATTGGTAAGAGAAGTAAAGGCAGATTCTATAAACTATTGTTCTCATCACCAGATGTTTGTGTTTATAGTAATGATAATGAAATGATAATAATGGTAATAATTATTACGTGATGTACTACTTTATTTGATAAGTACTAGAAAGATATAACAAGTGAATATTTTTCTTATTCCAATGTTTTGCAGTTGAGCATTCGATTCAATAACGAATTATTACTACTATTGCAATTAATATTTTTTTTAGATTAAATAATTGCATTTTAAGATTAGTAAAATCTATTATTCCTGAATCGTATATTATCCATTTATAACGTAATATAGACGATTGTTGCCCTACTCGTATTTGCACATATTTTTTAGTTTTCTTTAATTTCTTTACCAAACAAATAATTCACTTTCAATAAAAAGAAGTTCATTTAGTATTGCAAAATTTTTGTTGAATAATAAAATAAAAACAATACCACATTTGATTTTTTTTTATTCCTAAGCTTTTGAATGTAGGAGAGACCGGTGCTATAGTTAGACCACTTTCTACATTTTCTTTATTTATTTTTTTTGTAACACGGGTACATTTTAATTTAAAAATTATGCTAATAATATTGAAAATTTAAATATGAAAATAATACAAAGTGCTAAAATTATTAAATAATTAATCATTATAACCTAAATTACGTTTAAAAATAGATAATCATAATCTTTTCAAGAATCACTGGAAATTTTCTGGAATATAAAATTTACTCCTGTATATGAGAAAATTTTCAAACTTTCGACTGAAAAATAAAACGAATATTCCTCGTTCCAATGTACATGACTAACATCGACAGTTTGACAGGTTTTGACCTCTGTTACTCCAATCACGAGATATTAGCATTGGGCCAACCTACCCGTATGCCAACTTGCCTCGATCTCCCCTATGCATTAATAAAAAATAGAGCAATTAATAGTTATTTAGATAAAATCGAAAGCAGTTACTTCAATTGAGTTTACATGATTTTTTCAATAAAAACTATAGTGGTGCAATTATGTGGAATATAGAAACAGTGATAATTTGACAATTTGTTAAAGAAGTTTATCAAAGTTATTCAACAAAATTTTGTAATAGACGAGAAAGGTGAATAAAAACTTTTTATTATATTTATTACATATCTCATTTCGTTATTTATTTACTTTTATTGCTAAATAAATATATGAATGATTTAAGGGAACTAAAAATTGCATAGTTTCAATAAATATAATTTTTGCATAGTAAAATCATAAAACAAAGAAAATTTAGAATTATTAGCATTCAATTTTAGGTTTAAGGTGAAAGTCATTCTATTAAATACTTCGAGAAAAAATTCTAATAACGTAAATTTTTATAAATAAGAAAAATATAGATATTCTATATCGATATTGTATCGATATTGTACCAATATTGTATCAATATTTTCCGAATATTTAAAAATAACTATGTTTAATAATTAAAGTTTCATCAAATTTTATCTAAAGGTAAATATCTTAATTTAAAAAAAATATTCTTCACGAACAAATTTATTTACTTAAAAAGGATCATCATTAATAAGATCAAAACGTTGCGCAAATAAAATGAATTTACTGTTATAAATCATTAACGTCTTATACATTTTTACATTTAATAACATCACGGCCGTCATAAGCTTCATTTTCAAAATTATTTCATTAATAAAGTTTAACGTATTATACATTTGTAAAATAACAAATATTTTTTTTCAGAGTTGTAATAAATAATGTTACCCTGTCAAATAATTACAAATTTTCATATTTAATATTATTTAAAGTTTACAACTTTAATTTTTGCTCTTCATTATTTAATTAGCAATACTACATAAGTACTTAACGATTTTTTTACATTAATTTGTAATATGCATGCATTTAAAGAAATAGTTATTTTCGATACAAGTGCGAAAAAGTGATTTTATCCTCCTGGTGGACGTTTGCGCCCGAGCGAAACAAGGGTGAAAAGGCCACACCAAGATACAACCACTTTCTCACTCGTGTATCAAACATTATTTTTTGACACGACGTGTGACAAGCTTAATCTAGGGCATCTTTTTTTATTAGAGCGTGTGCGAAATCGAACTTTGCGCACGGAGTGTAAAAAAAAATTATTTATTTCAGATACAAGTGTATATTTTGCACAATAATGATCAATCCTAAGAATGTTTTAATGCTATTAGGAAAAGCTTTCAATGATTCTCGATTTGACATTCAATCAATTATTACTAAAGAAGAAAAACAGTTTTCATTAGAGCTTGAAACTTTAATTAAAGATGCAATAAATGATAATTTATTTATAGAAACATATGATACGTTAAATTTTGATGAAGAAAGTGTCATTTCTGATGCTTGTGCTATAGAAGAAGAATTTGAAGATGATTATAATGTAATAAATAATTTAGAAAGTAGCAAAAAAGTTTTGGTACCAATAGATCTAGATTATAAAACCAATGCTGTTAATTTTTGGCGTTCTGGAAGTAAAGGACGTCTTAAACTAACTACAGTTAAACATAAGTTTAGAAAAGTCAATAATGTTAAGACATTATAGAGATGGGAGAAACAAATTTCTCAAAGGGGAACTAGACTTGACAAATTATTGAAAATTTCTGAATATGTGCTAGAACAATTTCAAAATGCGCGAGAAAAATCTCTACCAGTTCATGATTTAGATATAAAGAGATGGACTATTAAATCTAGAGATGATGTTGGTCTATCAAATGAATTATTTACAGCATCTTCAAAGTGGATTTATAAATTTAAACAGCAGCATCGAATTGTATCAAGGAAAATTAATAAATTCGTCACTACATCTAGTTTGAAAAATAAAGTAGCATTATTTGAACAGACTTCGCGATTCACGGATAAAGTTAAATTTGAAATTTCACAAATAGGAAGAGATAATGTATATAATACTGATCAGTCGGGTTTTAATCTGGAAATGCGTGCAGGGCGTACATTGTCTTTCAAGGGAACTTTGAAAATTGAATCATTGGCGCAATCTTTAAATTCGCTTACTCATAGTTACACAATTCAACCTTTTGTATCTGCAAGTGGAGTTTTAAAATCCCCTTTACTTATAGTAACACAAGAAAAAAACGGTTATTTCGGACCATTGGTAGAAAAAAATTTATACAAAGCAGAAAATATTATTGTGTTTGCTTCAATATCTGGAAAATTAACTTCAAACTTAATAATTAAATGGTATGAAGAAGCTTTTCTACCTAATGTTGGAGAAACTTCCGTTTTGTGTTTAGATTCTTGGTCAGGACAAACTGAAAAAAAATTTCAAGACGTAATTGTTTGTAATAAGCAAGTGAAAATATTGACAATTCCGGCTGGTACAACAGGAATGATACAACCACTCGATGTATACACCTTTAGACCATGGACTTTTCATTCTTCAAATCATAAAACCTTTGTAGAGGTCGAGTTCCAGTAGACTACAATAGAAAGAATGATAGTGACCATTCAATGATCTTATAAGGTCATTATGATAAAAAAGGGGATCCTATTTAAAATGTCAGATTTTGATCTTCAAATATCCGTGAAAATTGTTTTTCGGTCAAATTACAGATCATTTTCAGATTGTCCTTCTTGAACCGTTCAACTTTGGTGAAAGGCAGATTTCGCCTTTGAACCATGCCTTTGAAACAATTTGCGTGAATAGATTTAATAGGCCTGCCTTGTATATAAAAATTCACAATTGGCTATCCACAACCTTAAAACTCTTTATGGGCACCTAAAAACGTAAAGGTGTCTCATATTTTTCGGTATAAAAAACGTGTGCAAAGACTCAGGAAAATCGGTGAGTGACACTTCCGTAGGATTACTTGTGAGTCGGAAGATCTTTCTTCGATTCGGTTGCCCGGAAGTTTTCCTGTCTGACAACGGCACAGAGTTTAAGAACCATGCCGTGGAAGACTTGCTGCGGGAGCGCGGTGTGCATCACTCCCACACTCCCCCCTATCACCCTCAGGCTAACCCCGTAGAACGAGCCAACCGTACCCTAAAAACGATGGTCGCGTCCTATCTTAAGGAGCGGCATAGTACATGGGAGGAGAAGCATCCAGAACTTCTCTTCGCCATGAATATGGCGGAGCAAAGTTCTACCGGGATGAGCCCGGCCCTAATGCTCGATGGGAGACAGCCAGAACCTCCTGGCACGCAACGGAGGATGCAAGAGATAGCAGCAGACGCCCCGGCTCAAGAAGAAAGGTTGGCTCACTGGAAGAAGCGAATAGAGGCCCTTCCAGAGTTGCACGCGCGCGCCGAAGTTCGAAGGTCCGTATTGGATTACGGATACCCTTGGACCTAACACCTACAGATTGGTAGGCGCCGGCGGTGAGGTAGAAGAGGTGGTGGCCGCGGAACAGCTGAAAAGTTACCACTCTGCTCCGCCAGAACCCGACGAGCCGGAAGGGCCGGTCGACATGGAGGCCGCGCCAATGAGCGAGCCCTCTGGCGACGCCCTCTTGGACGAAACGCTTCCGAGGAGACGCGGGAGGCCCCCAGGAGCTCGAGCAGTGGTAGTAGACCCACTCGAGCAGACACCGGTGGTACCACCCGCCTCATCTCTTCCACGGAGGGGACGCGGAAGACCCGCGAGAGCCCGAGCAGTGGTAGTAGACCCACTCGGGCCAAATCCGTCGGTCCCATCCGTACCCAATCAAGCGCCTGCCTCGGCTCGCCCGCCGAGAGAACGCGGAAGGCCTCCGGGAGCCCGAGAAGTGGTAGTAGGCCCACTCTGGCCCGCTCCGGTGGCCCTATCCGTCCCATCTCAACCGCAGCGAGGACGCGGGCGCCCTCGGAAAGGCACTTGACCTTTCCGCCTTCCTACGTCGCGGCCGGTGGGAAACCACAGCGAGCCTGCGACGTCCAAAGCACCAACACCCCGACCTGACTAGATTTCCTCTTTCTCTGTTCCAGATGTTGGAAATCCCAGAGGAGACCTTTGGAGAGGTCCTCGCCGCCCTCATGTGTATGGACCTGGGGGCCACGGCCCATGGGATGATCGAGGCCGCCCTGCACGTCCTGCGCGAGAAGCAGCTCGCGCAGGAGCGGGAGCGCGACGAGGAGGCGGGCTGGGAGCGCCCCGTGATGGAGGAGTAGGACGACGGGCAAGCGGAAGCTGGTCGCGCAAGCCCGGGGGTCCCAATCTCCTCGGTCCGGGACGAGCTCCGTCGCCCTCCCGCGGAACCCATCCCGCTCGGCTGGCCGCGAGTGGCCACCTGCGAGCGCGCCACCCAGACGGGCGAGGACGACGCCCGCCCCCCCAACCACATGGGCAGAGATGGAGACGACCCTGGAGCGAGCCCGTGACCGCGATCAGGCCGCCCAAAGTGCCCGCGACGCCACCTCCGCCGACTTTGAGGGGTGGTGCAACGCCCACCCCGCCCTGCCGGAGCAGGCCACCAGGTGGCGGCGCATGGTCGAGGCCAAGAAAGCGGAGCTGGAGCACACCGCTACCTGGCGGGCGGAGCGCCGGGAGGCCCAGAGTCGGCCAGCCGCGGAGGAGCTACGGCAGGCGGCCCAAAGCCGGCGCCTGGCCGAGGAGCTGCAGTCGGCCCAGGCTTAGCGTCTGGCCGAGGAGCAGGCCTTCGCGGAGGTCCGGGCGCGCCTGGAGTAGGCACGCCGCCGGGAGGAGCAGCTGGCCGGAGCCATGGGTGATCCAGTCGACCAGCTGCCACTGCCACCTCCCTGGTACTGCTCGGTCTGCGGCAGGGCCACCCCGAGAGGGGCGCGCAGGTGCCCAGGCCGGGCCAACCACCCTCCCAAGAAGAAGTGAATGTATGGCACCTCGCCATAATATAGTAGGTCCAATAAAGACACTCACCCAAAACCAGTCGTCCGCGTTTCATTTCATCCATCAGCGCACTATCTCCTTCCTGATCGATGCAGCGTCCAGAGTACGCCGAATCTAGGTGGGGGGTGTGACGGGCGCCGATATATGGTAAGAGGATCACGTATACTGCGTCGCGAGACTTGAATCTCGCGCGCTTGCACGTATCGTGATCGGCAGAGCGCCACGCGGAACAAGCGCCGAGTAGACGGAGAAGAAGACGAAGCCGCCGCGCCGCTGTGAGCGGGAACGAGAGGCGATGTTGTAGACCGCCGTGACACGCAACAAGTCGTCGAAAGTGACCTTCGCGCCTTGTTTTGACTTCGCGAGAGTGCGTGCGTTCCTCGTGCCTCCACAGCCGCAGCCAACCACGTGACCACGCCGCCACCACTGGGAGGAGTGGGAGCGAGAGAGAGAGAGAGAGAGAGAGCAACAGCGATAAAAAGGCCGGGGATAGGAGGCACGTTCATCCCCGCCCCGATAAGCAGCAAGCGAGAGAGCGAGAGAGAGCAAGCTACTGTTGCGCCGAGGAACGGCGATGGCTGGCCAGCCCCGAGTAAGTCGTGTTTGACTTTTGAGTCGTCGCGAGCGAACCTTGTCGCCGCCGCGTCTCGGCGGCCGCGTGCGTGTGTAACTTAAAGTCTCGGCCTGTCGGTGAATACTTGTTGAATATATTGTCCGGGTTCCCGCCCCTTAGCGCGATTATCTTTTATTCAATAGAACTTTAATTTTATCTTAAATAGTCGAGTCACGAGTAATTATTGAGTGCGCCTTAACCTATGCATGATTTCTCGAATACCGCCCTCTACCCTTTTCAGCAGCTGCAGCTAGTCGCAGGCATCGCCTCCTAGAGGAACATCGGTAGCGGCAGTAAGTATCTCAATAGCCGCTCGAGAGGTTAGACCGAGCGGCGTTGTACGCGGGAAAAGCCGGCTGCGCTGGTAACGCTAGGTTTTAGCGAGCAGCCGGTAGTTCGCGGGTAGAAGTTGGCAGCAGCGGCGGAGCGCAGCGCCGGTTCTAGGGGAAGGCGGCCTAGGCTTTCTACAATAGAAGCAGGGCTCGCAGGTTCGGAACCTGGGCCGAGGCGCTTCTGCCGGACTACAGGTGATTCTACAACGGTGAGTTGCCTTGGCGTAGAATACACCAGTATATTACCCCGCGAACCCCTGAGAGGAATTAATACCCTCTCCGTAACTGTACCCCGTTACAAGGCAAACCACGTGGGATAAATCCTAATTAGGAAAACCCGCCCCAGGATGGTTGGTGTATTGGAATAATTCAGTTTGGATGTCTAGGTCACATTCCGTAGGCGTAGACACCGAAATTGTATTTATCCACACCTCCCGCTCAGTTTGTAAGAAGGCAAATTCAACACCTAACCCCGATCACACGAGGTAGTCGCAAACAAAGCGAGCGGTCACCCATCCAAGTAGTAACCGCGGCCCTTTGCTGCTTAACTTCGGTGATCGGCCGAGGTGGCGACTGCGCTACCTGCCAAACTGTCGGTCTTATAGTTCTTCATTTTAATCATAGGTTCGAAAAGTTGTACTGGAATGAATTATTTCCATAAGTCATTTGTTAAAAAGTAACCATTACAACGGATATGGAAAAAAATTCAAATTATTTTATTTTACTTACAATTATGAAGATAGCAATGTTTATTTTTATAACAAAACTTTCTACGAAAGTATAATATAAGGCAAGCATAAGATGTTTCTGTAATATATAAAAATATGAATAAAAAACTTATACTCTATGAAAAGGAATTCTAATAATAAATAATTATGTTCTTCTGACAATTTTATCTTAGCGGTTCTATACAATAAATTAATTTGTCTATAAAAAGAAGAGTATATATACTATTATTATATATAGCAAAAGGGATTTCTTGATACAATGAAAGTGCTATTCCATTTTTTTTACAAATACAGCAGTCTCACATGATGCAATTATCATCATGTACCCACATGAAAATTAAATCTATGAAAGATGGTATCATCATTCTTTAACGTTATAAAACTTTTTAATTATTATCGAAGCTCTTAGAAACTTGTGGAATCTCCCTAAAATAACACTTTTAAAAAAAGTAAAACTGGCGAGTATAAGTGTATTTGTAATCTCTCTCCCTCTCTCTCTCTCCCTATCTCTCTCTCCCTCTCTCTCTCTCTCTCCTCCTCTCTCTTTCTCTCCCTCTTTCGCTCCATCTCTCTCTTTCTCCCCCTCTCTCCCCCAAAAGAATATCATAGTTTAAAACAAACACATGAAAGAAGTGGAATCAAATATTATTTTATATAGACAAGTACATTTTTGTGACATAGAAATATGGAATTATTTTTATAACAAAAAATCGTAAGTACTACTAAAAATAAACTCATGAAACTGGTGGAATCAATTAAGTGCAGGCAAGTCAATTATTATAATAACGAGAATTGTTAAAATAAAATTTGTTTAATATATATTTACTATAAAAATTTGTATAAAAAATAATTACGTCTAACAAAAAATATTACAAAAATACTAACATAATAACTGTAATTGAAACACAAAAAGTTAAAAAATTTTAGCGTAAACATTTTCGAAGTATAGATTATATAAGTCACCACCCTCTAAAATAGTTTAACCATGAGCTGTTATAAATCATAAATTCATGTAAGTTTTTCTTACACAAGTCAATCTACCTATTATCTGCAAATATGAATTTTAATTAAACATCTTCTTAAACTGTTAATGTAATTTTTTAAATTTTGGGAAAATTTCTTTTAAAGACAGAATATACTTGCCAGAAGGATACAGAAAGATACAGAAAGAAATTTCCCAAAATTTAAAAAATTACAGTAACAGTTTAAGAAGATGTTTAATTAAAATTCATATTTGCAGATAATAGGTAGATTGACTTGTGTAAGAAAAACTTACATGAATTTATGATGCATAACAGCTCATGGTTAAACTATTTTAGAGGGTGGTGACTTCTATGATCTATACTTCGAAAATGTTTACGCAAAAATTTTTTAACTTTTTGTGTTTCAATTACAGTTATTATGTTAGTATTTTTGTAATATTTTTTGTTAGACGTAATTATTTTTTATACAAATTTTTATAGTAAATATATATTAAACAAATTTTATTTTAAAAATTCTCTTTGTTATAATAATTGACTTGCCTGCACTTAATTGATTCCACCAGTTTCATGAGTTTATTTTTAGTAGTACTTACGATTTTTTGTTATAAAAATAATTCCATATTTCTATGTCACAAAAATGTACTTGTCTATATAAAATAATAATTGATTCCACTTCTTTCATGTGTTTGTTTTAAACTATGATATTCTTCTGGGGGAGAGAGGGGGAGAAAGAGAGAGATGGAGCGAAAGAGGGAGAGAAAGAGAGAGGAGGAGATAGAGAGGGGAGAGATTACAAATACACTTATACTCGCCAAAGTTTTACTTTTTTTAAAGTGTTACGGTAACTTTAATTAGCTAACTGTAATTGCCATAAATACTTCGTTTGTCACACTTTTTTAATTTTAAATTTTAAAATAAAATAATCGTTAAAACATTAAAGGTATTCAATTCAATAAAGCATTATTTCTTATTTTAATTGCAAATAAAACTAAAACTTCCTTTTATTTTTTTTTTATGTAAATAATGTGAATTAGTAGCGTTCGAATTTCAGAAATACTAATTTTGATAATGTAATCATTAAAAACACATCTACGAAGAAAATAGGTCTGTCAATGGTTCTTTTAAATTTATTTTTCAGGTTCTAGCAGGATAGTGAAGCACCACATTTCACGTTCACAATAACAGCATTTTTTAATAAACACTTTAGTATTAGATGGATTGGTTGAGGAGGTCCGGTGAAATGGCTTGCTTCTTCATCCCATACTTCACCATCAGACTTTTGTTTATGGGGGTATTTGAAAAATGCTATTTTTCAGCAACAACCCACTACAAGAGCAGATATGCAGGATAGGATTCGTCGAGCATGCGCTGCCATTCCGAGACAAACTTTGCAGAACACAGTTCGCCATTTTTCAAAGGCGTTTGACTATGAGGCGTTTCACGTCAAATGTCCCAGCGCGGCGCGCGAGCGCCAAATCATGTTATATCTAGCTCATGTTTACGATACTAAAACGTACTTAAAAAAATTTTATGATAAGCATTTCCGACGTATTTTTTCCTCAGCTTTCCAATGGTGTAGGCAGTTTTTCTCGAAATTTTCCATTTTCGTCTTCAAAAAGTACAAAACTTGTTATATCCTAAAAAGTGTATTTCTAATATTTTTTTTGACCCTCTAGATCGAAAGCTGATCATTTTTTACGTAGGAGAGGATAGTTTCCAAAGAGTGCCCGAAAGGTTTTCTGCGAGAAATAGAATGCGAAAGGGTAGACGCATCGCCTTTCCCGCGCGCGGGACTACGCGGTACAGCGCGCGGGCTACGCTCACCTCGTTGCCTAATAATAATCTTTTATAATCTTTAATTCTTTACCTGTTTTTTTTTTATTCTTGAATAACGCATGGAGTAATATTTTATTAATTATTTCATAAAAAAATAAAATTTCAAAATTAACAGTAATATGTGCAAACTCTTGTGCTAACGTTTGTTTTTCAGTGTAGATAATTTTTTTGTTTTTTTTACGTGCTATATCTCGAAAAGTATATTTTTAGTATTTTGTTTTACCCATAATATTGAAAGCTATCCTTTTTTTAGGTAGGAAAGGATATTTCCCAAAAAGTGTCCAAGATGTTTTATGTTATGCAAATAAAACGCGAAAGATTATATGCACGACAGGGCGAATGCATATTCTAAGCTACGCGCGGTACAGCGCGGTTTGCCGTGCGACACGGAATCATTTATTTTTCATTCGGTAGATGGCGTCCACAATTTTTACTCTGTATGCAAATTGTCATGTCAAAAGTATATAATTACCATAACTTTTTATCTTTTTCCTCCTCGAATTTTTTCGAATTTGTCGTTGATAGCAAAGAAAAAGTTTGCCATTTCTGTTATAAACGATTAAAATGGATTCACATTGGAAATTGAAATGTATAAATCCTTTAAATAAAAATGATCACTCTGCATCTAAGAATTTGACTGATTTTCCAACACTTTTAAGAAGTGCATTTCCTTTAGTACCTGAAAATGCTAAAATATGTTTAACCTGTCGACCCCAAATTTATAATCAGAAATCAAATTTACCTCAAACTGATACTAAAAAAGCTAAAATAGTGTGCGATGATGAATATCATAAAGCTGGTGTTGCAGTTCTCCAACAAATTAAGAACAAATTTTCAGAGTTAACAAATAATCAAGAAAGAATTCAGCTATTAAAGCTTGCACCGGAGTTTTGGTCTCGTAAGAACTTGATGCGAGAATTCAATTGCAGTGAACGGGAGGCTCGTGAAGCGAAAGATTTGGTAGCAAATAGCGGAATATTTTCAATACCTGCTAAGAAACGTGGCAAACTACTTCCAGCTGATACTGTAAATTCTGTCAAATCTTTTTATGAGAGAGATGATGTAAGTCAAATCATGCCGGGTTCAAAAGATTATCTATCTATTAAACAGAGTAATGGCAAAAGAGAACATATTCAAAAAAGATTACTGCTTGGTAATTTAAATGAATTGTATAATTTATATAAAAAAGAAAATGAGTACGTTAACATTGGTTTTACGAAATTTACAGAATTGAGGCCACCATATTGTGTTTTAGCTGGGAGTAGCGGTACACATAATGTATGCGTGTGTGGACATCACGAAAATGTGAAGCTCATGCTAAGTGCTATGGACATAGAACATTTAACTAAAGACACCCAATTGCCCCTGAAAAACTATCACGATTGCATCGAAGCAATTGTGTGTAATGATTCACACGATAGATGTTATTTGGGTGACTGTTTGGATTGCCCCAATACGTCTATATTACGAAAACATTTACTTAAATGTTTTGATGAAAATGATATTTTTCAAATCGAGTATCAATCGTGGTTTCAAACAGACAGGTGTACAATAGCTTCCAAAACTGTAAATGTGCACGAATTTATGGACATACTGGGGGAGAAATTAATGAAATTAAAAACTCACAATTTTTTTGCTAAGAAACAATCACTTTTTGTAAATAACGTAAAAAGCAATCTTCAAGAAGAATTTCTCGTGTGTTGCGATTTTGCAGAAAATTATGCTTTCGTTATACAAAATTCTACACAATCCTTCCACTGGAATAACAACTAAGCAACAGTTTTTGCAGTTGTAGTGTACTATAAACAAAACGATGAACTCAAACATGTAAGCATTGCTGTGATTTCCGACAACTTAAATCATGATACCATAGCCGTTTATGAATATAAAAAAATAGTAATATCTTATCTTAAAACTAATTTTGCAGTCAAGAAAGTTTATTATTTGACTGATGGATCAGGTCAGCATTTTAAAAGTAAATTCAATTTTCAAAATCTTCTTTTTCACGAGAAAGATTTTGGAGTTACAGCTGAGTGGCATTTTCATGCCACATCACATGGCAAAGGTGCGTGCGATGGTATAGGCGCGAACCTAAAAACCGCTGCCAATTCATTGGCACGTAGCTTCCTCAAACTTAATTTACTGATTCCTTTAATTAATATTTAATTCCAATATTTAAAATTTAATACTTCAGAAAGACAGAAATAACGAAACTCCAACATAATTTATTCAAATTTTTATAGATTATACACTTCCACAAAATTTCACATACATAAAATATATATCACAATTGCCTATAAATTTGCAACTGATATTTAGAGCTAAATGTCTAGAAAATTTTTAACCTCAAATATCTCTGAAATTTATGAACCAATCACTTTGCCAAAAGAACTCATCCCCTATTTGGCAACGTTCCGAACGGATTTTCACATCGGCAATTTTTTTGTAGACCCACTACGTTCCCTCGAACTTATTCCCACTGCAAAATTTTTCCTCAATGATATGCGCTATCGTCAGATTTTTTTTTCATTTTTGCACCCACTTCATCCCATATTTGTCAAGGTTCCGAAAGGGTTTTGACAACGGCCATTTTTTTGTAGACACACAACGTGCCCCCGAAGTTATTTCCACTGCAAAATTTTTCCTTATTTGATATGCGGG
The DNA here is from genome assembly GCA_036365515.1 of Torymus aiolomorphi. Classification (NCBI taxonomy): domain Eukaryota; kingdom Metazoa; phylum Arthropoda; class Insecta; order Hymenoptera; family Torymidae; genus Torymus; species Torymus aiolomorphi. Next base: position 57,533,121 of record CM070877.1, on the reverse strand, counting down.
ATCGTCAGATTTTTTCTTCATTCTCGTACCTCCTTCAACCCCTATTTGGGAAGATTCCGGATGGGTTTTGACATCGGCAATTTTTTTGTAGTCCCACAATGAGCCCCCGCAGTTAGTTCCACTACAAAATTTTTCCTCATTTGATATGCGCTATCGTCAGATTTTATTTTCGTTCTCGAACCCCCTTCATCCCCTATTTGTCACGGTTGCGGACGGGTTTTGACATCGGCTATTTTTTTGTTAACCCACAACGTGCCCCCGAACTTATTTCCACTGCAAAATTTTTCCTTATTTGATATGCGGGATCGTCAGATTTTTTTTCGTTCTCGTACCTCCTTCATCCCCTATTTGGGAAGATTCCGGATGGGTTTTGACATCGGCAATTTTTTTGTAGTTCCGCAATGAGCCCCCGCAGTTAGTTCCACTACAAAATTTTTCCTCATTTGATATGCGCGATCGTCAGGTTTTTTTTTTCTCTTTCTCGCACTCTCTTCATTCCCTATTTGGGTTCCGGACGGGTTTTGAAATAGGTAATTTTTTTGTAGTCTCACAACGTGCCCCGGAACTTATTTCCAATGCAAGCAATTTTTCCTCATTTGATATGCGCGATCTTCAGATTTTTTTTTCGTTCTCGCACCCCATTCATCCCCTAATTTTCAAGTTTCCGGACGGGTTTTGACATCGGCAAATTTTCTGTGGACCCATTACGTTCCCCAGAACTTATTTCCACTGCAAAAATTTTCCTCATTTGATTTGCGCGACCGTCAGATTTTTTTTTCCGTTCTCGCACCTCGTTGATCCCCAATTTGTCAAGGTTCCGCACGGGTTTTGACATCGGCAATTTCTTTGTAGACCCACAACGTGCCCCCAAACTTACTCCCACTGCAAAATTTTTCCTCATTTATTATGCGTGATCGTCAGATTTTATTTTCGTTCTCGCACCCCCTTCATCCCCTATTTGTCAAGGTTGCTGACGGGTTTTGACATCGGCAATTTTTTTGTAGACCCACAACGTGCCCGCGAACTTATTTCCACAGCAAAATTTTTCCTCATTTATTATGCGCGATCATCAGATTTTTTTTTCGTTCACCCATTCCCTTCGTCCCTATTTGGCAAGTTCCGTACATGTTTTGACATCAGCAATTTTTTTGTAGTCCCACAACGTGCCCGCGAACTTATTTCCACTGCAAAATTTTTCCTTATTTGATATGCGCAACCGTCAGATTTTTTTTTCGTTCGCGCACCTCCATCATCCCCTGTTTGGGAAGGTTCCGGACGGGTTTTCATATCCGCAATTTTTTTGTAGTCCCACAATGTGCCCCTCAACTTATTTCTACTGCAAAATTTTTCCTCATATGATATGCGTGACCATCAGATTTTTTCGTCGTTCTCGTACCCCCTTGAACCCCTATTTGGGGAGGTTCCGGGAGGGTTTTGATATTGGCAATTTTTTTGTAGACACACAACGTACCCGCAAAGTTATTTCCACTACAAAATTTTTCCCTATTTGATATGCGCGACCGTCAGATTTTGTTTTCGTTCTGGCACCTGCTTCATCCCTTATTTGGGAAGGTTCCGGATGGGTTTTGACATCAGCAATTTTTTTGTAGTCCCACAATTTGCCCCCGCAGTTAGTTTCACTGCAAAATTTTTCCTCATTTGATAAGCGCGATCGTCAGATTTTGTTTTCTCTTTCTCGCACTCCCTACTTCCCTATTTGGGTTCCGGACGGGTTTTGAAATAGGTAATTTTTTTGTAGTCCCACAACGTGCCCCGGAACTTATTTCCAATGCAAAATTTTTCCTCAATTGATATGCGCGATCGTCAGATTTTTTTTTAGTTCTCGCACCCCCTTCATCCCCTATTTTTCAAGTTTCCGGACGGGTTATGATATTGGCAATTTTTTTGTAGAAACACAACGTGCCCCCGAAGTTATTTCCACTGCAAAATTTTTCCTTATTTGATATGCGCGACCGTCAGATTTTTTTTTCGTTCTCGCACCTCCTGCATCCCCTATTTGGCAAGGTTCCGGACATGTTTTGACATCGGCAATTTTATTGTAGACCCATAACGTACCCTCAAACGTGTTTCCACTGCAAAATTTTTCCTCATCTGTTATGCGCGATCGTCAGATTTTTTTTTTCGTTCTCCCACGTACTTCATCCCCTATTTGGGAAGGTTCTGGAAGGGTTTTGACAGTGGCAATTTTTTTTGTAGACCCACTACGTTCCCCGGAACTTGCTCCAACTGCAAAATTTTTCCTCATTTGATATGCGCAATCGTCCGATTTTTTTTTCAGTCCCGCACGCACTTCATCCCTTATTTGTCAAGGTTCCGGACGGGTTTTGACATTGACAATTTTTTTGTAGACCCACAACGTGCCCCCGAAGTTATTTCCACTGCAAAATTTTTTCTTATTTCATATGCGCAACCGTCAGATTTTTTTTTTCGTTCTCCACCTCCTTCATCCCCTATTTGGGAAGGTTCCGGATGGGTTTTCACATCGGCAATTTTTTTTTCATCCCACATTGTGCCCCCGAACTTATTTCCACTCATTTGACATGCGCGATCGTCAGATTTTTTTTTCGTTCTCGTACCCTCTTCATCCCCTATTTGGGAAGGTTCTGGAAGAGTTTTGACAGCGGCAATTTTTTTGTACACCCACTACGTTCCCCAGAACTTATTCCCACTGCAAAATTTTTCCTTATTTGATATGCGCGATCGTCAGATTTTTTTTTCATTCTCGCACCCCCTTCAACCCTTATTTGTCAAGGTTCCGGGCGGGTTTTGATATCGCAATTTTTTTGTAGACCCACAACGTGCCCCCGAAGTTATCTCCACTGCAAAATTTTTCCTTATTTGATATGCGCGGCCGTCATATTTTTTTTTTCGTTCTCACACCTGTTCATCCCCTATTTGGGAAGGTTCCGGATGGGTTTTGACATCGGCAATTTTTTTGTAGTCCCACAACGTGCCCCCGCAGTTAGTTCCACTGCCAAATTTTTCCTCATTCTATATGCGCGATCGTCAGATTTTTTTTTTCTTTCTCGCACCCCCTTCATCGCCTATTTTTCAAGTTTCCGGACGGGTTTTGAAATCGGCAATTTCTTTGTAGATCCACTACCTTCCCGAGAACTTACTTCCACTGAAAAAATTTTCCTCATTTTATATGCGCGATCGTCAGATTCTTTTTTCGTTCTCGTACCCCGTTCATCCCCTATTTGTCAAGGTTCCGAACGGGTTTTGACATCGGCAATTTTTTTTTAGACCCACAACGTGCCCCCGAAGTTATTTCCACTACAAAATTTTTCCTTATTTGATATGCGCGACCGTCAGATTTTTTTTTCGTTATCGCACCTCCTTCATCCCCTATTTGGGAAGGTTCCGGACGGGTTTTGACATCGGCAATTTTTTTGTAGTCCCACAACGTGCCCCCGAACTTATTTCCACTGCAAAATTTTTCCTCATTTGATAATGATTTGAAAAATAATTTTTTTTCTGTGTGATATGTCTGTATGAGTAGGTTTGGGGGTGGTGTAGGAGTTACCTTTGGAATATCTTTTTAGATTATATTTATCACTTTTATAACATTATTTAACAGTTAATTCAGTTTTGAGCGGAAATGACGATTTTGGGATTTTCGTTCACGATGAACGATCGAAAGTTCTGTCACATCACTTGCCATCCAATTGACGAAAGGACCGAAAAAATTGTTATGGAATATTATATAAATGACGATTTTAATTATTCAAGATAGAGTTCTAATAAGAGCGACGTAATTAGCGTTAAAATAAATGATAAAAAAGAGAAGAAAGTTAAACGTTTTCTTACTCGAAGTCTGATACTTAGCCCCATGAACGATGATTATCTCTGTATCTATTGCGGAAATTATGATTTATTTCTTACGAGCTTAATTAATTTTAGAGGGAGTAACGTTACAGAGTTGGATGAAATCCGGTCAGAAATAATAAACGCAATAATGCGTTCTGAGCAATCTGATTTATGTTATTTACAAGAATGTAAAATTTGTCCAGGCAGTAACGGAATTACGTTTCATGTTCTAAAACTGCAAGATACAGACACCGAAGAAATTACATATGCTTTGTGGAATAATGGAAACTTGATTAAAAAAACAGTGTCAATTTCTACTTTTAATGATGAACTTTCGGTTTGGACCATGAAGGTTAGTACTCACATGTATGTAAAAAATATACAACGCAAAGCTATAAAAGCAGACAGAGAAAATGCTAAAAAAGACCCACATCATTTAGTTCTTCAAATAGACTTTGCTGAAAACTGGGCTGTGATTCATAATAAAGCTGTTCACGGAAATCATTGGGTTAATATCATAAGTGATGACCGAAAGCATGATTCAGCGTATACTTTGCTAGCAGTAGAAAAAATTATAACCTACTTGAAAGACAATTGTTGTGATTCAATAAAAAAATTACCATTGTATCAGACGGTGCCGTTAGTCACTTTAAAAATCGCTTTCAATTAGGGATCGTCCACAAACTACGTAGCCGCTTTTGAACCATTTATAGACCCCCCCCCCTCGTGGACAACCGTAGATTTTTTACACTAGCCCCCCTAAAATCCACGTAGGTTTTGGCGAAAAACTTCCGAAAATAAACTTCATATTTTGCCCACATTTATTCGACTTTGTAGTAAATTTAATATATATATATATATGGGTCGTTCTTGTACTTTTCGGTCATAACCGGTCGCAGGGGGTCAACCGTTTTCCTCGCTGATTTTTTCTGTGAAAGTACATATAAAAAAAGTGAGACAGCCCCAATATTAGCTCCCCATATCTACCTAACCTATGCATGTTTTCCCGAATACCGCCCTCTACCTTTCCAGCAGCTGCAGCTAGTCACAGGCATTGCATCCTAGAGGAACATCGGTAGCGGGAGTAAGTATCTCATCAGCCGCTTGGAGGTTATACCGAGCGGCATTGTGCGGGAAAGACCGGCTGCGCTGGTAACGCTAGGTCATAGCGAGCAGAGTGCAGAGCCGGCTCTAGTAGAAAGCCGCCTAAGCTTTCTAAATAGAAGCCGGGCTCGTCTGTCCGGAACCTGTGCCGAGAGGCTTTTGCTGGACTACATATAATTCTACAACGGTGAGTCGCCCGGGCGTAGAATACACCCGTATATTAACCCTGAGAGGGATTAATACTCTCTTCCTAACTGCACCCCGTTACAACTGGCGCCCTTAACGTGTTGGAAAGCATAGGTTAGGGAATAATTAGATTGTTTAACAGGTCGAGATGCGCGTTCGAAAAATTAATTATCGCGGCGATAATTAATTATTATAAAAGTGTATAGTGTGTGCAAGGGTAACCAACTGGTGGTTTCTAACCTTGCTTGGAGGAAATAACCCGGACTGCACGTACTTAGTGAGGAACATTGCTTGTGAAGGCCGAGCATTTGTTGAAGTCTTTGTTGTGAGGACAACAAAGAGATTAGGTAGCAATTATTTATTAATTATTTATTATACTATAATATTGATTAATCATTGTTTAAAATAGGTTTTAGCGTTGTATCTCTTTGTTTGTCAACACACGTGCACGCCAGGAAGTAAAGTAACGGATTCCGCACCCAATTGCCAAATATTGGGATTTTGACGAAAATTTCGCATTTAAGGGGCAAGTCGCGTAAACGTCTGCGCGGGGGATAGCCTAGAGTGTGCGCGCGGTAATATTAGGCCCGCGCATGAGCAGAAACCGTTACAGCGAGCAGCCGGTAGTTCGCGGGCAGTAGTTGGCAGCAGCGGCAGAGCGCAGCGCCGGTTCCAGTAGAAAGCGGCCTAGGCTTTCTACAATAGAAGTCGGGCTCGCATGTTCGGAACCTGTGCCGAGGTGCTTCTGCCGGACTACAGGTAATTTTACAACGGCGAGTCGCCCGGGCGTAGAATACGCCCGTATATTACCCCTGCGAACCCTCTGAGAGGGATTAATACCCTCTCTCTAACTGCACCCCGTTACAATATATATATTATTCATACCCGTAACTTTGAGGATCTAGAGTTTCTTTCGCCAGAATCTTGCGCGCTTGACTAAAGAAATAATCCCCTCTCTGGGTAGAAGGTACTAATATAGATCCTCAAAAGTACCGTTTTATACCTTGACACTTTGAGGATAAATCCTCAAAGTGCCGAAAAATCCTCAAAGGATGCAAATGATATATATATATATATATATAACTAAAGTATTCATTCGATATAATTTAATAATTTATTTTTTAATTTAAATAAGTAATTTAAATAAATTATTTCTAAAAACATAAAAATTTTTAAACGTTTCAAATATTTAACGTTCAGTTTGCATCGATAAATGGAACTCCTTTTACTATCCATTCTTTTATGTCATGTATCACAGGCATCGGCTCTGCTGATCTTGATGCTACAGAAGGCTCTAATTCTTTTGTGTCTTCTACTGTTTCTACATCAATCCATTCAACGACATTTTCAGATAGAACGCATAACAGCTCCTCTAGCCTTCCACTGAGAACTTATAAAGGTTGGACTCGTGACGCATTGAATACAGTTTCATGAATGTTTTTTCTGTAGTCAAAACATTTATGATATTTTATTTTTTAATAAGTTTTTTACATATATGTGTATGTGTGTGTGTGTGCGTGCGTGCGTGCGTGCGTGCGTGCGTGTGCGCGTGTGTGTGTGTGTGTGTGTGTGTGTGTGTGTGTGTGTGTTAACAATTCTTACTTGTGACAATCCATTGTTGCTTTCGATGCAAAATAAAGACCACAATGAGGACAGGTTCTTTTATGAATTTCCTCTTTTATAGACGGACAGTATAGATCATAAGAAATTTCTTTCGTTTGAGAGTATGCAGGTCGTAACGTTAAAGCCTGCCTTAAAATAAGAGATGGAAAATTTTCAGACATATGACTAGAGGGAAGAGGAATGATGAATGATTGCTGATTTACTGGGAATGGCCCAGGTAGAAATCTTTGGTAGAGTATTTGCCTTATGTTACTACGATATGAAGAGCAGCATTTTGAATCATCGCATTTTACAATCTAAAATTAAAAAATAATAATTTATCAATTAAAAAACTATAAAATAATAGGATGACTTAAACTTTACCTGAAAGAGATATTGGCTTTCCCGAACATGATTTAAATACCAAAATTATCTGTAAGTATTTCTGGTTCAAAAACTTGTTCATCGATTGGAATACACTCAGCAGTGACAGAATGACCATCGATACATAACTCGGACCAGATTTCTGCTAAGGCTTTTGCAGCGAATTCAATTTTTTTTTTCTAAATCTAAATCAATGGTATTACCATTGTTATCAAGATGCTTTCCGTACTGGTCGTATGGAAGAATTATGCCTGAAAGAGCTCTGCTCAAAAGTGCCATTCGCCTTTCAACTCTGTTGAAAGCCGACCTACCAGGCGCATTTGTAAAAATAAATATAGCATCAAAATTATGATTTTTGAAGTTAATGATGGCATGGGCTATAACTTTCTTGTATCGAGGGTTCTCATCAGGGCCACCATCAACTGAAAGCATCAGCACTGGTTTCAAACTTCCGTCACTTTGTTTTAGAATCGGCTGAAATTCGTCAAGATCTATTAATCTTTGGAAATCTATTGCGTGAGTAGAAGCTGTGGAACTACTGTTTGCCATTACGTATAGCGATATAAGTGGGTCCTGAATGAGTAACAGCTTCTTTTTGGCCCATACAATTATTTTTTATAACAATCCCGGCATATACAGATGGAGTTAATTTATGGCGATGACCGACCATCCAATGATCTGGAAGACGTACTTTATACTCCAAATGCATAAGAATTGGAGCTTGAGTCTTTGCTGCAGACATTCCTAAAGGTACTTTAGACTTATCATCTTGAGAAATGACACAAACCTATAAAAAATAAAAAATCTATTAAAAAACAACTCATTTTGATGAGAATTTTAATTTTTTTTTATATTTTCTTTGTTTTTTATTTATAAAAAATGTTTTAACATACTTGGTGAGGACCGAGAATCGACGCGACTTCTTGAAGTCCGTTAATTGTGGCTCGGCAGAAATGTTGATCCGCGTGATCTTTATGATGATCAGCTTGTGCTCTGCAAAGTTTAACAGGTACTGTGATTACATGACGTTTTCCTTTTGCTAATATTGAACTTCGAGGTATAAGTCGAAGATAAAGTGAAGATCTAGATAATTTATACCCTATTAAATTCATTTGTTCATGTAAATCACTCAAAATTTTGCATACTCGAATTGCTTCAGAGCGACGCTTATCATCCGCCGATCCTGAATATAGAGCTATATCACAGATTACTTGCAACAAACCACCTTGGTCAGTTTCCAGCCGTGGACGGCCTATCTCATTCCTAATATTAAGTAAATTAGCCGCTTCTGGGTATTCCTTTTTTAAATTCAGTTTTTCTCGTTGTTTTTTTCTGAAGTTTCTTTACCAATCTGCTTTCACTTTTTTTTTCATGTAATTGTTTTTTTTTAGTATTAAATCTTTCCTTACTTTTTTAATTTTTGGCTCAATATTCTCTTCTGCAAGTCCTGCGTCTCTCTTAGTAACAAGACAGTTTAATTCAGATTCGATAACTGTTATTTGTGCTTGTAGAGCGTCTTGTTTGGGCTTTAGATGTACAACATTTTGGAGTGTAGTATTAGCTGGGGCTTTTTCCACCGTTTCAGTCATCATAATTACATACGTTTAAGCAGGTCTTTACATTTTCTATAAATAGTTTATAAAATCATCATAAATTTGTTGTAAGAACAAATGCAATTATTTCGTCGCATTCTAAAGTATGTACTTTTTAAAAATAAAATAATTGAAAAAAATTATCAGATAATGTACTGTCAAAATATTTAATACTATTAAACATGAATATATTTTAAGTTTACATTTAAAATAAAATTATTTTCATTTTTTATGTATACAAGAAATATTTTATAATTTGAATATTATACTACGATAATCAAACTTTTCCATGCGATCAAAATAATATTATTTTTTTAAATTTTAAAATCAATAGCTTCGTTATTTTTTCCAGAACACTAAATATACAAAAAGTTAAAATAAACAGAAAAGATAAATAAAATAAAGTACGAAAGAAAGTTGGTACAATAGCAATACTATTTCCCTGATAGAAATGAAGTCGAACTTTCAGCGGACTGCTCGCCAATTTCAGACGGTCTTGCGAGTTTTTAACCGTATATCTCGTGAATAAAGCCGATCAATTTTACTACAGTCCGGGGACATAAACTGATTGCAAGCCGATCTTTTTTTGAAAATTCGTTTTTAGTTTTAATTTCTAATTATTTATGAGTTAATTGATGATAATATAACGTGAAGTAAGTGAATAAACATACAGAAATGAAGTAAACATAGGAGACAGCTCTATTCCGAGTAATAAGAAGTCTTGCCGCTCGTGTGTTTTAAATACGTGCAAGCGAATCCATACCAACGCACGACACGACTGTTCGGCTGGCGCCGCTCGCGGGGTTGGCCCATCTACCTTTGTGACAAACGCCGATGTTGATGTTTTTGATACTGCGTGTTTAGGTCAATATCTGTAGACCAGAAATGTAAATAGTTTTGTATACCTCAACGCGTAGACATGATATCTGTGAAGAGAAGCGAAAAGATAGGTTAACTGTTTGAGAGTATTGATATGTGTCACGGTAATGCAAGGATTTGGTATTACAAGATCCTTATTTTTGATATGTTATTAAATATATAATACATATCAATGCGCAGTAGACCGGCTGGGCCAGCCAATGTTCTACCAGGGTTAATAATTAAAAAATAAATATGAAATTCGTGCAAAAAATTTACTGTACCATCGTCATTGTTTTCTTTTTTGTCATTTTGGCTTCTATCTGATGTCGACTGAGTATTTGTTAATACCTCTGTTGAAACCTCTCCAACAGATCCAAATCCAGTGAGATTATTAATATGTTTATTACCATGCTTAGAAACCTTTTACGAGGAAGAAAAAAAAAACCAGTAAGATAGTCAATATACATTTGAAATTTTAAAACTTTTATAGTGCAATAAAATCAAACATCATGCGTGCATTTTTAATTTAAACAAGAAAAATAAGAAAAATCCTTACCTGTGCAAAATAGTTAAGAAAACTTGCTGATCTTCGGGTACCCTCTATCTTCAACTCTCTTATTTTATCTTCTGCAGCATTTTTCAAATCAGTAGCAGCAGGATGTGTGTTCTTAAGTTTCTTCCCAGTCTCGTTGCACTTGTCTTGCACTATTTTTTTTGAAAGACCAGAAGATTCATAACGCTTTTGAAAAGCTAAATATAACCGTTCATACAACGATGACATTTGTATCAAGTTAAACAATATCGATCTGATCTATACTGTTAAACAGCGCTGTCTGCCGATTCCTCAGTTCTTCCGACGTGGGTTCTGCTTCAAGCGGCTCAAGCCACCACTGCCGCTGTAGCTGCGCCTGACCGTTTCTTCGTACGGACAGTTGACGTTCTACTCGACGTTGTTATTGTGTCACAGCACAGAGGGCGTGCGTTAGTTGTGTCTACATGCGGGTGCGCGTGCTCTCTTCCTTTTTTCTTTTCTCGAATCGAGCATATACACCTGCACATACGGCTACATAGCTACAACTAAAATCCCGCCCCCCCTTCGTGGATTAGCGTAGTATTATTCATAACCCCTCCCCCCGGGTAAAACGACTACGTAGTTTATGGACGATCCCTAAGGATGCCGTGACCTATTCAGGCAGTACCATAATCCTAATAGTAATAATAATAGTGGTCGTATGGAAAATGCCAGCCTGGGGGGGGGTATCCCGCTACTAAAAAGAAATAGACTGTTTTCCGAGCAACAAGAGGAGAACCGGCCTGCCGTGCGACAAGAAATCGGAGGTCGCGTGTACTACTCCGCCTCTTCAGGTCGAGTACTGAGCCTACCCCCACTCCTCGATATCGGCGACAACCATCGACGTCATCTCTGAATGTCAAGCATGGTCAAAGCTTCTGAGAGCACGAAGACACTAAAGGAATGGACCCCAGAACGAACGGCGCAATGAATATGCAATTACACTGAGAACAATTTTGGGTCGAAATAATTCAATATAAAAAGAAAATAAATGAATCGGGCAATCGAAGCTCATTAAATTTTGATTAACTAATTAAATTATAATTCTCCTGATTAAGACACGAGGGTTGCATATCTCGTGGTGAGAACAAAATTGCAAAAATGTATACATATAATAATGTTATATAATATTGATTTTTTATTACTTTATATTAAACTAGCGAGAGAGAGAGAGATGTCAGTTAGGTAGAATTGTAAACGTTAGCTACACATATACAGACACAGCACTACACATCACACATAATTGTAAACATAAATACACACATTTATATCTTAGAATTTTATCTTACACTCCCACAACACCGCTAATTCGAGCCAACCTAAGCATCCGAAATAACCTAGCAACCAGAACTCAATCAAAACGATTCAGTAAGTCAGTAACAATAACGACCTAGCAAACAGAACTTACGAGAAACAACCTGGCAGATCGAATAACCAGAACAACCGCTAATTCAAGCCAACCTAAGCAATCAAAACAAACCTAGTAAACCAAAAGTCATCAGAACAACCACTATTTTAAGCCAACCTGAGCAACCAAAGAAAAGAAGAAACAAGCCAAATCAATGGATGGATCAACCGTGACCAAGCAAGCCGAAAAATTTCCAAATTTTTTTTTAGGGCCAGGGGTGCTTTTGATCGCCCAGGAGTGCGATCCCGCGGCCTCGGACGTGTTGCGTGTGGAAGCATTCCACACGCGAGTTCGGTCGTACAAATAAAGCTGCGATTCAGTCATTGATCATCGGATGTTTTCGAGGCGTCGGAAACATCCGGCATTGCGCCGCGACTATGGCGCGAGGACACCGGAGTCGGTCAAATCGGTCAAAGCTGCTGAAACTGCAAAATCGACACTAGGGGAAGAACGAAGCTCCACGTGCAGCCAACCCCCGCCTATGATTAATTAGGAAAGTGGGAGACACTGCATCAAGGGTATAAAAAGCGGCGCATCCGGCACCCGCGTCTCTCACTCGACTCTACTCCTACTAGCCACGGGGAACCTATGAAAGAGATATAGACGACACGACGACTCCAGAACGATATAGGACGACAACGGAGTCTTCAGCCATCAATCCACGAGGAAGCCACGATCACGACGACTCACCCGTGCCGCGCACTCATACACTTACAGTTAGGATACCTCTCTCTCGCGCATTTTGAGTATTAAATAAATATCACCAGTCAATTATACTTCCTGTCTTCTCGACTTCTTATTTCACGTAAAATCAACCTCTCCGGGTGCGTAACCCAGAGTGGCCGGGAACAAAAGATACTCCTTCACACGTAACAATATCCTATACAAAATATTTTTGAGTTAAAGAATCATAAAAATTTGAGATTTACGAAAAAATTCAAAATTTTCAAATTTTCAAGTAAATATAACTTCAGAACGATTGCATATTTTGCTCTAAAACTTTATATTTATGTTTTGGAGCTAATTTGGAATGAGTACAAAAATTTTGAGCTGCACAGTTGACATGAAGTTATCCATATTGTAACGGATAATTTATTCTCCGGCTGCTCGTAGATTATTCGGTTACAAATAACGCATGCGACGGTGAGTCTGACCGACCTCGTGCAATACGCGCCGCATACGAGTTATACTACCGACAGCAAGGAAGGTGAGAACGGGGTAATCAAGTAATAATTCTCGGCACGTAAGGGAATATAACACTATGTTTATTGAACGAATAAGGTAAAAAGAGGGGGGGGGCAGCGATACGCAGACAGCAGGCGCGCAAGGTGGCCCGAGACGCCGTGGGTTAGAGAGAGAGATGAATCGAGCCAGCACTTATAACTTTGGCGGGGTCGCTGGCCTCGGATTCGCACCAGCTCCTGGCGCGTCGCTCGCAGTCGCTCGCCTCGGTGAAGGCCACGTACCGTGGCTAGGTGCGCACCACTTCACTCTCACATACTGTCTTGCACACTCTCACTCTCATGGGGAATGCATCGCCAAGTCACAATATTCTCTCCTTTCAAAACCGGCAAGAAGCGCGGGCACTATCCCTAACGAGACTGCTTGACTCTTGAGTCCACGCGGATCTCTCTCTCTCTCTCTCTCTTGCGCTCTTGCGTGTTGAGGCGTGTTGAGAGTAGACGGGTGCTACTACGGCTCCAACATTTTTTGTCAGTCTAAGTGGTTTTGTGCAGTTTTATTAAAATATTATTGTGCTATCTTGTGCGGGAGCTCATGTTGAATAAATCACTATAAGTGCATCATAAGTGACTTAAAGCATAAGTGTGATTAAGAGGAGGAAACTTGCACAGCCACACCTCACTGGTACAGTCGATTTACCGGACTGCACCTCGTCAGTTGCTGCGCTACCATTTCATCGCATATCATCTTCATTACTGGCACCACGTCAACACAGACATTATCTGGGGGTGCGCGCACACTGCCGTCGCCGGGCAAATCGCTCCACCACCTAGCTCTTCAATCTAACGGTCGGATTTGAGTTTTGAGGTCAAAGGCCTCGCTAGCACTCGTGTGACGTAAGAGACCAAGCAAGTAAGCCTACACCGCGGAATCAAAACAAACCGCGGACCTTGCTGAGCTACGACTTTGAACACCGCTCTCGGTCTCTGCGTTCTTATTTCATTGTCGCTAGACATTAAGATATCTTATACGAATATGCCCCCAAAATCATCCGCCGTATGCCGAAAAGTGGAGAGAAAAGGAGCAGTCATTGTCAACTGCGCCGGCTGCAACAAATCCTTCTACGACATATGTCAAGAAATGACAGAAATTCGGAAGCCAGGCAATAACAACGTCTCATCCGCCGCTCTGCTATGTATCGCATGTAAATTTGAAACTGCTACTCCACGAGCAAGGACGAAAGTTGCTCTAAACAAGAAGGAGTCTAATCCGAATAGTAGGATGAAAAACGCGTCTCTTCTATCCTCGACTCCCGCACACCAGGCTGTAGGAAAAAAGACACCGATTCATGCTGAGTCTACTGCAAATCGCAAAGCTCCTATATTTCGAAGCAACGACTCATCCTATGGTCTCGATACATCCATGCGGAATAAAGGGAAAGTGACCAACAGCAGCAGCAGCATTAACAGCAATGCCAGTACCAACATCACCACTAACAACAACAACAACGACACGTCGATGAACAACAGTCGATCTCCCTACCATCAGTCGCCCCTCCCGCGCCGACTAAAGCTGCGCGCCCTACCGCTACGGAGCTCGACACAGCTGCCAAGTTGGTTGCCGGGAAACTGGTGCACGGAGTCCCGCCCGCGGGTGTTGGACGGGGCAGCATCTCCCAGGCGCGCCCGAATGTTAGCAGCCAGAAACCAGCTGGAGACGAGACAGGTGTTTCTCCCGCTGTTACTGGTGTGGATGGCGCCACTGTGACTGCGACTGCCGATGACCTGCTGCATAAATCGTCTCGTGAGGTACCGCTTGGAGAGGCGAGTCTTCTTGGAGTATCGCATATTTTGATACCGGTGAGTACTATGGAACTCTTTTTTCGCCGCTTCGATATGCTCGAGCGACAGCTGGACGGGCTCAATTCCCTCTTGGGCAAGTGCTCTGACCCGCGCAGCATCTCTTCTTTGCCCTCAAATGAGGGCGCTGCAGTCGAGGTGGCTAATTTAACTGCCAGGATCTCTGCTCTTGAGGGAGTAATTGCTGACCATACTGGAGTGTTGGGTGAGACTAATACCAGCACGAGGATGTTGCTCGATGCTGTTGAGGGTCTCAAAGACGACTTACGGAAAGTCCACGGCGAAATTGAGGGTGTCCACGGTACTTGTCGGTCATTAGAACTTAAGCTAGAACCTAAGTTGGATAATGGTCCTCCGCTCTCGAACATTACTGTGCACAGCGTACCCAGTTCTCTTACTGGCTCAGGGATGTATCAGGATGCATCTTCGTGGTCACCATCCGTGTTGCAGAGCGTGGGAGCTCGAGATGATGCTACTGAGTGTCGTGAAATAATCATAAACGGTATATTAAAAGATAATTGCGAATTTTCGCAAGAAAGCTTAGTGAATATTGCATTCGTGACGCTCAGTACTGTCTACCCTTCTTTCGGGAGTGGTGAAATCGAAAGCGCCCGCGCCCTGCAACCATATGGCCCTATTAGGGAGTCTCATGAAGGGCAGGACGGGGGTCAGGAGCGTAAGTCTAGTGCACCACCTCTTTGCATTGTTAGACTCAGAAATACGAGGGCAGTCAGGGAAGTGATGAGAGCAAAGCGTGCGCTCGCCAACAACTACCTAACATCGAGTAAAGTAAATCAGGAGCTTCTGGGCCAGGATGCTGCTGCCTGCATGCCAAACCGTAAATTATTTATTAATGAATGTTACCATCCGAAAAATTCCAGGCTTTTAAAAGTCTGAGGCCCATTGCGCAATGGCTGGGCTTTAAATACGTTTGGCATGCTGGCGGTAAATTCCTGGTTAGACGCAAGGGAGGCGAGCGTGCGCACACTTTTGTAACTGCGGCCGACCTGCAGGCTATCCAGACAGCGTTCAACAATGTAG
The DNA here is from genome assembly GCA_036365515.1 of Torymus aiolomorphi. Classification (NCBI taxonomy): domain Eukaryota; kingdom Metazoa; phylum Arthropoda; class Insecta; order Hymenoptera; family Torymidae; genus Torymus; species Torymus aiolomorphi. The sequence goes on along the minus strand of CM070877.1, from coordinate 57,517,500 downwards.
GCTCAAAAGATAGCGATAATGAGAGGCAAAGGGTATCGGAGGGCACTAAGTCGGCAAAGGTGGCGTGACTGGACTCGACTTCACACAGAGGGACGGGGGATGGGAACTTCCTCAGGGCGGGCTTTATTAACATCAACTCGCTCAGATTCCGCCTGGAAAGACTTCGCCTCTATGTTGCTGAGAATCCCTCCTACCACTTCTTTGGTATAGCTGAGTCCTGGTTGGGCCCCGACGTAGATGACAGTCTTGTTCAAATCGACGGGTTTAAGGTAATCAGGCAAGACAGAAATATACATGGGGGTGGAGTTGCCTTGCATGTGCGGAACGACTATAGTTTCTCCAAACTATATTCCTCTAACACCGAAGGAGCGGGAAGACCATCCACCCAGAGTACTTGTTCTGTGAAGTACAACAGGGTAGCTCTCCCCCCATTTTAGTCAGGGTGTTATACCGACCCCCACATATTGCCATGCAAAAAGATACTGATCTGTTTGATAAGCTCAAGAACTACAGCGACGACTACAGCCACAAATTCATTATGGGGGACTTGAACGCGGACTTGTCATCGGCGTCCGATGCGGATGCTCATACCATCCGAACCCTAGCCACGAATCTAAATGTTCAAATTGTACAGCATGGTACAACTCATCGGCATACTGAAAAGTCTTACACCTGGATTGACTTGATCCTTATAGACGAGAATGACGAGATACTGGACTACAAGAACGAATGTCTGCCCAGTTTCGGCAAACACGCTATCTTAGATGTCACTGTCAATACCTTCGTGCCGGCACCCGTAAGAGGATCGTTCTCCTACAGAGACTATAAGAATATTCATCCAAGCACACTCAATGAATTGTTGGCAAGCTGTGACTGGGTAGGCATGAATTCCATTGAATCCGACTTGGAGGGTGCTATAAGCAACCTAAACTTACACTTAACTCTTAGTATCGATCAATTAGCTCCTTTAAAAACTATTAATACTAAAAAGAATACTGCTCCTTGGCTTGGTCCTGAGTTGAGGCAACTCATCGATAGCCGTGATGCTACGCACAGACGCTACAAGCGCACAGGGCGGCCAATACTGCTTCGTGAGTTTCTTCGGCTCAGTAGTGAGGTTGACTACCCATTACTCAAGAGCGTAATTCCTTCCTACACAAACACCTTATAGACGCTCTTGATGCTAACAAGGATATTTGGAAGGAAATGCGAAATGTCGGCCTTCTACCAAGGCGCAAAGAGGAAGACCTTAACAGTTTCACGCCGGGAGAGTTAAACGCGCACTTTGCTGGGATTTCTGTGTCCCCCCTTGAAAACATTGAAGAAGTAATGGACGTCATCCTATCTGCAAATGAAGACGGGTTTTCCTTTAAACCGGTTAACCTAAGTGAGGTAATCCTTGCGATTTCTCACTTTTCCTCGCAGGCAAAGGGGGTAGACGGAGTCCCTCAAAGTGTGATAGTGGATGCTCTACCCATCATTGGCACCTATATCACAAATATTTTCAATTCCTCTTTTGCCCAGGGGATCTTTCCGAGCTGTTGGAAACAGGCGCAGGTAATTGCTGTTTAAAAGAAGACGAATCCATTAACAGCTTCGGACTTCCGTCCCATAGCACTACTCTGCTTCCTGTCCAAAGTGCTCGAAAAAATCGCCCATGACCAAATCACGGAGTATCTAAATCATAATAATCTACTCGACCCCCTCCAGGCCGGATTCCGTAAGCACCATAGTACCCAGACAGCGCTACTGAAACTAACCGACGATCTACGTATGGCCATCGACAACAAGAAAGTGACGCTATTACTTCTATTCGACTTTAGCAAGGCCTTTGACACTGTTTCACCATCTACACTGCTGCGCAAGCTTCGTCAACTGGGGTTCTCCAGGTCGGCTCTTCTGTGGATAAAGTCATACTTACAAGGTCGTTCCCAAATGGTCATCACCAACAATAATGGCAACTCGGGCTGGTTGGAAACAAATTTGGGCGTTCCGCAGGGCTCCGTCCTGGGCCCCCTGTTGTTCTGTATATACGTTAACGATTTACGAGACTTACTCGACAGACGTACCATCAAACACATCTTCTATGCAGACGATCTCCAAATCTATCTTCACACCACCAAAGATAAGATTTCGGAAGGTATCTCACGACTATCTAATGCAGCACAAATGGTGTCTGAATGGGCAGGGAACTCTGGCCTGCGTCTCAATGCTGGCAAAACCCAAGCAATAGTGTTTGGTTCGAGGAAAAATGTAAATCATGTAAATTCAATGGATCTGCCGGGCATTAGAATGCAGAATGGGGAACTCATCCCGTTCAGTAGCGAGGTTGTGAGTCTCGGTGTTACCTTGGATAGTAAACTCACGTGGAAACCGCATGTTGATCAAGTCACTAAGAAAGTGAACAAAGCCCTGTATAGTCTACGGTTTATTAGGGCTTGTACCACCGAGACACTCCGCAAAAGATTAGTCGAGAGCCTTGTACTACCCCACTTAGACTACTGCACGGTGGTATACCTTGACGCCACGAACGAACAGAGAGAAAGACTGGATCGACTGAGCAATGCAGGTGTAAGATACATTTTCGGGGTTAGGAGGGATGCTCACATCACACCCTACTGGAAGCGCCTGGGTTGGCTTCGTTCCGACTCTCGCAGACTATATTTCACAGCTCTTTTACTATATAAAATCAGATACCTGCGAGAGCCTACTTAGTTGGCTGACTTTTTCAAAGACCACAAGCCACGGCCTACCAGTAGGGGCATCCAGCCTGAATTTACACTTCCTGCTGTATCATATGAGACGGGAGAGAGGTCTTTTCAGGTAAAAGGTGCGCGCCTCTGGAACTCTCTTCCCCCCTCCCTGCGCCACATTCCATCTTACAGCACGTTTAAGAGGGCGGTGCGGCAATATCTCCTTGATCGTGATTGCTAGCCACCAGAAGCACATCAGAACTTTGCTAATATTATTATCTAGTCACTAATTTTAACCTTAAATAGATGACGCGACCTACTGGTCCAAAATTGTACGCCGGCATTCGATGCCTGATCTCCGACATTTTAATTTACATGACTGAGTTTTATCTGTGTTATATCAATATCTGTGATATTTCGTACTAAATCTGCTTCGAAACTTATATTAGACTTAAGAACTATTTTACATTTTTATCATTGCGTTTTGAACATAAATATTATGAAACGACTGCACAGCCGTCAGCGTGTTGTTTTTGTATAAGCTGCTGTTATTGCAAAATGCTAGTATTCGCCATGTATTTCGAATTTTATTTGTCTTTTTCAAAACCTTGTGTTATTAAAAAATGTATTTTATTTTTGCTCTGAGTAAATAAACATCTCTCTCTCTCTCTCTCTCTCTCTCTCTCTCTCTCTCTCTCTCTCTCTCTCTCTCTCTCTCTCTCTCTCTCTCTCTCTCTCTGTCCCTCTCTTGGCCGAGCGTCCTTCCGCGTCGACTGCACCTGTAACATCGTAAAGGGATTAGTACAATGGTTATATAGGAAGAGAGGGAAATGACGGCGAATAATTTTCCGTAATAATATATACTAATTTTACTCGATTTAATTGACCAATATAAATTGTTTTATATTTGAAGATTGTTCATCTTAATGAAGCATATTGTAAACCTATTGAAAAAATATACAATAAAGGAGAGGCCAACTATGAATTAATTATCGAGTCGAACATAAAGATTACCGTACTAGGTAAAAATCAGGATATAGGAATGGTTTCATATCAAGAACTAATACAAGTGGCTTTAAAAGAATCTGCTATTAAAGGTGGTGCTGTTAGTGAGTATTATTATTATTCTATTTAAAAAATATTGTGTATGTGAATTGATGAATTATGTTGTTGTATTATATGTTCATATACATATGTTATTTATTTTCAAAGATACAATCTTATCTGAAATCTGCGTTTGACTTGCTTGTGAAAAAGAATAGTTCATCATCAGATTTTGGTTGTGGTGCCATAATCGATGGTAAATTCAAACTTGAAGTTAGAATTATTAACTTTCATCAAGAGAATTCAAAATTATTTGAAAAAGGGCAGCTTATCGAAGTATCTGGAATAATACAAGTAACAGATAAATTTATATTTATTTATCCACTTTTATTTCAAATAAAAAAATATTTTTTCATATTTTATCTTAATAAAATAAATTCTCAAACGCACTTCTCATTTTTTCAGCAAACCCAATATCGGTGAGAAATATACCAGATGTTAAATTGACCAACCTGACGAAGAAATCCTTGGTGTTTTTAGGGGGGCAATCCTGGGTTAAAACCTGTAAAAATAGATTCATTTCAAATGAATGTGAAAACATTTTTTTTTTACATTAAAAGCAATGTAACTTCTTCAAGTTACATATATAAATGAACATTTTAAGCCCTCCTAGACTTTTTTTGACACTATAATAATAATCACATAAATAATAACATTGTTTATTTTAGATTTCATGTGTTCTCGTTGACTAATTTTTTAACCGCTTGACCAAATGAACTGAAATTTAGTACACAACTTTCTGATACATATTTCTACAAAATGAGCGGAGCAGATTTTTAATAAGTTCAATATTTTTTATCATAATAAACAAAAAGGGAGATTTTGTATTGTTACTAACATTTTTCCACCTGTTGCTCTATGTAGCAACTGTTAATCACATAATTTCGAAAATCTGCTTCGCTCATTTTGTAGAAATATTTATCAGAAAGTTGTGTACCAAATTTCAGCTCATTTCATCAAGCGGTTCAAAAATTAGTCAACGAAAATGGACTAAATATTGTTAAAAAGTTAATTTTGAGTAAATTCAATTTAAAGTTTCTAAACCTGTTTTGTTTACGAATACTCACAGCTCCAGTTTTTCATTTCTGACAGCTCATATATATTTGAAAATTTATACTATTTTGTATTATTTCAAGTATATTCTAAAGCTTTTTATACAATTTAAATGCTCAACTTGAAACTAATACCTGAAAAGAAAGAATTTCTATGTAAGAAAATTTAGGATCTTTTCTTATCAAAAACTGTTTGTGATTTATGATCTATGTGTATTAGAATGCAAAATTGAAATTAAAAAATATCGGTGTGAGTGTAGTTACCTACAAGATATTAATATGCACCAGCTGCATATGAGTCTCAAGTTCTTCAAGTTGGAGTCAACTTCTTCTTGCAGTCCTTACTTCAATAGTACTGACTTCAGTCCTTCTTTGTGCATGAAAAATACGCTGTGTACACTGTTAAAAAAAAACTTGAATTTTAATGCACTTTTCAGCGCTATTTGTACACGAATTTTAATGTACTTATACACGAAAAATTATTTAATGTATATTTGCATGAAAATTTATGTATTTTACCATAAATTTTACTATAAAACTCAATTAGATGCACATTAATTTTCAATTACATGCATAACTATCGCATTAATGTACATTATACCAAATATTTAATGCACCAGTACATAACATTTAATGTGCATTTCGTTTCTAGAGAATTAAATAATTTAGTACGCACGCAACATTTTGAATGTAAAGTGCATTAAATATTGGCACAATAGTAGGAAATTTTAAGCAAATTTAATGCAGTTACAAATGCAATCCTATATATTTAAATGTAAACTATATTATTAAGTATATAACGAGGTTCCAAGATAAAATACGGAGAAGATAAGCATCTCGGTCCTCCGTATTCTATCGAACCCGTTAGGCTCTCGTTCCCGCGAATTCGTATATCTCGAGCGAGTATTGACATCGCTCGGATGATGTATTCGCGTTAGCTACGCGCGGGGCAGGCGCGACTTTGACCGTTGCTAAGTCGCGCCCGATTCTTTTTGAATCAGATTCTCTCGGGCTGTCAAACCGCGCGTACGCGAGTTAATTTGATCGTCCGCGAAGAAAACGGTATCGTGCGTCCTCACCGGTGCAGAGCAGCGCCCGTACACGTACCGACCACGAAGAGCAGCGCACGTGAGCAATCCGAGCCACTCCTGGGGTCCGAAGCGTCTGTAGGTGAACGCTGGACGTTAGGACTCGGCTTGAACACTCCGAAGTCGACCGGAGGATAAGGCCTGACGCAGGAGCGGATTCGTGAGCGAGCGACGAGGGGAGTGCACTCCTCTCCCGGTAAGACTCTTCGCCTATTTTTCGCGCAGCGATTGATTTGTATTTTCGGCTCGCAGCGGCGAGCGGCCGGTGTCTTGATCGCCGGCCCAGCGAAAAACAATCACATCGATCCGCCCGCGCCGAGCGGCGGATCCCCCGCCTTCTTGTCAACGCGCAACGCGACGCGTATTTTGTATAGGATAATTTAGAATAGATCTTGTTATAGTTTTGAATGTAACCAAGACTACTCGTTATTTATTAACCTTCACCTAACCTTCTCCCGGATACCGCCGCCTCCGCGGGATCGTCGAACCGAGACGACGATCATTCTGAGTGGCCGCGCCTCGCGTCTAGCTAGCGCGAGTATTAACCCTTTCCGGCACACGGAAAAGTCGAGTTCAATCGTGAACTCGACATTTGTAAACAGGGATCCAGAGAACATCAACCCCGAGTGCTCGTCGTAGAAGTAGCACTCGACGGCACCGTGTTCTAGGGTTCGGTTCGCGGAATTACAAAAGATTTCCCCAGGCCTCCCGTTACAAGTAATTACTTAATTTCTTATCTAATATTCTGAAGACTTCTCTCAAATAATTACTTACCAATTAATTAATTTATTCGATTAATTTATTAATTATTATTATTGGATAATTTGTCGTTAATTAACCGAAATCATCAATAACATTAGAAAATTTGACACACTTTCTTTTAAACAACATTTCTTTTTACCTATACTGACAAAATGATATTAAGTTAGTGGAGCACTACTGTAAAAACAGTAAATAAAAAAAAGGCTTATGAAGAATTTATCGCTAATTATCAGCAATCGTTCTGTAAAGATCTAAAATTCTCCGCTCATTATTTACAAAAATAGCAGGGTGCATTGCTAACATGAAATAACCTTAGCAAGACACCATTGGTAAATCAGTCAATAACAAAAAAAAATTGACATATGAGCATTTTATCAACGTAGGAGGGATCTACTGCCAGACAAATAATTTAACAAAAATTGACTTACAAGAAATTGACCGCCTATAATCTGTGATTTATCCGCTAAGGAGATCATTTTGCGGAAATTATTTTTAGTAATTTGATTTTTTTAAAAGCAGGGGCAACAACTACCATTATATAAAGCTAGCAGGAAACTACCAAAATGAATGAACCAACGCATAGAATACTTAGAATACTTAGAAAATCATCCTCGAGCGAACATTCGGTATAACTTAAATAATTCTTTTGCCCCGGATTTTTGATTACAGGGAAGCCTCTTACTAACCATTTCCACACTAAAAAAGTGAAAAAACTTATTCTATTATTTTGTCTATAAAATGGTGAATGTGATCGGAAAAATCGTTTCATATAGATGGCGTTACGATTTGATTATCGCATACAATAAATAAAATGGAGGAGGACTCGATAAACGAACGGCATGGCGTGACTCGGCGGGGAATAGAACTCCGGACTTTTAGTTTTTGCGACGAGTGCTCTGACCACTGAGCTACCGATGCCGGTGCACGTCTTTCCTCGAGTCGTCCTCATGTTGTTGCTATATGCAACCCGATCCGCCTCGTCACGTTGTGCATACTATGCCCACATAACACGTCAGCGGCCTCGAAAATCGACGTCCTCGTAGATTGTAGAAATCTTTTTTATCTTAGAATGTTAGAAATCTACATTACCTTAAAGCATATGACACGGTATTTCACGCGAACTATAAAGAATCCGCGCGTCCCGAATAACCGCGCGCATCTAATACCCTCCTCGCTCAAACACTCTCCTCGCCGAATTTGTAAGGCGCCAGACGAGAAGATCACACTCACACGCACTCTCGCAATACCGGCTCGAGACTCTTTTCCCCCGGTGGGGTGGTCCGCGTTTGCCTGCTCGGGCAGAAGGGCGCGCGCGCGCTTTCCACGCAACCGCTGCGCAGCGTCGGTGCTGCGAGGGTTTTCCTCCCGACTCTCTCACTTCCTTTCCCGCTGGGAAGGAATGGCACCAATACCGGCTTTAGGCTTTCGCCTCGTAACCGATCGCGGTCGCAGCGCACACACTCGCACTCTCTCACCTTTTTGCCGCTCACTCGTACGCGATTGACGCCGTGCGGTCTCGTCCTCGCTGCTCGGTAGGTGGACCTCTCTCTCTCTCTCTCTCTCTCTCTCTCTCTCTCTCTCTCTCTCTCTCTCTCTCTCTCTCTCTCTCTCTGGCTCTCGGTGGCTACGGCGCAGCTTCTGCGTGACCACTCACAGCCTCTCTCTCTCTTCTCACTCACTCTGCACTCTAATACGCACACGGGAGAACGATCCTTTTCAATTTCGCGCGCGCACACTGTCTCTCGCTCGGAGGTCTGGGATAGAGTGATTAGAGAGCGGCTCTCTCTTCTCTGCCCTTCTGCGGCGCTCGCGGCGCTCGAATCATCGTCGAACGTCGTTTCAAAATCCCTTCGCGCGCACACACTCACACATTCATACTCGACGCGTTTTCCCGTGTCGCACTCCCCCTCGCTAGGCCTTCGCGAACCCTCGCGAAATCGGCCGATTCCATACGTCGCCCCCCGCCCCCCCCCCCCAAGGCAGTAATATCGTCTCGTCGCTTCACTTCGCGTCCCTTCTCGCGCCAGGCCCTCACACCTTCCGGCGGTGGCCTCCTCACTCAAGGCGTCAATACCGGCTCTTATTCTCACTCTCCCGAGGACTTACTGCCTCCGCAGAGAGTCCTCGAGAGCTCTTACTACCGCATCGCGCGCGTTTTGCGGCAGCGCACGCAATCCCTCCACGAGACTCGCTGCTTGCACCAGAGCGCCCCGAGGGCGATCCTGTACTCGGAGCTACTGCTGCGCCGGCGCCGGGTGGACATGCAGCTGTCCAACTGCCATGGCCTGATAATGATAATGGTGGCGCGCTCCCATCTCTCGGTCCATACGCGCCCTCCACTCCTGCTCGGCTCTCAGCTGCTCGCGTTGGATGGCCGCGCGCTGCTCCTCCTCCACACGCAGTGCCTCCCTATTCCGGCGCTCCATCCCCTCCGCCCTCTCCCGCTCGTTGGCAAAGTTCACCCGCACGAACTCCTCGTGCGCCACGCTGCACCTGGGGCAATCCCGGAGGTCAACGCCATGCCTCCCGCAGTTGTTACAAAATGCCCTCACTCGCAGACGGGGGCATCGCGCCAGATCATGGCCGTGTTGCCAGCAATTGTAGCAGTGGTATGGTGGCGGGTCCACTGCAGGATCGGTGGGGATAGCCCTCAGCCCACCAAACATTACGCCCCTCCGTCGGATGGCTGGCGCTTCACCCCTCTGCGTCCAGACGTCCTCCCTTCTTCCTTCGGTCTCTTGCGCTCGCCCTCTCCGCCGCTCGCCAGCCGGCGATAAGGGTCGCGCGTCGACGGCCAAGCATCGGCACGGCCTTTCCCTCCGCTGAGAGGGCGATCGCTCTCGCCTGCACGGCGCGCCAGGGTGCTCCTCGGTCGGCGGAGAGGGGCGCCGCGAGACGTAATCATCCAACGTCGGCTGGCGGTTCGGGTTGTACTTACGCGCGCGACGCTACTCCTCGCCGTTGTTCCTGCGGCACGACCCGCTTCTGCGGTCTCGCGGGGGGCTCGCCTACCTCCGCATCCGAGTCCCAGTTCTCATCCGCATAAGGCCAAACTCGGACGTCAGCTGGTGGACCATAACGCTCCGCTCCGTGCTTCGGTTGCTCGCCGACGCTGGACCGGCGGCTGCTTCCACAGGCAGCAAGGGGCTACCTCTCGCGACACACGCCTCGGGTGGCGTCGGGCTAGCTGCGGCGCAAGCTTCGAGCTCCATTGGCTCTGCGTCACTGCCATCGAGCAGGTAACGCTCGAGCTCGTCCTCGGCGCGTCTGCTTTCCTCGACGCTCGCGCAGTCGAGGACCCTGGCCTGCTCCAAGTTCTCTCTCTCGGGACTACTTCTTGGCTATCCGTCGTCATCGATGACGAGTATCGGGTCATGAAGGCGGCGCAACGCAGCCTCGGCTGCTAGCTCCCGCCTCATGACGAGCTCACGCTCCGCCTCCATGGCCGCAATCCATTCCGCTGCCCGGACGAACACTTCCTCCAGGAAGCCGCTCGTGGCCCTCTCGGCCTCCCTCTCCAGCTGGTCCTGCTCATACCACCTGAGCTCCGACTGCGGGCGACATCCCTCCGCGCTTGGCTCCAATATTGTCTCGCTGCGGGGAGTTGGTGGCCTCTCCGTTCCCAAGGGGGAACGCGGCCTCACCTCAGCTCCCTCCGCAGTTGAATGTAGCTCGCTTTCCATGACACCTAGAAAACACAAGTGAATTAGCATTCGCTCAAGATATAATTTTCGCGGCCCTAGGGGGAATATATCGCTTAAGTTCCGGCCCCCACCTACACTCTCGAGAACGTAAACAGTCGGCGATTTCATTTCTACAATCTTAAGCGGCCCCTCGTATTTCGGTGCTAATTTCGCAGAAAACTTATTAATCCCACTCGATAACGGGTGCGTTCGCCGCATAACTAAATCCCCCTCGCTAAACTGGACATCACGCTTGTTTTTATTGTATTCTCGCGTCTGTTTTTCTCGCGCCTGATCAATGTGTCGCGCCATCAAATCTCACAACCCATCTAATCGTTTAACTCTATCCAGCCAAACCTCCGGCGGCACTCTTAAAATCGGGCGCGCCCGCGCGATTTCCCTGCGTAGACTCTTTACTAGACGCGGGTGCCTACCGAAATTTAAGAAAGCTGGCGACACGCGCGTCGTCGCTTGAATTGCAGTATTAATCGCGTTGCGCAATTCGTGAATATGCGCGTCCCAATTACGATGATCAGCTCCTACCAACGCGGCAATTATCGTTTTCAGTGTCCTATTACTCCTCTCTACCGGATTTGCTTGAGGATGATACGGCGGCGTCGTTACGTGTTTTACTCCGTACTCCTCCAAGACTTTACGCAGTGTCTGATTATCGACTCGCGTCCATTATCAGTCAATAAATACTCTGGTGTCTCCCATCGGAATAAAATTAATTCTTCTAACGCGCGCGCTACTGATTTTCCATCTGCTTTCCTAATTGGTTTTAATTCTAACCACCGCGTGAACAAATCCTGAAACACAATTAAGTACTTAATTTGACTCTTACTCGGCGGAAACTCCATCAAATTCGTGGCTACCACTACCCACGGCCTCTCTACTATTCTACTACCCATCAAGCCCTGCGCTTCCGTCTGCACTACTTTTGCTTTAATCGCACTCGACGGGCCTGTGAAAGCAGCGCTTTGTATGTGCATCTTCTCCGCGGGTGGAGGGGGTGCATAATAGCCGTCAATTTCCTTACGTCGCTCGAAATGCCGACCGTACTTAACGATGTCGTCCAACGTTTCGACCACTTCATCCACCATCGCGCGACGATACTCCGGCAAGAGATTTCGGTAAGCACGATCAACCTGATTGTCCTCGCTCGGTGGTCGCTTAAAATGCGAAACTATCAATCGAAAATTTTCAATATAACTCTCTACTGATTTCCCTTTTCCCTGCGTTCCCCGGCGCACATCGCCTAGAAGATCCTGCCTGTCGTATTCTCCGATAAATCGACGCTTAAACGCCTTCTCAAACGACTTCCACGAATTAATGCGTGCCTTTTCTAATCTAAACCAAATCGCTGCCTCACCCGTAAAAACGCACGGTAGCGCGCATAGCATGCCAGCATCACTGAGATGATTACCCGCTTTGCAATCACTCAATTGATGCAGAATTTCCTCCGCCGCTCTCTTAGCCGACGCTTACGCACCCTCACGGAATCGTCGCTCGAGCTCGACAAAGACTCTTCCTCCGTATCTTTATAATAGCGCGCTCGCGCCCTATCCTTTCTCTCACTGCGCTTACTCTTACGCACTAACTCCCATTCCGATTCACTGCCATTACGCTTCCGATTTGCTACGCTCTCACGCTTCTCGCGCAAGTTACTTCGGGAGGTTCGATTCACGCGCACCCTCTCCGAAGTCTTGCGCGTACCTTTCTTTTTTCCTAACTCCGCTCGTTTTGCGGTCGCATCCGCCAACTCTCTAGCCCTACGCTCGCTCTCACTCGCGCGCGCTCTCTCGTCGGTTTGCCACTGACGACCTTGTCTATATAATACCGCGAGAATCTCGCCATCATCCTCGCTACCCTCATCCGATTCCTCACTTGCCGGAGTCTCGCTCGCTTCGAGAATTTCATCATAATTCTGCACGGGCGTATACCATCGCTGACGCTCGTCTCTCCGCGGCGCTTGCGGAATCGGTAACGGTCGCCCAGCTCCTCTTTTGTAAAACCAATCCACACCTCGCACGTAACGCTCAGAATAGTACTCCCACTGACCCTGTCCGTTCATCTGCGCGAGTATTTCCGGCGAAAGTACTACATTTGGCACATGTTGCATCCCGAAAAGCGCGCGGGTTACTCCAGCTGTTGGTCTCGTGCTGCAGGATGGTGTAACCATCGTCGCCGTTGTCATCGCGGTGTTTGCTACCGTCGTTATCGGTGCACTAACGGTTATTGTGGATGTAGGCGGCGCATGTATTTGCACATGCTCGGTGTGCACCGCCTCGATTCGCGCTGGCTCGTCCTCGTCGCTTGACGACATCGTCGTCGCGCGCTGCTCCCCCTCTCCGGCGCCACTACCACGCGCGGTTACCTGCTCCCGCTCTACCTCCTCTCTAGATGTCATCACCGATGCCTCATCCGCGGGCGCGACTTTCTCCGCTTCATCCCACGGATACCAGGGAATTTCCACATTCCCTGGCTCCGCTGCCCTCAACGCTGCCCTCAAAAGCCGTTCGCGCAGTGTGGCTTCCGGCCCGACGCACGAACACCCGTTAAAATTTAACTCGGCGCGCACTTCCTCGACCGATAATCTTCCGATATTACGCTTTTTCTCCCCCTTGGCACGCGAGCGCATCAGCTCTCGCATCGTCGCCTGATGCCGCTGCATCTCGCTTTTGGGTTTCATCATAATGCCCTGACAATTCTAATAAACACGGTCGCACTCGAGTTTCCCAAACGTAATTAACCTCGCAATATCGAATATTTACACTATCCTCTAATCCCTTCTAGTAAATACTGCGCGCACTCGGCCCATTCCCGGAATTGTTTACATTCTCGCTGCCGCGCAAAAGCAAGCGAGCCGCGCCGCGATTCTGAGAAGCGCGCCCGGCTCAGCGAAGCAGGCCGATTCTCGACGCGCGCGAATGCGTTGCACGCTGTTCTGCACCGAACAGAGAAAATGATTTTTATATTCCTTGCCGCGCACTGTCCGTCTAATCACTCAACACTTTTCACTTTTGAACGATGCCCCACGTTGGCTGCGCCATTTATGACACGGTATTTTAGGCGAACTATAAAGAATCCGCGCGTCCCGAATTAACCGCGCGCATCTAATACCCTCCTCGCTCAAACACTCTCCTCGCCGAATTTGTAAGGCGCCAGACGAGAAGATCACACTCACACGCACTCTCGCAATACCGGCTCGAGACTCTTTTCCCCCGCTGGGGTGGTCCGCGTTCGCCTGCTCGGGCAGAAGGGCGCGCGCGCGCTTTCCACGCAACCGCTGCGCAGCGTCGGTGCTGCGAGGGTTTTCCTTCCGACTCTCTCACTTCCTTCCCCGCTCATGTCGATAAAATAACTAAAAAATGCAACAGGGTCATGTACCATCTAAGATTTTTCAGAAAATACACTACCGAGACTCTCCGCAAACGGCTTGTTGAGGCATTGCTTTTCCCTCATCTGGATTATTGTTCTGTCGTATTGTTGAACGCCTCTCAGGAGTTGAGGATCCGACTGCAGGTCCTGCAGAATTCAGGTGTGAGGTACGTAGTGGGACTTAGGAGGAATGATCACATCACTCCTCACAGAACCTCATTGGGCTGGCTACGCACTGATTCGAGGAGGCAATATTTTATGGCTGTACTGATGTACAAAATCGTGCGAATGAACGTTCCGGACTGTCTAGTAGGCCTCTTTACTAGATATCTGCCCAGAGGTAATGTGAGAGGAGTGATAAAAGAACTTGAGCCCCCTCTGATGCGCGAGTCGTACGGAATTAAATCGTTCCAGGTGCGAGGAGCACATTTATGGAACTCCCTACCCACTGAGATTCGCAATCTACCATCTCTCAGTTGGTTCAAGCGTGCAGTAAAGAGGCACATATCTGACCTAGAATAGGTCACCTTGAAAGGGACAGATACATGTATTCTTGTGCTGTCCCATATACACTATTTATTCGTTTTGTCCGTATTCTTAGGTTAGTTGTATGACTGTAATTTATAAGTATGTCTGGACGAACGAATGTACTGGATGAATGTATGAGTTTTAATGTTTTTATAGTTTTAATATCCTTGACCGATAAGTATTCCAAATGTTTTTATTGTTAATATTGTGTTTTTATTACGGTGCTCGCCTCTATGAATTGCTGTATTCAGTATTATTATTATATAACTCTGACTGTGGTCACACTTTGCAACTGTGATATCACTTGTAAACACTTGTATTATTTTCACTGTGATATCTTCTATTAGTATTTAAATTGTGATATTCTTTTATTTTATCTTAACTTTGGCGATTTATTGTATTATTTTATTCTGTACACTTTGTGAACCAAACACAATAAATAAATATCTATCTATCTCCTCTGGGAAGGAATAGCACTAATACCGGCTTTAGGCTTTCGCCTCGTAACCGATCGCGGTCGCAGCGCACACACTCGCACTGTTTTACCTTTTTGCCGCTCACTCGTACGCGATTGACGCCGTGCGGTCCCGTCCTCGCTGCTCGGTAGCTGGACCTCTCTCTCTCTCTCTCTCTCTCTCTCTCTCTCTCTCTCTCTCTCTCTCTCTCTCTCTCTCTCTCTCTCTCTCTCTCTCTGCCAGCGCGACTAGGGAAGTCCTTCTCCTACAGAGATTATAAAAACGTATGCCCTTCATCTCTCAATGAATTGCTTGCGCGCTGCGATTGGGTAGGCATGAATTCGATTGAATCCGATTTGGAGGGAGCACTAGATTCCTTAAACGCAAACCTTAACTCTGTCATAAACGATTTAGCGCCTTTAAAAACTGTGAAACCCAGTCGAAATAATGCTCCTTGGATTGGTCCTGAGCTGAGGGAACTAATCAACAAACGTAATGCGGCCCATAGGCGTTACAAACGCACTGGGCGAGCGGCAGTGTTCGATGAGTTTCTTCGGCTCAGCAATGAGGTCGACTCACGCTTTGCTCAAGAGCGTAACTCCTTCCTTCACAAGCATCTCTCAGACGCTCTTGATGCTAACAAGGATATATGGAAGGAAATGCGTAAACTCGGCCTTATTCCAAAGCGAAAAGAGGAGGACCTTTGCGGCTTCACGCCGGGAGAGTTAAACGCTCACTTCGCTGGAATCTCCGTGTCCCGCCTTGAAAACATAGAAGAAGCTATGGACACTATTTTACTAACAAGTGAGGAGGGCTTTTCCTTTAAACAGGTTACACTGAGTGATGTAATTCTTGCAATTTCTCACTTCTCCTCACAGGCAAAAGGGGTGGACGGAATTCCTCGGGAGGTGGTCGTGAAGGCTCTCCCTGTCATTGGTGACTACTTGGTCAGAATTTTCAACTCCTCCTTCGCTCAGGGAATTTTTCCGGGCTCCTGGAAGCAGGCACAGGTAATTGCACTCAAGAAAATTGCATCGCCGTCTACAGTCTCGGACTTTCGTCCTATAGCACTACTCTGCTTTCTTTCTAAGGTGCTTGAAAAAATTGCCCACAACCAAATCACGGAGTATCTTAATAGCAATAACTTACTTGACCCCTCCAGGCCGGATTTCGCAAGCACCACAGCACGCAGACGGCACTTCTCAAGCTAACCGACGATATACGTATAGGCATCGACAATAGACAACTGACGTTACTGCTACTGTTCGACTTCAGCAAAGCCTTCGACACCATCTCACCAACAGCGCTTCTGCGTAAGCTCTGTCGGCTGGGGTTCTCCAGGGCAGCTCTCCTGTGGATTCAATCATATCTGAAAGGACGTACCCAAATAGTCACCTCAAATAGCAAAGGTAACTCTGACTGGTTAGAAACCAATCTGGGAGTTCCACAGGGATCTGTCCTGGGTCCACTGCTTTTTTGTCTCTACGTTAACGACTTACGTGACGTACTTGACGGTAATACTATCAGACATATATTTTACGCAGATGACCTTCAAATCTACTTACACACGACAAAAGACGAAATTCTGGAGGGTATTGATCGGCTGTCCCATGCGGCGCAAATGGTGGCTGAATGGGCGGCGAACTCGGGCCTGCACCTCAATGCTGGTAAGACCAAAGCCATTGTATTCGGCTCCAGGGTAGGAGTTAATCATATAAACTCATTAGATCTGCCAGGTATTGGTGTGCGGCCTGGAGAACGCATCCCCTTCAGTAGCGAAGTTGCGAGTCTCGGTGTTACACTGGATAGTAAATTAACATGGAAACCGCACATTGACCAACTCACAAAGAAAGTCAATAAAGCCCTATACAGTTTGCGGTTTATTAGGGCGTGTACCACCGAGATTCTCCGCAAAAGATTAGTCGAGTCCCTAGTTCAACCCCACCTTGACTACTGTACGGTGGTCTACTTGGACGCGTCTGACGAACAGCGAGCGAGAGTGCAAAGATTGAGCAATTCATGTGTGAGGTACGTTACTGGGGCTAGGAGGGATGAGCATATCACCCCCTACTTGAGACGTCTGGGCTGGCTCCGTATGGACTCACGCAGATTCTACTTCGCAGCCCTGCTACTATATAAAATAATTCGGATGCGTGAGCCCAGTTACTTGGCTGCCTTTTTTACGGTGCACAAGCCTAGGCCAACAAGCAGGGGAGTGCAGCCGGAGCTTGCTTTCCTGCCTTGAACTATAAGACGGGTGATAGAGCGTTTCTGGCTCAGGGTGCCCGCTTTTGGAACTCCCTCCCCCTCCCTGCGCTACCTTCCATCACTTTCATCATTCAAGAGGGCTGTGCGCCAACACCTGCTTGATCTCGACGCCTAGCCTCTCTATAAGGATGCTTAGAGCTGCCAGTGCGGGGACCTTTATCTAGTTTAGTATTAGACTGCGGATTAACTTTGATCTGTGATTTTTTGACTAAGCGGCTGTGATACCTTACTGTGATATTTTATGAAATGGTTAATGTATAACTGTAATTATTTTCCTTTTAGCGTATAGTACCAGCTGTGATATTTTCTCTAGTTTTATTTATTTATTTTGTCTTAATGAAGGGTCCTCGTGATTTTTAATGATTTTTATGTATTTTATTTTTATTTTATCATATGGTTCTTTTTTATTATTTTTTTATTATTTTTTTATCGTAATTGAAGGTCCTCGTAGACAAACATATTTTTATGTATAATTTATATATTTGTATCAGGTTGTATTACTTTTATTTTTATATATTTTTATTATATCTTATTTTACTGTATTTTATTTTAAGTTATACACTGTATAAATTCTGTATTAATTATTTTGCCGCGAAGGCAAATAAATCGTATCTATCTATCTATCTATCTATCTATCTATCTATCTATCTATCTCTCTCTCTCTCTGGCTCTCGGTGGCTACGGCGCAGCTTCTGCGTGACCACTCAGAGTCTCTGTCACTCTCTTCTCACTCACTCTGCACTCTAATACGCACACGGGAGAACAATCCTTTTCGATTTCGCGCGCGCAGACTGTCTCTCGCTCGGAGGTCCGGGTAGAGTGATTAGAGAGCGGCTCTCTCTCTCCTCTGCCCACCTGCGGCGCTCGCGGCGCTCGAATCATCGTCGAACGTCATTTTAAAATCCCTTCACGCGCTCACACTCACACATTCATACTCGACGCGGTTTCCCGCGTCGCAAGCGTTGGGTTCATACGGTGCAGTTTAGCTACCGCCCCCTAACACCTAGCACCAGAAATGTTACGATTTGATAATCGCATACAATAAATAAAATGGAGGAGGACTCGAGTCGTCCTCATGTTGCTGCTATATGAAACCCGATCCGCCTCATCACGTTTTGCATACTATGCACACGTAACAATGGATAGAATGGCCAAGAAAAGACGTATTTGAAATTCCGAACGTTCATAATGAACGAAATATTAACTTATAGTTTCTAATTTTGGTTAGAATTCGTCGAACTGGTTTTAGTGGTGACTGCAAGAGTGAGAAGTGAAGAGTTATTATTATTTTTTAAATATATTAAGTAGATAACTTCGGCTAAATCAAAAAATGGCTAAAATCTTTCGTTCACTATGAACATTCGAAATTTCAAACATCTAAGAAAAGTGCCTGATTTTTGACGATAATTGGTGAAACTAGGTATTTATTAGGCAAATAATAGAAACGATTTCCACCAGGGTAAGCAGAACGACTATTTCCAATCTTAAATCTAAACAGCTGAGGGACTCCAGGTTCCTGCAAATATGGGACTTACGTAGACGAGCAGCATTAGGAGGGAAAATTATTTAAAAAATGTTTAAACAATTATTTATTGAATTCTTTAACCTAAATAGCCGGAGAACGCTAGATTCACGCATGTAAGGGAGTTAGGTACGTAGACGAGCGACGGGTTTAAAAATTATTTAAATAATTGTTCTGCTTATTTTTTCATGTCTATATGATTCCCTTATAGGCATGAACCCTCATATCCCCCGCCTACTTGCGTTTAAAAATTGTTTAAATAATTGTCTTGCTTATGGTTGCACGTCTACAAAATTCCCTAATATGCGTGGACCTCTCGTCCCCTGGCTACTTGGGTTTAAAAATTATTTAAATAATAGTTTTGCTTATTTTTTCACGTCTACATAACTCCCATATACAGGGTGATTCTGAAACAATTCAACATATATATACCAACGTGATCAGCGTGAAAAACTGAATCAAGATCACTTAGTACCGAAAATTATCCGGCAAGTTCTTCGCACCCCTATTAGGTCCAGAAAAGTTTCCCGTATAGCGCCAGACCTGGCAGAGCGGCGGCGCGAGCCAAGCGGCGGCCGCCGCGGCAAAGAGTGGGGGGCAACCGTTGCTACGGAGTACGTCGACGGAAGCGGGAGGTAAGGGGGAAGCTGAGCAATCGAGGAGCGCAACGATTTAGTCCGCAGTAAAAATCGCTGTGAAATCGACTTGTCACAGCAATGACTGCATATTGGTTATAAGGTAAATCGCGGTCGCAGAAATCGATTTTGAAATTTGCAGATTCCTAGGTCCAGAGGTTCTATGCGAAAACAGCGTTTTTAAGTTTTATTGACTTATATCTCGAGAACGGCTGAGTCTACGAGAAAATTACTTGCACCAAACGGAAGAGCGTAAAATTTTGCATCGGAAACGATTTTTTACTCGATTTTGATGAGTGCAAAGTTCCGAGATAAATTAATCGCAAAGAAATAAGCGCTCCGCCATCTCTCCCGCGTTATGCTTCCCGTCTCTCTCGCGCCCACAGCGTTTATTTCTTTGCGATTAATTATCTCGGAACTTTGCACTCATCCATATCGAGTAAAAAATCGTTTCCGATGCAAAATTTTACGCTTTTTCGTTTGGTGTAAGCCATTTTGACGTAGACTAAGCCGTTCTCGAGATATAAGCAAATAAAACTTTCTAACGTTGTTTTCACGTAGAACTCCTGGGAAGCTGAGGAAGCTGCATATTTGTAAATCGGTTTTTGCGACCTCGATTTACCTTATAACCAAAATGCAGCCATTTATGTGGCAAGTCGATTTCATTACTGTATTAATTGCCAAGACGGCTGATGATCGGCTGGTGAAGTAAACTTTCGGTCAATCGGCGAAATTCTCCTGACTCGCGTACAGATGGTAAAATAAACAAGGCTTCATAACATTATCTTATTGATGCTCTCGTTAATATAGATCAACAAAGATTTACATAACTTGCTCTCCTAAAAACACGAGGGTCGGATATTGTGTAACATTTAAAAATTGAAATAGATTTATCTATGAAGAATAGGGGTAAGGATTCGCTATATCTACTCATTTAAGTTTTTAGGTTGAATTTGTATACTTAAGTATTTAAAACTAAATAAATAAATTAACATAAAATATGTAAATAATTTTTCGTTTTAAAATAATTATCTGATTATCCTATCATCTCTCGTTAATAAATCAAGAAACTTATTGCATTTTCTTGGAGCATCACATGAAAAATTTTTCAATTAAAATTATTTTTTCAACCTTGCCAATAGTACTCGAAAGACAAAGCGCATTGCACTTCGTGACGACGAGGTATTTGATAAATAATTTTAAGAAAGAAAAGAAAATTCAAATCATTTTTTTTTTAAATTTAAGAATTACGTACAACAATTTTAAATGAATAATAAATTTATAAAATATACAAATTATAAAACAATGTCGTGCATATAATTTAATAATATCATTTATTAAATTTTTCAATGTAACTTTATATAAAAAATCCCTAAAATTAATACGTGTGTCACACAAAAATGGTGTGCAGCTAGGGTCGCGGGCTTTTAGACCTCGTGTGTTTGCAGTACGAGCTTAAGGTGAGCTAGCACGAGCCGAAAGCGAGTCCGTTCTGCGAATCGAAGACGAGCAAATCGAAACTCCACACTCGGTCTGAAAAGGCTTTACACCCTAGGTACATAATATACTATTTTGTCATAGTAGGAGTAAAGTGCGCACCTTGCCTACTATGAAAAATAATGTTTGGACCGCAGGCGTAACGTAAAACTTTTACGCCCGTGGTACGAAAACTACTATCGCGTCTATAATTTAGCGTATAACTGGCGTAACGGCACGTAACGATGAGCACAGCAAAAATTACAAAAATTACAAAGAACAAAGGCTAATTACACAAAAGCTATAAAAAAAATAGCGAAGTTGTAGACAACCAAATATTAAAAATAAAGTGATCTAAAAAGAAAAGACAACAAAAGTTATGTAATGTACCATTAAAAAGGTACAAAAACATGTTTTTTTGGTTTTATAAAATAAGATGTGATCCAATAAAGATGTGAAGGTGTGAAATTCGTATTACTTTCACGAAGTAAAAGTGTCTCGTTTGTGAAAAGAAACTTTAAAAATATGGGCAGCAATAGTCAATTTCATGAAACAAAATGAATGTTTTGCTTCGTTTATGGCAAAATCCTATATAGGATTCCAAAATTATGTATAGAATACATTGTAATGAAATAAATTCCTTAATTTTCGTTTGGTTAGTGTTATTTATATGAGTTAATAATTAAATAAAGTAGTTTTATATACTTAAAAATATTAATATTATTCATCTGTGGAATTTAGAAGTTTTCTTGTACCATTTTTTGAGTATTGACCGAATTACCTTATAAAACTAATATCACATTTAGGGCGTTCCTAATTTTACCTAATGGTTGTATAATTAATATACTTTAAAGCCTTTCCCATAATTTTTGCTAAAGCATTTACAGAAGCAGATACAAAATATTCCACTTAAGGTGACCGAATTATCCCAAGTCACCTTATTATAAAATTTTAAAAATAAATATAAATCTTAAACATTTATATTATTCTTATATTAGGTCATTCAACCCATGTAATACACGTGACAAATCCCTTTACCTGATTAATGATTTCCTCAAATAACTGATGTAAATTAGCAGTAACTTAAAAAAAAATTCAAATTTTAATTAAAATTTCCCCGATAATTTTATTATCGGGGATATAAAAAACGGCGGAATTAGATTTTTATTGGCATTTTTTCGGACTAAAGGGGGGTCTTCCGCGGTGCTTTGGAGGTTGCCAATTTTTTGGTAGCTATCTTGCATGCTCAAAATTGTATTCCGATAATAAAATTATCGGGGAACTCAAAAACGGTGGAATTAGATTTTTTTTGTAGATATACTGCATTGTCAAAATTGAATTCCGATAATAAAATTATCGGACATCTCAAAAACGGCGGAATTAGATTTTTATTGTTCGTGGAAAAACACGAATCTTACACTCGCTTTAGGAAATACTTCATATGTTTATATTCACTTTGGCTCAGTTCATCTCTTTTACAGTTTGGAAAACCAAATTGAAATCTTACGATTAACTTACGTAAAACTTCATACAAAGTTAATGTTAAGTTTCACCAAAGTTTTGGAAAAGAATGATAAATACTATCTACTTACTCGAAACTTAATACAAAGTTTAGGTGAACTTCAGTCAAGGTTTTGGAAAAAATTCGAATCCTACGTTCTCCTTACGGAATCCAAACGATAACGTTCAGCCATACTTTAAGCCATACTTTCATCCATACTTTAAGCCATACTTTCAGCCATACTTTAGAAAAAGATTGTCACAACCATCGACAGAAAACTTAATATGAACTTCAGATTAGTTTCCGGCAATGTTCGTGTAAAAATAGGAATCTTACACTCGTCTTAGGAAATACTTCATATGTTTATATTAACTTTGGCATAGTTCATCTCTTTTAAAGTGTTGAAAACCGAATTGAAATCTTAAGATTAATTTACGTAAAAATCCATTCAAGGATAATATTAAGTTTCGGTAAAGTTTGGGAAAAGAATGATAAATACGATCTACTTACTCGAAACTTAATACAAAGTTTAGGTGAATTTCAGTCAAGGTTTTGGAAAAAATTCGAATCCAACGTTCTCCTTACGGAATCCAAACGATAACGTGCAGCCATACTTTAAGCCATACTTTCATCCATACTTCAAGCCATACTTTCAGCCATACTTTAAGCCATACTTTCAGCCATACTTTAGAAAAAGATTGTCACAACCATCGACAGAAAACTTAATATGAACTTCACATTAGTTTCCGGCAATGTTCGTGTAAAAATAGGAATCTTACACTCGCCTTAGGAAATACTTCATATATTTATATTAACTTTGGCTCAGTTCCATACTTTCAGCCGTACTTTCAGCTATACTTTAAGCCATACTTTCAGCCATACTTTCAGCCATATTTTCAGCCATACTTTAAGCCATACTTTCAGCCATACTTTAAGCCATACTTTCAGCCATACTTTAAGCCATACTTTAAGCCATACTTTAGAAAAAGCTTGTCACGACGATCGACAGGAAACTTTATATGAACTTCAGATTAGTTTCCGTTAATGTTCGTGTAAAAATAGGAATCTTACACTCGCCTTAGGAAATACTTCATATGTTTATATTAACTTTGGCTGAGTTCATCTCTTTTAATGTTTGGAAAACCGAATTGAAATCTTATGATTAACTTACGTAGAAGATCGTACAAAGTTAATGTTAAGTTTCGGTAAAGTTTGGGAAAAGAACGATCAAATACGTTCTACTCACGGGAAACTTAATACAAAAAATTTAGGTGAATATCAGTCAAGGTTGTGGAAATAATTCGAATCCTACGATCTCCTTACGGAATGTAAGCGTTAAATTTCAGCCATACTTTAAGCCATACTTTAAGCCATACATTCAGCCATACTATAAGCCATTCTTTAAGCCATACTTGTAGCTATACTTTCAGCCTTACTTTAAGCCATACTTTAAGCCATACTTTAAACCATACTTTCATCCATACTTCAAGCCATACTTTCAGCCATACTTTAAGACATACATTCAACCATACTTTAGAAAAAGCTTGTCACAACCGTCGACGGAAAACTTAATATGAACTTCAGATTAGTTTCCGCCCATGTTCATGTAAAAATACGAATCTTGCACTCACCTTATAAAATACTTCATATGTTTATATTCATTTTGCCTCAGTTCATCTCTTTTAACGTTTGTAAAACCGAATTGAAATCTTATGATTAATTTACGTAAAACATCATACAAGGTTAATGTTAAATTTCGTTAAGTTTGAGAAAATAATGATAAATACATTCTACTCACAGAAAACTTAATACAAAAAATTTAGGTAAATTTCAGTCAAGGCTGTGGAAATAATTCGAATCCTACGATCTCCTTACGGAATCTTAACGATAAATTTCAGCCATACTTTAAGCCATACATTCATCCATATTTTAGGCCATATTTTCAGCCATACTTTAAGCCATACTTTAAGCCATTCTTTCATCCATACTTCAAGCCATACTTTCTGCCATACTTTAAGCCATACTTTCAGCCATACTTTAGAAAAAGCTTGTCACAACCATAGACAGGAAACTTAATATGAACTTCCGATTAGTTTTACGTCAAGGTTCGTGTAAAAATAGGAATCTTACACTCGCCTTAAGAAATACTTCATATGTTTATATTAACTTTGGCTCAGTTTATCTCTTTTAAAGTTTGGAAAACCGAATTGAAATCTTACGATTAAATTACGTAAAACATGATACAAGGTTAATGTTAAGTTTCGGTAATGTTTGGGAAAACAATGATAAATACGTTCTACTCACGAGAAACGTAATACAAAATTGGGGTGAATTACAGTCAAGGTTGTGGCAATAATTCGAATACTACGATCTCCTTACGGAATCTAAACGATAACTTTCAGCGATACTTTAAGCCATACTTTCATCCATACTGTAAGCCATACTTTAAGCAATACTTTCAGCCATATTTTCAGCTATACTTTAAGCCATACTTTCAGTCATACTTTAAGCCATACTTTAAGCCATACTTTCATCCATACTTCAAGCCATACTTTCAGCCATACTTATAGCCATACTTTCAGCCATACTTTAGAAAAAGCTTGCCACAACCATCGACAGAAAACTTAATATGAAATTTAGATTAGTTTCTGTCAATGTTCGTGTAAAAATAGGAATCTTACACTCGCCTTAGGAAATACTTCATATGTTTATATTAACTTTGGCTCAGTTCATCTGTTTTAAAGTTTAGAAAACCGAATTGAAATCTTATGATTAAATTACGTAAAACATCATACAAGGTTAATGTTATGTTTCGGTAAAGTTTGGGAAAATAATGATAAATACGTTCTACTCACGAGAAACCTAATACAAAATTTAGGTGAATTACAGTCAAGGTTGTGGAAATAATTCGAATACTACGATCTCCTTACGGAATCTAAACGATAACTTTCAGCCATACTTCAAGCCATACTTTCATCCATATTTTAGGCCATACTTTCAGCCATACTTTAAGCCATACTTCAAGCCATACTTTAAGCCATACTTTCATCCATACTTCAAGCCATACTTTAAGCCATACTTTCATCCATAATTCAAGCCATACTTTCTGCCATACTTTAAGCCATACTTTCAGCCATACTTTAGAAAAAGCTTGTCACATCCATCGACGGAAAACTTAATATGAACTTCAGATTAGTTTCCGCCCATGTTCGTGTAAAAATACGAATCTGACACTCGCCTTATGAAATACTTCATATGTTTATATTAACTTTGGCACAGTTCATCTCTTTTAAAGTTTGGAAAACCGAATTCAAATCTTACGATTAAATTACGTAAAATATCATACAAGGCTAATGTTATGTTTCGGCAAAGTTTGGGAAACTAATGATAAATACGTTCTACTCACAGAAAACTTAATACAAAAAATTTAGGTAAATTTCAGTCAAGGTTGTGGAAATAATTCGAATCCTACGATCTCCTTACGGAATCTAAACGTTAACTTTCAGCCATACTTTAAGCCATACTTTAAGCCATACTTTCAGTCATACATTAAGCCATACTTTAAGCCATACTATAAGCCATACTTTCATCCATACTTCAAGCCATACTTTCTGCCATACTTTAAGCCATACTTTCAGCCATACTTTAGAAAAAGCTTGTCACAACCATCGACAGAAAACTTAATATGAACTTTAGATTAGTTTCTGTCAATGTTCGTGTAAAAATAGGAATCTTATACTCGCCTTAGGAAATACTTCATATGTTTATATTAACTTTGGCTCAGTTCATCTGTTTTAAAGTTTGGAAAACCGAATTGAAATCTTACGATTAAATTACGTAAAACATCATACAAGGTTAATGTTATGTTTCGGTAAATTTTGGGAAAATAATGATAAATACGTTCTACTCACGAGAAACTTAATACAAAATTTAGGTGAATTACAGGCAAGGTTGTGGAAATAATTCGAATACTACGATCTCCTTACGGAATCTTAACGATAAATTTCAGCCATACTTTAAGCCATACATTCATCCATATTTTAGGCCATATTTTCAGCTATAGTTTAAGCCATACTTTAAGCCATACTTTAAGACATACTTTCATCCATACTTCAAGCCATACTTTCTGCCATACTTTAAGCTATACTTTCAGCCATACTTTAGAAAAAGCTTGTCACAACCATTGACAGGAAACTTAATATGGACTTCCGAATAGTTTCCGTCAATGTTCGTGTAAAAATAGGAATCTTACACTCGCCTTAGGAAATACTTCATATGTTTATATTAACTTTGGCTCAGTTTATCTCTTTTAAAGTTTGGAAAACCGAATTGAAATCTTACGATTAAATTACGTAAAACATGATACAAGGTTAATGTTAAGTTTCGGTAAAGTTTGGGAAAACAATGATAAATACGTTCTACTCACGAGAAACGTAATACTAAATTTGTGTGAATTACAGTCAAGGTTGTGGCAATAATTCGAATACTACGATCTCCTTACGGAATCTAAACGATAACTTTCAGCCATACTTTAAGCCATACTTTCATCCATACTGTAAGCCATACTTTAAGCAATACTTTCAGCGATATTTTCAGCTATACTTTAAGCCATACTTTCAGCCATACTTTAAGCCATACTTTAAGCCATATTTTAGGCCATATTTTCAGCCATACTTTAAGTCATACTTTAAGCCATACTTTCATCCATACTTCAAGCCATACTTTCAGCCATACTTATAGCCATACTTTAAGCCATACTTTAAGCCATACTTTAAGCCATACTTTAAGCCATACTTTCATCAATACTTCAAGCCATACTTTCAGCCATACTTTCAGCCATACTTTAAGCCATACCTTCAGCCATATTTTAGAAAAAGCTTGTCACAACAATCGACAGGAAACTTAATATGAACTTCAGATTAGTTTCCGTCAATGTTCGTGTAAAAATAGGAATCTTACACTCGCCTTAGGAAATACTTCATACGTTTATATTAACTTTGGCACAGTTCATCTCTTTTAAAGTTTGGAAAACCGAATTCAAATCTTACGATTAAATTACGTAAAATATCATACAAGGCTAATGTTATGTTTCGGCAAAGTTTGGGAAAATAATGATAAATACGTTCTACTCACAGGAAACTTAATAAAAAAAATTTTGGTAAATTTCAGTCAAGGTTGTGGAAATAATTCGAATCCTACGATCTCCTTACGGAATCTAAACGTTACGTTTCAGCCATACTTTAAGCCATACTTTAAGCCATACTTTCAGCCATACTTTAAGCCATACTTTAAGCCATACTTTCATCCATACTTCAAGCCATACTTTCAGCCATACTTTCAGCCATACTTATAGCCATACTTTCAGCCATACTTTAAGCCATACTTTAAGCCATACTTTCATCCATACTTCAAACCATACTTTCAGCCATACTTATAGCCATACTTTCAGCCATACTTTAGAAAAAGCTTGCCACAACCATCGACAGAAAACTTAATATGAAATTTCGATTAGTTTCTGTGAATGTTCGTGTAAAAATAGGAATCTTACACTCGCCTTAGGAAATACTTCATATGTTTATATTAACTTTGGCTCAGTTCATCTGTTTTAAAGTTTGGAAAACCGAATTGAAATCTTACGATTAAATTACGTAAAACATCATACAAGGTTAATGTTATGTTTCGGTAAAGTTTGGGAAAATAATGATAAATACGTTCTACTCACGGAAACCTAATACAAAATTTAGGTGAATTACAGGCAAGGTTGTGGAAATAATTCGAATACTACGATCTCCTTACGGAATCTAAACGATAACTTTCAGCCATACTTTAAGTCATACTTTCAGTCATACTTTAAGCCATACTTTAAGCCATACTTTAAGCCATACTTTCAGCCATACTTTAGAAAAAGCTTGCCACAACCATCGTCAGAAAACTTAATATGAAATTTAGATTAGTTTCTGTCAATGTTCGTGTAAAAATAGGAATCTTACACTCGCCTTAGGAAATACTTCATATGTTTATATTAACTTTGGCTCAGTTCATCTGTTTTAAAGTTTGGAAAACCGAATTGAAATCTTACGATTAAATTACGTAAAACATCATACAAGGTTAATGTTATGTTTCGGTAAAGTTTGGGAAAATAATGATAAATACGTTCTACTCACGAGAAACGTAATACTAAATTTGTGTGAATTACAGTCAAGGTTGTGGCAATAATTCGAATACTACGATCTCCTTACGGAATCTAAATGATAACTTTCAGCCATACTTTAAGCCATACTTTCATCCATATTTTAGGCCATACTTTCAGCTATACTTTAAGCCATACTTCAAGCCATACTTTAAGCCATACTTTCATCCATACTTCAAGCCATACTTTAAGCCATACTTTCATCCATAATTCAAGCCATACTTTCTGCCATACTTTAAGCCATACTTTCAGCCATACTGTAAGCCATACTTTAAGCAATACTTTCAGCGATATTTTCAGCTATACTTTAAGCCATACTTTCAGCCATACTTTAAGCCATACTTTAAGCCATATTTTAGGCCATATTTTCAGCCATACTTTAAGCCATACTTTCTGCCATACTTTAAGCCATACTTTCAGCCATACTTTAGAAAAAGCTTGGCACAACCATCGACGGAAAACTTAATATGAACTTCAGATTAGTTTCCGCCCATGTTCGTGTAAAAATACGAATCTGACACTCGCCTTATGAAATACTTCATATGTTTATATTAACTTTGGCACAGTTCATCTCTTTTAAAGTTTAGAAAACCGAATTCAAATCTTACGATTAAATTACGTAAAATATCATACAAGGCTAATGTTATGTTTCGGCAAAGTTTGGGAAACTAATGATAAATACGTTCTACTCACGAGAAACTTAATACAAAAAATTTAGGTAAATTTTAGACAAGGTTGTGGATATAATTCGAATCCTACGATCTCCTTACGGAATCTTAACGATAAATTTCAGCCATACTTTAAGCCATACATTCATCCATATTTTAGGCCATATTTTCAGCTATACTTTAAGCCATACTTTAAGCCATACTTTAAGCCATACTTTCATCCATACTTCAAGCCATACTTTCTGCCATACTTTAAGCCATACTTTCAGCCATACTTTAGAAAAAGCTTGCCACAACCATCGACAGAAAACTTAATATGAAATTTAGATTAGTTTCTGTCAATGTTCGTGTAAAAATAGGAATCTTACACTCGCCTTAGGAAATACTTCATATGTTTATATTAACTTTGGCTCAGTTCATCTGTTTTAAAGTTTAGAAAACCGAATTGAAATCTTATGATTAAATTACGTAAAACATCATACAAGGTTAATGTTATGTTTCGGTAAAGTTTGGGAAAATAATGATAAATACGTTCTACTCACGAGAAACCTAATACAAAATTTAGGTGAATTACAGTCAAGGTTGTGGAAATAATTCGAATACTACGATCTCCTTACGGAATCTAAACGATAACTTTCAGCCATACTTCAAGCCATACTTTCATCCATATTTTAGGCCATACTTTCAGCCATACTTTAAGCCATACTTCAAGCCATACTTTAAGCCATACTTTCATCCATACTTCAAGCCATACTTTAAGCCATACTTTCATCCATAATTCAAGCCATACTTTCTGCCATACTTTAAGCCATACTTTCAGCCATACTTTAGAAAAAGCTTGTCACAACCATCGACGGAAAACTTAATATGAACTTCAGATTAGTTTCCGCCCATGTTCGTGTAAAAATACGAATCTGACACTCGCCTTATGAATTCTTCATATGTTTATATTAACTTTGGCACAGTTCATCTCTTTTAAAGTTTGGAAAACCGAATTCAAATCTTACGATTAAATTACGTAAAATATCATACAAGGCTAATGTTATGTTTCGGCAAAGTTTGGGAAACTAATGATAAATACGTTCTACTCACAGAAAACTTAATACAAAAAATTTAGGTAAATTTCAGTCAAGGTTGTGGAAATAATTCGAATCCTACGATCTCCTTACGGAATCTAAACGTTAACTTTCAGCCATACTTTAAGCCATACTTTAAGCCATACTTTCAGTCATACTTTAAGCCATACTTTAAGCCATACTATAAGCCATACTTTCATCTATACTTCAAGCCATACTTTCTGCCATACTTTAAGCCATACTTTCAGCCATACTTTAGAAAAAGCTTGTCACAACCATCGACAGAAAACTTAATATGAACTTTAGATTAGTTTCTGTCAATGTTCGTGTAAAAATAGGAATCTTACACTCGCCTTAGGAAATACTTCATATGTTTATATTAACTTTGGCTCAGTTCATCTGTTTTAAAGTTTGGAAAACCGAATTGAAATCTTACGATTAAATTACGTAAAACATCATACAAGGTTAATGTTATGTTTCGGTAAATTTTGGGAAAATAATGATAAATACGTTCTACTCACGAGAAACTTAATACAAAATTTAGGTGAATTACAGGCAAGGTTGTGGAAATAATTCGAATACTACGATCTCCTTACGGAATCTTAACGATAAATTTCAGCCATACTTTAAGCCATACATTCATCCATATTTTAGGCCATATTTTCAGCTATAGTGTAAGCCATACTTTAAGCCATACTTTAAGACATACTTTCATCCATACTTCAAGCCATACTTTCTGCCATACTTTAAGCTATACTTTCAGCCATACTTTAGAAAAAGCTTGTCACAACCATTGACAGGAAACTTAATATGGACTTCCGAATAGTTTCCGTCAATGTTCGTGTAAAAATAGGAATCTTACACTCGCCTTAGGAAATACTTCATATGTTTATATTAACTTTGGCTCAGTTTATCTCTTTTAAAGTTTGGAAAACCGAATTGAAATCTTACGATTAAATTACGTAAAACATGATACAAGGTTAATGTTAAGTTTCGGTAAAGTTTGGGAAAACAATGATAAATACGTTCTACTCACGAGAAACGTAATACTAAATTTGTGTGAATTACAGTCAAGGTTGTGGCAATAATTCGAATACTACGATCTCCTTACGGAATCTAAACGATAACTTTCAGCCACACTTTAAGCCATACTTTCATCCATACTGTAAGCCATACTTTAAGCAATACTTTCAGCGATATTTTCAGCTATACTTTAAGCCATACTTTCAGCCATACTTTAAGCCATACTTTAAGCCATATTTTAGGCCATATATTCAGCCATACTTTAAGTCATACTTTAAGCCATACTTTCATCCATACTTCAAGCCATACTTTCAGCCATACTTATAGCCATACTTTAAGCCATACTTTAAGCCATACTTTAAGCCATACTTTAAGCCATACTTTCATCAATACTTCAAGCCATACTTTCAGCCATACTTTCAGCCATACTTTAAGCCATACCTTCAGCCATATTTTAGAAAAAGCTTGTCACAACAATCGACAGGAAACTTAATATGAACTTCAGATTAGTTTCCGTCAATGTTCGTGTAAAAATAGGAATCTTACACTCGCCTTAGGAAATACTTCATACGTTTATATTAACTTTGGCACAGTTCATCTCTTTTAAAGTTTGGAAAACCGAATTCAAATCTTACGATTAAATTACGTAAAATATCATACAAGGCTAATGTTATGTTTCGGCAAAGTTTGGGAAAATAATGATAAATACGTTCTACTCACAGGAAACTTAATAAAAAAAATTTTGGTAAATTTCAGTCAAGGTTGTGGAAATAATTCGAATCCTACGATCTCCTTACGGAATCTAAACGTTACCTTTCAGCCATACTTTAAGCCATACTTTAAGCCATACTTTCAGCCATACTTTAAGCCATACTTTAAGCCATACTTTCATCCATACTTCAAGCCATACTTTCAGCCATACTTTCAGCCATACTTATAGCCATACTTTCAGCCATACTTTAAGCCATACTTTAAGCCATACATTCATCCATACTTCAAACCATACTTTCAGCCATACTTATAGCCATACTTTCAGCCATACTTTAGAAAAAGCTTGCCACAACCATCGACAGAAAACTTAATATGAAATTTAGATTAGTTTCTGTGAATGTTCGTGTAAAAATAGGAATCTTACACTCGCCTTAGGAAATACTTCATATGTTTATATTAACTTTGGCTCAGTTCATCTGTTTTAAAGTTTGGAAAACCGAATTGAAATCTTACGATTAAATTACGTAAAACATCATACAAGGTTAATGTTATGTTTCGGTAAAGTTTGGGAAAATAATGATAAATACGTTCTACTCACGGAAACCTAATACAAAATTTAGGTGAATTACAGGCAAGGTTGTGGAAATAATTCGAATACTACGATCTCCTTACGGAATCTAAACGATAACTTTCAGCCATACTTTAAGTCATACTTTCAGTCATACTTTAAGCCATACTTTAAGCCATACTTTAAGCCATACTTTCAGCCATACTTTAGAAAAAGCTTGCCACAACCATCGTCAGAAAACTTAATATGAAATTTAGATTAGTTTCTGTCAATGTTCGTGTAAAAATAGGAATCTTACACTCGCCTTAGGAAATACTTCATATGTTTATATTAACTTTGGCTCAGTTCATCTGTTTTAAAGTTTGGAAAACCGAATTGAAATCTTACGATTAAATTACGTAAAACATCATACAAGGTTAATGTTATGTTTCGGTAAAGTTTGGGAAAATAATGATAAATACGTTCTACTCACGAGAAACGTAATACTAAATTTGTGTGAATTACAGTCAAGGTTGTGGCAATAATTCGAATACTACGATCTCCTTACGGAATCTAAACGATAACTTTCAGCCATACTTTAAGCCATACTTTCATCCATATTTTAGGCCATACTTTCAGCTATACTTTAAGCCATACTTCAAGCCATACTTTAAGCCATACTTTCATCCATACTTCAAGCCATACTTTAAGCCATACTTTCATCCATAATTCAAGCCATACTTTCTGCTATACTTTAAGCCATACTTTCAGCCATACTGTAAGCCATACTTTAAGCAATACTTTCAGCGATATTTTCAGCTATACTTTAAGCCATACTTTCAGCCATACTTTAAGCCATACTTTAAGCCATATTTTAGGCCATATTTTCAGCCATACTTTAAGCCATACTTTCTGCCATACTTTAAGCCATACTTTCAGCCATACTTTAGAAAAAGCTTGTCACAACCATCGACGGAAAACTTAATATGAACTTCAGATTAGTTTCCGCCCATGTTCGTGTAAAAATACGAATCTGACACTCGCCTTATGAAATACTTCATATGTTTATATTAACTTTGGCACAGTTCATCTCTTTTAAAGTTTGGAAAACCGAATTCAAATCTTACGATTAAATTACGTAAAATATCATACAAGGCTAATGTTATGTTTCGGCAAAGTTTGGGAAACTAATGATAAATACGTTCTACTCACGAGAAACCTAATACAAAATTTAGGTGAATTACAGGCAAGGTTGTAGAAATAATTCGAATACTACGATCTCCTTACGGAATCTAAACGATAACTTTCAGCCATACTTTAAGCCATACATTCATTCATATTTTAGGCCATACTTTCAGCCATACTTTAAGCCATACTTCAAGCCATACTTTAAGCCATACTTTCATCCATACTTCAAGCCATACTTTAAGCCATACTTTCATCCATAATTCAAGCCATACTTTCTGCCATACTTTAAGCCATACTTTCAGCCATACTTTAGAAAAAGCTTGTCACAACCATCGACGGAAAACTTAATATGAACTTCAGATTAGTTTCCGCCCATGTTCGTGTAAAAATACGAATCTGACACTCGCCTTATGAAATACTTCATATGTTTATATTCATTTTGCTTCAGTTCATCTCTTTGAAAGTTCGGAAAACCAAATTGAAATCTTATGATTAAGTTACGTAAAACTTCATACAAAGTTAAGTTTCACCTAAGTTTGGGAAAAGAGTGATAAATACGCTCTACTTACGGGAAACTTAGTATTAAAGGACCCCGCACACAATGTATGGGAAAAAATCATTCGATCAAATTTTGGGGGGTTTTGTCCATGAGAACTTTTGTTCAGAACCTCAAGATCTACCTTTTCCCCAAGTTTGATCCAATTTGACCGAATGATTATTTTCCATACATTGTGTGCGGGGTCCTTTAGGTGAATTTCAGTCAATGTTGTGCGAAAAATTCGAATCCAACGCTTTCCGTACGGAATCCTTTATACTTTCAGCCGTACCTGCGTAGAAATCAAAACTATTGGATCTACATTGGTAATGTATTGGCAATAGATATGGGAAGTATATTGGCACTATATTGCAAAACCTATTTCCAATATATTGCAATTATTGTGCTAAACAGGTATCTCACACATATCGCCAATAGGTTTGGCAATATAGTTCCCATATGCTACCCAATATATTTCGAATATACTAGCAATATATTGTCAATTTTTTAACTTAATATATCGATATCGAGGTCGGTCAAAGGCGGTATGGTCTTTAAACTTAATGAACTTCGATAAATGGACATAAAAACCAAACCTTAAATATTTTTCGAAAAAATAATTTTGCTATCTTTTTTATTTTTGTGCTACGTCAATTTTGACTGCACCATTGTGTTTCTCGGTCGCCAAAGTCGTTCAAACGGTTGAATCTCATGGCTTTACATACCCTTGCGGTTC
Source organism: Torymus aiolomorphi (assembly GCA_036365515.1). Taxonomy (NCBI): domain Eukaryota; kingdom Metazoa; phylum Arthropoda; class Insecta; order Hymenoptera; family Torymidae; genus Torymus; species Torymus aiolomorphi. Next base: position 57,482,678 of record CM070877.1, on the reverse strand, counting down.
CAATGTGTTTATGAGAGTCCCGACTGCTGCGCCCCATAGCGGCATAGCAGCGAACATACATAAACGAGGCTCTGGAGAAGCAAGCTTCTACCGCATGCCGCAGCGCAGCGCAGCAGTCGGGACTCTCATAAACACATTGGAACCGCGAGGGTATGTAAAGCCATGAGATTCAACCGTTTGAACGACTTTACGGAGAGTCAATGTGACAAGGATTACATTGATTTTGATATCTGAGCTCATTGGGCTTAATCGGTAAGCGCCGGCAGTCGTGCACGGCAGTCCCTAGGTGCAACTCCTTACCTAAGACTGTTTGCCACTGATTTTGCTGTGTGATGTTACAGCGCTAAATAAGATGCTAAACCTCTATAAACTGTTTTCACGAAAATACTCCAGAATATTCCCTGCAGGATTTTCCATGTAAAATTGTCTACAGTTTTCCTACAGAATTACCTACAGAATTTCCTATAGGATTTTCTATAGGATTTCCTACAGGAAAAGCGCGAAATTCACATAGGATTTCTTATAGAACTTCCTATATAGAATTTCATATAGGACTGCCCATAGAGTATCCTATAGGATTCCTATAGGATTTCTACGGAATGCCTACAGGATTTTCTATAGCATTTCCTACAGGATTTTCTATAGGATATTTTTATAAGGGTTTTCACAATTTTCCAGGGAGAAAATCCAATGTCAGAATAATTTGGTTACGCGGTTTACATATGTAGAATGAAAATTTAAAATATATTAAAAAAAAGAAAAATGAACAAAAAAAATAATACAAATCAATATTATCTATACAAGGGGAAAATAGTACATTACGATACAAGTGCGATAAGTGGCCCATTATATCACGGCGTGAAGTTAGAGCCCGAGTGTAACGAGGGTCCTATCACGGCGTGTAATGGGTTACTTAACGCACTAGTATCGTATAATTTTTTATAACACTGCATGCCTTAAGTTCGCTGTCACGCCTATCCGTGCGCTAAGCAGTCCATTAGGGCACCGTGAGGTTAGCGCACGAGCATAGCGAGTGCGATAAACACGGTGAAATAATGGACTACTTATCGCACGGATATGCGTGACATAAGTGCGGACTTAAGTCACGCAGTGCTATAAATGTAATTTACACAAAAAGCAAATAGAAAGCTTTATCAATGTTCTGTGTATATTCTGAAAAGAAAAATGGATAATGCTTTAAAACAATTTGGGACATATTGTAAAAGTGTTTTTTAGTGGAATATGTAATAAAAAAAATCGATTTTTCGTCATTTTGAAGGTCTCTGACCCCCTTAATGAATGTTTTTGGGTCTCGTCGGGGGAAAAATACAAAATCATTTATTATTCAGAATGTTATAACCATGGCCGTGGTTGTTCATAAATTCGTGAAAATGGTAAAAGAAATGTATTTTTTAAATTTGCTTTAACTTCGAAGGTTTTGGATAATTATGAAATTTTTCTTCGGCAAGTAACAGTGAAATAAATTAAGAAACAAAATCTTATCTTGAAAAATGAAATCGGTAGTTAATGAAAAAAGATCCCTGTGTTTTATTAATAATTGTTTGTACTGACGAAATCTGTTCCTGACATATCGATATTTTGTTATAAAATGTTTGTTTAGTTAGGTGACATGCCCAGTAGATGGACACTCAGGCACAAGTGTGTGTTTAATCACAAATTATTAAAATTATCATTTTTTAAATCTAATATCAAAAGCGATTTTGATAATTCCAAGCATTTGAAATACTCATAAATGTACGAAAAAGTTTGAAAATAATTTGACTTTATTAATAAAATACTAAATTATAGAATATCTCAAAATACCAGTAGATGAACAGTTCTTCTAATAGATGTACGACCCTCCGCCAGTAGATGAACGATTAAATTATAACAATTTCAATTGTAAATCAAATAAATATGAGAACTGGATAATATAATAGCAAACAAATCCATACAACAATCATCGTTACGAAGTTTCTTCTATAAAAAAACAAAAATATTGATGCATCAAGTTTACCGTGTAACATAACCAAAAATAGGGGTTATGAATGAAATTACTAAACTGTTTGTTTACACTTCAAAACACAAAGTTACTTATATAAAAGTGTTGTTATTTAATATATTTCATATAATTATGTTAATAATTCTTATATTTTACTTAAAAATAGCGATTCCAATGTACTTTTAATGTGTTCATCTATTGGCAAGACACTAAAATTTCTTCCAGTAGATGAACCTCAATTCTTCTTATTTTTCTTTAAAATATTTTAATTTTGGACACATTTACTTAAAATTAAATATCTTTTATATATGTATATGCATTATATATCTGAAAAATGTATTTAGAAGTCTTTATTTCTGTATTTCTTGAGACCCATGTGCTTCGCTTTGATACAAGAACGCGCTTGAATCTCGAGCGTCGTCACGCGGCGCAGTGAGACTGCCATTCAATGATTTTTTTTCAAAATAAATAACTTTTTCCTAAAGATTGTACAACGTGCAATATTTGTATAAAAAACCGCTCTTCTCAATACAAAAACAAATTTTTATTTCTACTGCTGTAATAAATAATGACGACTAATTTAATTTAACATCGTCCATCTACTGGTAGGTGTCCATCTACTGGACGAGTCACCCTATGTTAAATAGACTTTTTTTATAACAGATTAACTATTTATATTATTTGAAAAGGCTTAATTACATTACAACTATTGCTCTTACATATTTTAGACAACCTCTTGATTTAACACTGCTTTAATTTGGGAGTCTCGCATGAACCTCGTTAACTAGAAATACGATTTTTGTTACCATTAATAGAAGTTCTCCTTTCAATTCACATTCTGATTATCTATTTACGTTACAGTTTATTGAAGATTATAGGTAGATAGATCTGCTTTTTTGTATGAACTTTTAATGTTCAAAGCGCGAGAACTTTCAATGTAAGGCTGCGAAGCGACAGCATCTCTAATTTTGCAATTTTTTCAACAAACAATACTCTTGGGCATCATAGGATAGAGTGTTGTGCTGCTCTAGATGTTTTAGCGAAGCCGATAGATTTATTTAAGCACGAGAACTCTTTACGTAAGGATACGAGGTGCCTGTGTACGCGATTTCTTGATTTCTAATAGAAAAACGCTTGTGTTTAAAAGGTAATGTGCTACCAGCCACCTGAGCTCATCGTGGGGTTAAAATAATATTTTAAGCCAGAAAATCCTTTACATAAATTTTGACAACGGTCGTGTAACTGTTTTATCGTTTTTTTATTGAATGATCCATTGATGATTAGAAGGATAACGCGCTTGCGAGGATGAGAAATTCATTTTAGTGCAAGAACTTTTGTCGTAATACTGCAAGGCGGCATCGTCCGTAATTTTTCGAGTGAGCTTGTCGCTGCATGGCTGTACAGCTGTTTACAAGTCTGAAAATAAAAGTTGAACTGGTGACGAAACGAAACGAACGCTTCCCGGGTTTTCATCAAGAAATTCCATGGTTAACATGATTTAAACTAAAGAACTTTTCATGTAACGCTCTAAAATAGCAGTGCCGTCGATTTCTCGTTTTTTGTAAAGACTAATGACAAAATCAAAGTATAAAATAAAAGTATTTTATCATGCTTTAATTCTGAATACGTAAAATGATAGGATAATCAGATAATTTTTTTAAACGAAAAATTATTTTCATATTTTATGTTAATTTATTTATTTAGTTTAAAATACCTAAAGTATAGAAATTCAATATAAAAATTCAAATGTAACGAGTATAGCAAATCTTCACGCCTATTCTTTATGACCAATCTAAATCAATTTTCAAATGTTGCCCAACATCGGGCCCACGTTTTTTAAGAAAGGAAATACATGACTCGCTCTGTATTTATCAACAAGAGATATCAACTATGATGCGTTCATAGTTTCGCTAGCTTTTGGCCGATCAAAGGAAAGCTTTCTTCGCCAGCTGTCTTGAAAATGAGTCCAGTACTGAAATCGACTTGTCACAGAAATGGCTGAATTCTGTTTATAAGGTAAATCGAAGTCGACAAAAACAGATTTTGAAATTTGCAGCTCTATCAGTTTCCTAGGGCTTCTATACGAAAACAACGTTCGTAAGTTTTATTTGATTATAGTCAACAATAAAATGGCTTGCATCAAACAAAAGAGCTTAAAATTTTGCATCGAAAACGATTTTGAACTCGATTCCGTCAAGTGCAAAGTTCCGAGATAATTAATGGAAAAGAAATAAACGCTGTGGGAGCGGAGACACGGGAAGCATACCGCAGCGCGGGAGGAAAGTCGGGGCATGTTCATTTCTTTTCGATTAATTATCTCGGAACTTTGCACTCATCGGAATCGAGTAAAAAATCGTTTCTGATTCAAAATTTTGCGCTCTTTCGTTTGGTGTAAGCCATTTTGTTGTAGACTAAGAGGTTCTCGAGATATAAGTAAATAAAACTTTCAAACGCTGTTTTCGGATAGAACCCTTGGACCTAGGAATCTGCAAATTTCAAAATCGAGTTTTGCGACCTCGATTTACCTTATAACCAATATGCAGTCATTTCTGTGACAAGTCGATTTCACAGCGATTTTTACTGCGGACTAAATCGTTGCGCTCCTCGATTGCTCCGCTTCCCCCTTACCTCCCGCTTCCGTAGACGTACTCCGTAGCAATGGTTGCGGCCCTCTCTTTGCCGCGGCGGCCGCCGCTCGACTCGCGCCGCCTCCCTGCCAGGGCCGACGCTATGCGGGAAATTCCCCTCTGCTTAACAGAGGTGTGGAAAACTTGCCGGAAAATTTTCGGGACCAAGTGATCTTGACTGAGTTTTTCACGCTGATCACGTTGGTATATAAATGTTGTATTGTTTCAGAATCACCCTGTATGCGTGGACCTCGTGTCTCCCGGCTACTTGGGTTTAAAAATTGTGTAAATAATTGTCTTGGCTATTGTTGCACGTCTACAAACTTCCCTAATATGCGTGGATCTCTCGTCCCCTGGCTACTTGGGTTTAAAAATTATTTAAATAATCGTTTGGCTTATTTTTTCATGTTTACATGACTCCCTTATATGCGTGGACCTCATATTCCCCGCCGTAAATCGTTATTTAAAATATTTGTTTAATATTAAAATTGTATGTTTGTGTAGGATGAGTTAATTTTGTCGACATTGTATCGATACGACTAAATATCGATATACGAGGGGTGTTCAAAAAGTAAGTTTTCCTGCTCCGGGAAAAAAGCAAAACACAATTTTTAGGTTAAAGTAACACGTGTATTTATTGTTTGACTTATAAACTATTTTTCTATATAGTCCCCTTGGACTTGAATACATTTTTTATATCTGTTCTCAAGCTTTGACAAACCTTATTTATAAAAATCCGTGCCCTGTTTTTTAAAGAATAATTTAACGATGTCTTTCACTCCATCATTTGAATTGAAGTGATGGCCACCCAAACTTTCCTTTAATTTAGGAAAAAGAAAAAAGTCACTTGGTGCGAGATCTGGAGAGTAGGGTGGGTGATAAAAAATTTCCCATTTGAATTTTTCCAGTAAGGTTTGTGTTTTTTTTGCTGAATGAGGCCGTGCATTGTCGTGAAAAAGCAACACTTTTCTCGATAATTTTCCAGGACGCTTTCGTTTAATGGCACTTTTAAGTTTATTTAGCACTTCACAGTAACGATCTGCTTTTATCGTGGTACCGGATATGCACTAATTCAGTGTGAATTTCGTTGCCATTAAGCCCTTTTGCAGTTAAAAAGCGAATAATTGCACGCAATTCACAGGTGGACACGTTTTTCACAGGTAGCTCCATGGTTTCCGAGCCGGTACTGATGAAAAAAATTTTTTCGGCAGCTAAGACCGGTTCCGCTCTTATCGGTATATCCTAAACTAAAACTATGTTCGGTCCCAGCTCGCTAGATGGCGCTGGGGCAAAACGGAAGACTAGGGAAACTTACTTTTTGAACACCCCTCGTATTTTTGGCGTTATATTATGTATATCGATACAAAGCAAACAAATTCGTATGGGTACGAATTATCGATATTTCCTTTTGTATCGGGCCCCAGACGTAGGTTCCTACCTTACCGGTAACGAATTTAATTTTTTTTTTTTTTTTAATTAAACAAAAATCTGAGAAAAAACATTTTGGCAAGTCTTTAAATTTATTCACTATTAAATTTCGGTATAATTCCGTCGATTAGATTTTTTCAGAAACATTTAAGAAATTTTCTTGCATCATTGTGATTAATTACCAATTTCAAAAATGTTTCTGGAAAAATCTAATGGATGGAATTATTCGAAAATTTAACAGGATAATAATTGTACCATTGCGGAGAGCTTGACAAAACGCTTTTTTTTAAGATTTTTGTTTAAACCCGAAAAAATAATTAAATTCATATGACGATAAGGTAGGGATCTACGATTGAGTTTCATATGGCCTTAAGGGGATGGCTTATACCGGCAAAGTTTTCTGCCGTACCGGCCGCAATGTTTTCAATTAAATATTAATTGTTGAAAGCTTTTTCTTTAATTCTAAGAGTTGACGCACAAAGATAAACTTATTCCCTAATACCTGGTCAAATTTCAGATAAACTGTTGGAAAAGACGAAATTTGAAAAATCGGAACGTCGCATATTACTATATTAACCTCAAAATATAACATTTTGCGATTTTTCAAATTTCGTCCTTATTTTCAAATAGATTTATCTAAAATTTGACCAGGAATTAGGGAATAAGTTTATCTTTGTGCGTCAACTCTCAGAATTAAAGAAAAAGCTTTCAACAATTAATATTTAATTGAAAACATTGTGGCCGATACAGCAGAAAACTTTGCCGGTATAAGGCATCCCCTTAAATAACAAAATAAATAGTTAACAACATAAAAGTTAAAATAATGCTAATGAATAAGGTAGTTTTCATCTTAAAGAATAAGAGGACACTTTCATTTTTAAAAAAACTTCATTCTTTACAACGTTATTGTTAACCAAAGTTGCAAAAAAACGTAAAAAACGAATTTCAAAAATTCGTAACTTTTGAAATATCGATTTTTCGAAAATAATGCTAAGATGCAATTCGTCTCAAAATAACCTAAATTTTCATAAAAATATTATTGCGATAAAAAATCATAACTTTGCCTCTTTCATTTAAATTCGTTATAACAATTTCTACCACTTTTTCGAATTTTGACCTCGATATTTGGATTCTACGGGTTAAAATCTATAAGAAACAATTGTTTTTATCCGGGGATATACTACATACATAACGGTACTTAGCTCCTAATAGACATAGTACATATATCGCGATTTAGAGTTCAGGCGTGTAGCGTTGTTGTATACCGTAATAGTTAGAGCGTTAGCCTGCGAATTGAGGGTCTAGGGCTCGATTGCCCCTTAGGGCTGAAAAAAAATTGTACTTTTTTTAAGTTATGTAATTTATCATATGTATTGTTAAGCGTCTGTTTATGTATTTCGTTTATATAAAAATATTAAAAAATGTGTTTAAATTAATAGGAGTGGTTAAATTAAAATATTAAATTAATGTATGCACATTAAATTTAATGTACCTTACATAAATAATATCAATCAATGCACTTGAAAATCTCTAGTAAAAATATGAGGTTATATTGCATTAAATTAACGTTATTGTAAGTTTCATCTCGAAATTTGCATTAACTGAAAATTAATATACATTTGCGTTTAATTTTTGACGTTTTTTGCATTACACTTTTTGCTTTTTGCATTAAATTTAATGTAAGTACATATAACCCAAGGGACGAGAATTGCTGGAAATTTTATGTAGTCATAGATGGTATTTAATGCTTTTTACATGAAAATTCTAGTAGGTGCATTAAATTAGGCTCTCGTGAAATCACTCAAAATTTAATACACTTGTACACGAAATTTAAGGCTTTTTACATTAAATTTCATGTAAGTACATTAAAAAGCGAAGAGCATGAATTGCTGGAAATTTTATGCAGCCCTGCATCAAATTTAATTCTTTTTACATGAATATTCAAGTGAATACATTAAATTTGGTCTGCAAGAAATCTCTTGAAATTTAATGTATTCATACATTAAATTTAGAGCATAATTAATGAAAAATAATGTATGTACATGATTTTTATTTCATGTACGGCGATAAAATTTTGCTTCCAGTACTTTTGTATAAAATTTCATGCATATATTTTTAACAGTGTTTTACTTTCTTGTGTACGTGTCCAACACATTCCTTCTTCTCGACAGTGCTTTTTCCTCCATAAGGATCAGCTTCTGAAATGGCATGGAATGTTTTAGAATCTCCATCGCCAATATAGCCAGCATAAATAACATTATGCTTGCTCTCAGATCTTTTGAAGATTTCTATCATGCCATCAACTTCCTTGCCAGCACAGCCTATGTAGGTTATATGAGCACTTTGATTTGTGAATATCAAACTATTCTTCATACTCTCAAGTATTTTCTGTGCCTTCCCATGCTGAACAAGCTTTACAGACGCGGCACTTGGTTGAGGCGTCAATCACTTTTCCAGTTTTATTTTTCAATAACACTGGTTATTCCTTGATGAGATGTGAAACCCCTTTTCCTCCACGAACCATCACCAGACACAACTAATTTGTCACTTTCTGTCAAAGCGACTCCCTGAATAAAAGCTACACTCATAGATTTCTCTGTAACTACCTCACAAGCATCACTAAGAACTTTATTAATTTTATCATAGTTGCTGTGAGATACCGGTGATGGTAAATCCATCAGTTCACAGAAGGTCGATAGTCCAGCATACCCGCAGCCCAAAGCACGCATAGCTAATACAGACCTTCTGTTGATCTCATAGGCATTCGACTGTGATCCTATGAGTTTGCATGAATTTATTGCTGTCTTCTTATGATATTGTTCGCACTTCACTTCAATTTTGAATCCTAATCCTCTAGATTCGAATTCAGATAGTTTGATCTGACCATGCCAATCTTGACATGAAATGATTTATTCCAGTATTTCAAATAAAATATTAATATCTATAATTATGTTCCTGGCGGTGCCTCACCTTCCTCGCTTTTTTATAATATACTTTTTTTCTTTTTGGAGCTCTTCCCCAAGTATTTTTTTTTCACTTGACCCACCAGGTTTTCTTTTATCATTATAATTTTTCTTCTTATCTATTCTTCTAATCTATTTATTACTTTTAAAGCTTTTAAACACTTGTTACTAAACTATATTAAAAAATACTAAATTCACAAAAAACTAATTATTTACAATATAACAATAACTTACACAACAGTTTTTAAAACCGAAAAGAAAATAGAAAAAAATTTTAAAACAGTTATAAAAATGAAAATTTGACAATTTAAACAGTCTCGAAAAAGACTGATATTTTAAAAAGCTTTTCCACACTTTTGAAATATAAAAAAATACTTGAAAAGCAACTTTTTATAATAAATATATTATAAAAGTACCTCAAAAATAATTCTTACTTTCAAATATATAAAAACTCAGAGCGCGACAATGTTTCCAAAAGAAAGAGAAGTCATGTAAAACAGTGCTCTACTATATCGACTATCTAACAGCCAAATCCCGGAACAAATTTGAAATTCTTTGAACAATTATGTTTTTTACGTTTACGATTATATAATCGATTATATAATTATAATTATATTATACGAGAGAAGCCGCAAATTACTTGGAAAACATGATCATGAATTTAAAAATATCGTGACTAACAATCAGTATATTTTAAAAATTTGGAGAGAAAAGTTGGCCATACTTTCATCATTTTAGATAAAAGAATAATTTACGAATTCTTAAGTAAGTTTCGGTCGTTTGGAGCTGACCGCTCGGTGTATTTTAAAAATTTGAAGCTGAAGGATGGCAATCCTCTTATCGTTTCTAACAAACGAATATATGAGTTTTTAGATATTTTTTTGGTCGCTTGAAGGTGACCAATCGGTATATTTTAAAAACTGTAACGTTGTACTTTTACCATCCCGGTACAACCGTCACAACTAATTTATTTAAACAGGAACCGGATATCGAAGTTCCGCCTGCCGCGGAGACGGTGGGATAGCCGTCTCCTGTGTGTAGGATGCGTGAGTGAGGAGTCAGGGTTATGCAATAATCAACCAGGCACTCACTGGTAAAATTGGCATTTATTGTCTAATAGTATTGCATTTACGCTCTCGCACGAGCACACACGATGCGTGCCTCTTCGGCGCACCACGCAATCCGAGGGATTACTCTCCTCGCAATTAAGTGAGAAGACTGTGCTTACCGTCACCGGGAGCACAGCCTCAACTCACGCGGGCTGCACGGATTCTAGGAACCCCGGCGCGCTCGCCTCGCAACACGCAATCGACCTCGGCCGGTCTTAAAGATCACGAGTACTCGCCTGACGCCGCTCTGACTGACTGCCGCCTCCTGGTTGCTCGCTGCCTCGCTCGTGGCCGTTGTGCACCGCGCAATCGGTGATGCCGCTGCCTCGTAGTGGAAAGACCGTCGCGCCTCGTGCGCTGACGGCGGCTTTACCGCACCTGCCTCGTTGCCGGTTGAGCTTGCCTCTGGTGCGTGAGTGACGTCGACAAAGGTGCGAGGGTTCGCGGCGGTGATCGTAGGCTGGCGTCTCTCCTTCTCTCTCTCTCTCTCTCTCTCTCTCTCTCTCTCTCTCTCTCTCTCTCTCTCTCTCTCTCTCTCTCTCTCTCTCTCTCTCTCTCTCTCTCTCTCTCTCTCTCTCTCTCTCTCTCTCTCTCTCTCTCTCTCTCTCTCTCTCTCTCTCTCTGACCCTTGAACCGGGGCGATCACGAATTGTGCGTGTGCGTACGTGGGCTTGCTGGCCAAGACTCATTACTCTCTCTCGCGCCGGCTCTCATAGAGCCGCGGCGCCTCTCCGCTCCCCCCCCTCTCTCTCTCTCTCTCTCTCTCTCTCTCTCTCTCTCTCTCTCTCTCTCTCGCTCGCTCTAACTCGTAGCCCGCGACTCGCCGTGTTGCCGTCGTCGCACCTTAACATACAAACACATAAACACCTGTAGGCTTGACTACATTTGTGTGTGTGCGAGAGCGACGGCCTTGGCAGAGAGAGTATACTGTGCCCTGCGAGGAATTCGCCCATACCGGCTCTTTCCTCGTCACAAAATAAATGAATAATATATGAATTTTTAGGTATATTTTGGTCGCTTGGAGCTGTACACTCGCTGTATTTTACAAATTTGGAGCTAAAGGTTGGCGATACTCTTACCGTTTCTAACAAACGAATATATATATGAATTTTAAAATATTTTTTTGGTCGCTTGGAGCCGATAACCCGGTATATTTTAAAAATGAGGAGCTAAAGGTTGGTGATACTTTTATCGTTTTTAATAAAAAAATAATTTAGGAATTTTTAGGTATTTTTAGGCAGCTTGGATAGACCACTCGGTATATTTTAAAAATTTGGTGTTAAAGGTTGGTGATACTTTTATCGTTTCTAACAAAAAAGTAATTTAGGAATTTTGAGGTATTTTTTTGGTGACTTAGAGCGGCCGTTCGGTGTATTTTATTGGGTGTTGGAATTAATTCGTAGCGCTTTACAAGAGATAGCACAAGTAGTACACTATTTCGTTGTTAGCTACATGTATACATCGTAAACAGCTATCATAGGACGCAATTTGCCGTACATAACCTTTTTTGAAATCATAAATAACAACACATTATAATTTATTGAGTATGTCACAATTTGTGCCGACTAAAGTGTTTATACGGGGAGTTTTGCTTCATTACTTTAATATGAACGAAAGTGCAGCTGCAGCTCATCGTATTTTAGTGGAAGTGTACAGTGAACATGCTCTAACTGAGCAAACGCGTCGGAAGTGGTTTGCACGTTTTAAAGCTGGCAATTTCGACTTGGATGACAAGAACCGACCTGGTTAGCCAACAAAATTTGAAGATAATGATTTGGAGGCATTGCTCAATGAAGACTTATGTCAAACACTTAAATGTCTACGTCATTGGGAGTTGACTTATCGACAGTGGAAAAACGTCTTAAAAGATTGGGCATGATCCAGAAAATCCATTAACGGATTTTTAAGTAATTTCCGGTCGCTTGGAGCTGACCCCTTGGTGTATTTTAAAAATTTGGAGCTAAAGGTCGGCGATACTTTTATCGTTTCTAACAAATGAATAATTTATGAATTTATAGGTATTTTCTTGATCGCCTGGAGCTGACCACACGGCGTATTTTAAAAATGTGGAGCTAAAGGTTGGTGACCCGCTTACCGTTTCTACCAAATGAATATATATGAATTTTTAGGTATTTTTTAGGTCGCTTGGAGCTGATCAAGCGGTATATTTTAAAAATGTGGAGCTAAAGGTTGGTGATACTTTTATCGTATTTAACAAAAAAATAATTTAGAAATTTTAAGTTTTTTTTAGGGCGCTTGGACCGACCAGTTCGTATATTTTAAAAATGTGGAGCTAAAGGTTGGTGACCCGCTTACCGTTTCTAACAACTGAATAATTTATGAATTTTTAGGTATTTTTTGGTAGCTTAGAGCTGACCACTCGGAACATTTTAAAAATTTGGAGCTAAAGGTTGGCGATACATTTTTCGTTTTTAACAAAAGAATAAATTAGGAATTTTTAGGTATTTTTTTGGTCGCTTGGAGCGACGGTTCGAACAAATGAATAATTTATGAATTTTTAGGTATTTTTTTGGTCGCTTGGGGCCGACCACTCGGTGTATTTTAAAAATTTGGAGCTAAAGGTTGGCGACACTTTTATCGTTTTTAACAAATGAATTATTTATGAAGTTTTAGGTATTTTTTGGTCGCTTGGGGTTGACCACTCGGTGTATTTTAACAATTTGGAGCAAAAGGTTGACGATACCCTTACCGTTTCTAGGAAACGAATATATATGAATTTTTAGGTATGTTTTACGTCGCTTGGAGCTGATCAATCGGTGTATTTCAAAAATTTGGAACTAAAGGTTCGCGATACTCATGGCTTTTTACAAATGAATAATTTAGGAATTTTAAAGTATTTTTTTAGTTGCTTGGAGCTGACCACTCGGTGTATTTTAAAAATTAGGAGCTAAAGGTTGGAGATACTTTTACGGTTTCTAACAAAAGAATAATTTAGGAATTTTTAGCTATTTTTTTGGTCGCTTGGAGCGGATGGCCAGTATATTTTGCAAATTTGGTAATAAAGATTGCCTAAGATGGCGTCGGAAGGCGGGCTGCCTTTTGGAGAGCCTCCTGATAAAAATCTAGAATTAGTGTATAAATTCCACCCAAAAAGGAAAGTGTCACTTGTAGTTTGCATAGTGTGTGAAAACGTGTACCATAAAAGTGATTATGAAAAGTGTAAAGACAAAAAATATATAAGTAATCTATTAGTGATATGTCCAGACGTGGAGCTTAATATAACCTTAAAAATCAAGAAATTAAACTCTGTGAAGCAGCTAAAATATTAATTGCGCAAATTAAAAGTGAAAAGGAGGAATAAATAAAACATAAAATATTGAATGAAATATCTATTATCTCTGATAGAGTACATAAATCAGTAGATAATGAAAAACTACTAAACGTTACGATGCTAACTGAAAATGCTGAACTGGAAAATCAACATATTGAAATTCAACTATTGTACTAAGACAATTAAATCAAGAACTAATGGAAAAAAACGACATATTGAAGCAATTAATAAAAAAGGATAAAAATGACCAGGAGATGGAAATAAAGTAACATAACCAAAAAACATATGCAGAAGTAGCAACTAACAAACTAGCAATTAAAAACAAAAGAATACCGAAAATAATTGTGAAAAATCTTAAAAAGGACATTAAAAATCCACATCATTTTAAGAAAAAGATATGTGACGTTTTAATAAAAGAAAAAGATATACAGATGAAACAACAAAAAGTAGTGAACGACAATGAAATTGAGATTAAAAGTATGAATGAAAAAAGTGCTAAAGTAACAATTGAATTACTCTCAAAAAAACTGTCTAACAATTATAAAACATTTATTGAAAAAATTGAATCCCTGAAGATGAAAATAGTTGGTGTAGAGAACTATACTAATATGAATATAGAAGAGCTGGAAGAGGACTTAAATAAAAGAAATTTTATTGGATATCAAGATAAGTGTAAGATACTAAATATAGACAAAAATAAGATTACAAACAAGACAACCATAATAATTGAAGTTCCAAGAGAGCTATATAAACATATTAGTGACAATCAAAATAGAATCTTGATTGGATATCAAATCTGCAAGGTATATGGGATTTAATAAACATCAAACCCTGCTTAAACTGTGGAAGATTTGGACATAACACATTGAAATGCAAAAACACTCTATGCTGCTTAAATGTGCAGGTCCGCATAAGACTTTGCAATGTGATAATAACTCATCCAACATTACATGTGTCAATTGTTTTTACAGCAACTCGAAATATAACACAAATTTCGAGGTTAAACATATGGCCAATGACACAGAGAAATGTACAATATTTAAAAATAAGCTCAATAGATATATAGGTATGACTGATTATCCGATAAGACCTACTATACCAAGATACTTAGGTAAAGTAGGAAACAGCAATCAAGCCACTACGATGACCAGCTCGACTAGCGCAACTATGCTGACTTCGCCGTCTAGAGCCAACTGGACTAGCGCAACTTTGCTGACTTCGCCGTTTAGAGCCAGCACCGCATCTCTAACACATACGACACCAAGGAAACAGAAAACTACATAATAGAGCAACACGTCGATCTCATTGAAAAATTGCAAAAAGAAGTAATACAAGAAGAAACTTAATTTCTTGATCTTAAAACTCTCAATAAAAATATAAATAAAAAAGATAGTTTGATATTACAGGTCAATATTAGAAGTCTAAATCACAATTATACGAAATTGAATATTCTTATTAAGAGCTTGAAGATCAAAACCTTATATTTGTATGTACAGAAACATGGAATTTACCCAATCCTCACTTTTTTGCAATACAGGTATATAAATTGTATTACAATAACGGTAACTTAAATCAAAATGATGGTGTCGTTGTATATATAAAAGATTGAGTATCAGAAATTACTGAAATAATCGAAATTGGTAGACTCAAAGTATTAAACTCACGAATAAGTCTAAATAACAACAGTAATCTTGAAATTTCCGCATTATATCGATGTCATGATTTACCGCGCCTTGAATTTATTTTGAATGAAACATCATTTATCAATAGCAAAAGAAATATAAAAAACTACCTGATTATTGGTGATTTTAACATCGATATTATGAAAGAAGATGAATATAGCTTAGAATTATTAGACAATATGATGGAAAGGGGTTTCTTCCCGGGTTTTATACATACAACTAGATCAAATGATAGTGGCGGAAGCGGTATATGCATTGACAACATGTACATAAAAGCTACATCTATAGACACTAAAACTTTTAAACTCTCGATTCCTTTTACTGATCATTATCCACTTTTCTTGAAACTGAATAAGCCACCAAAATTAAAACAAGAAAATATCCAGTATCACTATAATTACTATAAACTTTCAAGTATAGCCATTACAAAAAATTGGAATGTTATAGAGGCAATGCATGATCCCGATGAAGCTACCGCATTCTTGATAACTGAAATACAAGACTGTTTAGAAAAGTCTAAAGAAGCGCATAAAACAAAAAATAACAAGAGATATCCAAGGAAGGATTGGATATCTAAAGCAATAATGATCTCGTGTGAAAAGAAAGAACAACTATATATTAAAATGCGCAATGAACCAAATAATAATCTAATAAAATTAGAATATAAAAATTACACAAAGAGGCTAGACAAAGTTATTAAAGAGGCAAAAATAAAACATGAAAGAAATTTAATTAAGAACAATATCAATAATACCAAGCAACTTTGGAAATACATAAACAAAAAAATGGGAACCAACTTGAAAAAGAATAACACAATAAATAAGATCATTTTAAATAACAATTGCACAATAGAGGATCAGACACAAATTGCCAATTATATGAATTCGTACTTTTGTAGAATTGGAAAAGATCTAACTAACACCATTGTAAAACCCCAGGGTAAGCATTTACAATTACCAGCAATGAACATGAATACAATTTACATTAAACCGACTAATAACGAGGAAATTCTTCAAATAATTGATAATATGAAAATAAAAAATGGTGGGGTAGATAACATTACTATCAAAACACTAAAAATACTATCATATTAAATTGTTAATGCACTAACACATATCTTTAATCTTTGTATTGAAAAATCAACATGGCCTCAAGCGCTTAAAACAGCTGAGGTAGTTCCTATTTTTAAATTGGGTAGTAAAATGGATACATCAAACTATAGACCGAAATTTCTAATTTCTAACGTAGCAAAGATATTTGAAAAAATTGTATATGTTCGTTTACAATCATTTTTAGACAATAATAATTTGTTAGCGCAGAATCAATTTGGATTTATAAAAAAGAAAGGTACCAAAGATGCTCTTAGTTACTTAATGAACATAATCTATAAGAAATTAGACAAAAGTAAACCAATAGCTATTGCATTTTTAGATCTAGCAAAAGCTTTTGATACTGTCAACCATGCTATTCTTTTAGACAAATTATATAATTATGTCTAACTATCTTAGTAACAGAAAACAAAAAGTAAGAATAGGAACAACTGAAAGCTATTATGAAACGATAACTACAGGTGTGCCGCAAGGTACTATACTAGGGCCACTCTTATTCATAATTTACGTAAACGATTTACTAACAAACAGAACAGATAGCATGTCATATGCGGATGATACAGCTATTATTTCAACAGATGATAACTGGGAGAAAGTTGAAAATAAAATGAACAAGTACTTAGAAGATATAAATATCTGGCTAGCACTTAACAAACTATCACTAAATATAAAGAAAACTGTGTACATAGCTGGTAACTATTGTGATAGTGTTCCCGAAGATATGAACATACGCATACAGGGTACTAAATTGAGCATGGTAGAATACTGTAAATATCTAGGTATAATTATTGATTATAGGCTAAAGTGGGATAAACATATTGAATATATAATGAAAAAAACTAAATATATAATATATATACTGTACAAATTATCAACATATATGCAATCTGAAACACTTAAGACAATATATTATGCATTTTTTCATAGTGTCATTAGCTATGGAAATATTGCATGGGGTGGTGCATATAAAAACAACTTAAAATTACTACAAAACATCCAAAATAGGATTTTAAAAATTATAAACAAAAATATTTTCAATCGAGACAACCCCTTGAATCTAAAACAAATTTTTGCTTACGAATGTGTAACGTATCATTATAATGAACTTAAGAATTTATACTTAACATCGACTAGCAAAACTAGAAATAAACTTATAATACCACCAAAGTGTTCGAAAACTGTTAGTGATAAAGATAACTATGTCAGAGCAATACAAGTATTTAATTGTCTTCCCAAATCTAATCCAAATCTTAATGTTCTAGATATCGCAAAAAATTATAATAAAAAAAAGCTAAAAATTTGGATTGGTACTAATATATTCTAGAATTAAAAAAAAAAAAAAATAATAAATAAATAAATAAAAATTTAACTTTCCAGTATGGGTGAGATAATCAATGTGGACCAAATATATTATTTATAGTGGAATCTTTGATTCCATGCCTAGTTTGTAAGTTACTTAAGTTTTTTTAGTTTTAAGTACACCGGACCTATGTGCAGGTAGCTATATCTACCTCTATAGGATGTTTGCTGCTTCAGACATGTAACTATGTCCTGAAGTAAGCAATAACATGTAATATAACATGTACTACTCTGGTTTAAATAAATAAATAAATAAAGGTTGGCGATACTTTTATCGTTTCTAACAAATGAATAATTTATGAATTTTTAGATATTTTTTTGGTCGCTTGGGCTGCCCACTCGGTTTATGATAAAAAATTTAGAGCTAAAGGTTGGCGATACTTTTACCATTTCTAACAAACCAATATGTATGAATTTTTAGGTTTTTTTTTGGTCGTTTGGAACTGACCACTAGGTACATTTTAAAAATTTGGAGCTGAAGATTGGCGATACATGTTTCGTTTTTAACAAAAGAATAATCTAGGAATTTCTGGGTATTTTTTTGGGCGCTTGGAGCGACCGTTCGGTGTACTTTAAAAATGTGGAGCTATAGATTGGTGAGAGTTTTATTGTTTCAAACAAATGAATAATTTATGAATTTTTAGGTATTTTTTTGGTCGCTTGGGGCCGACGACTCGGTGTATTTTAAAAATTTGGAACTAAAGGTTGGCGATCCTCTTATCGTTTCTAACAAACGAATACATATGAGTTTTTAGGTATTTTTTAGATCGTTTGGAGCTGACCACTCGGTATATTTTTAATATGTGGAGCTAAAGCTTCGTGATACTTTTATTGTTTTTAACAAAAAAGTCATTTAGAAATTTCTAGGTATTTTTTAGGGTGCTTGGACCAATGACTCCGTATATTTCAAAAATTTGGAGCTAAAGGTTGGCGATACTTTTATCGTTTCTAACAAATGAATTATTTATGAATTTTTAGGTATTTTTTTGATCGCTTGGGGCTGACCACTAGGTGGATTTTAAAAATTTTGAGCAAAAGGTTGACGATACTCTTACTGTTGCTAACAAACGAATATATATGAATTTTTAGGTATATTTTGGTCGTATGGAGCTGACGGCTCGGTGTATTTTAGAAATTTGGAGCTAAAGGTTGGCGGTAGACAGACTGTTTCTAATAAACGATTATATATGAATTTTTAGGTATTTTTACGGCGCTTGGAGCGACCGCTCGGTGTAATTTAAAAATTAGGAGCTAAAGGTTGACGATACTTTTATCGTTTTTAACAAATGAATAATTTATGAATTTTCAGGTTTTTTTTGGTCGCTTGGAGCTGACGGCTCGGTGTATTTTAGAAATTTGGAGCTAAAGGTTGGCGATAGACATACTGTTTCTACGAATATTTATGAATTTGGAGGTATTTTTGTTATTGCTTGGAGCTGTCCGCACGGTATATTTAAAAAATTTGGAGTTAAAGATTGGTGATCATCTTACCGTTTCTAACAAACGAACATATATGAATTTTTAGATATGTTTTTGGTCGCTTGGAGCTGACCTTTCGGTATATTTAAAAAATGTGGAGCTAAAGGTTGGTGATCCTGTTACGTTCGTGACGTATCCTTAAATTACATTTGATATTCATATTCTCATCAGTAATTTCTTGACCTACAAGAATATGTGATTGCGAATTTTACGACGTAGCATTTCGACAACGCACAGCGTGGCGTAGCGAGCCACCTACTTCGCGAAAACATACGCGTGTCGTAATTTTGTGCACTCAGCATCTCTCAACTTCGAAATTGAACAATTTACGTCAAAATGTTTACTAATGTTTGTTTAGAAAAAATGATTTTGATCCAGCGTCAAAATTATCTTTAACCTAATTTAATTGCATAATAAAAACGACGATGTACGCTACACACGTCAGTTATTCGCGCACAGACGCGAGCTACGTACTACTCCGGCCGAAAATAGGAGTAGTGATTATTTGTACAGGCCAATACGAGCCTATAGCATTTTACAAGGAAATACTTACATAATTAAAATCAATAATTTATCGGTAATAATTGATTCGCGAAATCAATGCATATTTATTGAAAGCTAATAGAATAGATCGATTAAAGCATTTTGTAAAGTTAATTGCGATTTTATATCAATTTATTGTTATTTCATAATTAAATAAACAGTGCATTTGATTGAACAGCAGTCTATTTATTTCCGAGACCTTCACCAGGGGAAAAGGGTAATACAAACAAAAAT
Organism: Torymus aiolomorphi; assembly: GCA_036365515.1. NCBI lineage: Eukaryota > Metazoa > Arthropoda > Insecta > Hymenoptera > Torymidae > Torymus > Torymus aiolomorphi. The sequence continues at coordinate 57,462,851 of CM070877.1, read as the reverse complement.
AAATAATTAATAAAACATATAAGAGTAAATTCCTCAGACTTCAAGATGTCACAGTGGTTCCGGTACGAATCGAACATTAGTTCACTAGAATATTTAAAATAAAAGAATAAAACAACTATTTTCCGGAACGTCACAGTGGTTCCGGTACCAAGCGAACGTAAATTCACTAGATCGTTGCGATCAAACGATAAATCTGTAAAATAAGTTCTTGGAAGAGAGGAAAAGATTCTTATAATACTAATAAACTAATATAGAATAAGTCCGAGCTTCACATTTTGCAGTAAGTAGTTGGGGCCATTCATTGTAGCATGAATTGCCAAAACTACCGAAAATAAATGCGTACGGCTCGTCGAGTAATTAACAAAGTATCTAACAAATGATAATTACGAAAATAAGAATAATTTTCTACAAAATAAATGACTTTTTAGCATATACATGATATGAGAAATAAGAAATACAAATACAGTCGAATAAAATTGATACAATGGAAATCATAATACATATTACAATACAAACAAGAATTTTATAAAGGAAAAAAGATAATACGATATTACAAAGAGAAATATAATAAAATAAAATAATATATAAATATAAAAGATAAATAAGAATCACATAAAAGAAAAAGATAAAGAAGGGAAATCTCTAAACTATAAAAGAATAAAAAATGCATAACAAAAATAAAACAAGCAGTTCAAATAGAATAAACTACAAATATGTTAAGAAACAATCAAACCAGTATTTCTTTTTGGCGAATTTCAATACCATCCAAAATAATTCATTGTCAAATTTGTAAAAATCAAGGTCATGAAGCCTTACTTTGCCCATGTACAATATGTATTTATTGCAAAAGTGGAAACCACACATCGGTAGGGGGACGGTTTTCCCAATCCAATTTTCCCAACGGACATTTTTTTTATTGGACATTTTTCATAATATCCATTTTTCCCATTGGACATTTTTCCTAAAAACACTTTTTCCCAAAGATCTTTTTTCCCAATATCATACTACTGCGATTCAGTCAAAAATAAAATGAAATGTAATTTTTGTAACCAAGAGCATAATTAATGAAAAATAATGTATGTACATGATTTTTATTTCATGTACGGCGATAAAATTTTGCTTCCAGTACTTTTGTATAAAATTTCATGCATATATTTTTAACAGTGTTTTACTTTCTTGTGTACGTGTCCAACACATTCCTTCTTCTCGACAGTGCTTTTTCCTCCATAAGGATCAGCTTCTGAAATGGCATGGAATGTTTTAGAATCTCCATCGCCAATATAGCCAGCATAAATAACATTATGCTTGCTCTCAGATCTTTTGAAGATTTCTATCATGCCATCAACTTCCTTGCCAGCACAGCCTATGTAGGTTATATGAGCACTTTGATTTGTGAATATCAAACTATTCTTCATACTCTCAAGTATTTTCTGTGCCTTCCCATGCTGAACAAGCTTTACAGACGCGGCACTTGGTTGAGGCGTCAATCACTTTTCCAGTTTTATTTTTCAATAACACTGGTTATTCCTTGATGAGATGTGAAACCCCTTTTCCTCCACGAACCATCACCAGACACAACTAATTTGTCACTTTCTGTCAAAGCGACTCCCTGAATAAAAGCTACACTCATAGATTTCTCTGTAACTACCTCACAAGCATCACTAAGAACTTTATTAATTTTATCATAGTTGCTGTGAGATACCGGTGATGGTAAATCCATCAGTTCACAGAAGGTCGATAGTCCAGCATACCCGCAGCCCAAAGCACGCATAGCTAATACAGACCTTCTGTTGATCTCATAGGCATTCGACTGTGATCCTATGAGTTTGCATGAATTTATTGCTGTCTTCTTATGATATTGTTCGCACTTCACTTCAATTTTGAATCCTAATCCTCTAGATTCGAATTCAGATAGTTTGATCTGACCATGCCAATCTTGACATGAAATGATTTATTCCAGTATTTCAAATAAAATATTAATATCTATAATTATGTTCCTGGCGGTGCCTCACCTTCCTCGCTTTTTTATAATATACTTTTTTTCTTTTTGGAGCTCTTCCCCAAGTATTTTTTTTTCACTTGACCCACCAGGTTTTCTTTTATCATTATAATTTTTCTTCTTATCTATTCTTCTAATCTATTTATTACTTTTAAAGCTTTTAAACACTTGTTACTAAACTATATTAAAAAATACTAAATTCACAAAAAACTAATTATTTACAATATAACAATAACTTACACAACAGTTTTTAAAACCGAAAAGAAAATAGAAAAAAATTTTAAAACAGTTATAAAAATGAAAATTTGACAATTTAAACAGTCTCGAAAAAGACTGATATTTTAAAAAGCTTTTCCACACTTTTGAAATATAAAAAAATACTTGAAAAGCAACTTTTTATAATAAATATATTATAAAAGTACCTCAAAAATAATTCTTACTTTCAAATATATAAAAACTCAGAGCGCGACAATGTTTCCAAAAGAAAGAGAAGTCATGTAAAACAGTGCTCTACTATATCGACTATCTAACAGCCAAATCCCGGAACAAATTTGAAATTCTTTGAACAATTATGTTTTTTACGTTTACGATTATATAATCGATTATATAATTATAATTATATTATACGAGAGAAGCCGCAAATTACTTGGAAAACATGATCATGAATTTAAAAATATCGTGACTAACAATCAGTATATTTTAAAAATTTGGAGAGAAAAGTTGGCCATACTTTCATCATTTTAGATAAAAGAATAATTTACGAATTCTTAAGTAAGTTTCGGTCGTTTGGAGCTGACCGCTCGGTGTATTTTAAAAATTTGAAGCTGAAGGATGGCAATCCTCTTATCGTTTCTAACAAACGAATATATGAGTTTTTAGATATTTTTTTGGTCGCTTGAAGGTGACCAATCGGTATATTTTAAAAACTGTAACGTTGTACTTTTACCATCCCGGTACAACCGTCACAACTAATTTATTTAAACAGGAACCGGATATCGAAGTTCCGCCGCGGAGACGGTGGGATAGCCGTCTCCTGTGTGTAGGATGCGTGAGTGAGGAGTCAGGGTTATGCAATAATCAACCAGGCACTCACTGGTAAAATTGGCATTTATTGTCTAATAGTATTGCATTTACGCTCTCGCACGAGCACACACGATGCGTGCCTCTTCGGCGCACCACGCAATCCGAGGGATTACTCTCCTCGCAATTAAGTGAGAAGACTGTGCTTACCGTCACCGGGAGCACAGCCTCAACTCACGCGGGCTGCACGGATTCTAGGAACCCCGGCGCGCTCGCCTCGCAACACGCAATCGACCTCGGCCGGTCTTAAAGATCACGAGTACTCGCCTGACGCCGCTCTGACTGACTGCCGCCTCCTGGTTGCTCGCTGCCTCGCTCGTGGCCGTTGTGCACCGCGCAATCGGTGATGCCGCTGCCTCGTAGTGGAAAGACCGTCGCGCCTCGTGCGCTGACGGCGGCTTTACCGCACCTGCCTCGTTGCCGGTTGAGCTTGCCTCTGGTGCGTGAGTGACGTCGACAAAGGTGCGAGGGTTCGCAGCGGTGATCGTAGGCTGGCGTCTCCTTCTCTCTCTCTCTCTCTCTCTCTCTCTCCCTCTCTCTCTCTCTCTCTCTCTCTCTCTCTCTCTCTCTCTCTCTCTCTCTCTCTCTCTGACCCTTGAACCGGGGCGATCACGAATTGTGCGTGTGCGTACGTGGGCTTGCTGGCCAAGACTCATTACTCTCTCTCGCGCCGGCTCTCATAGAGCCGCGGCGCCTCTCCGCTCCCCCTCTCTCTCTCTCTCTCTCTCTCTCTCTCTCTCTCTCTCTCTCTCTCTCTCTCTCTCTCGCTCGCTCTAACTCGTAGCCCGCGACTCGCCGTGTTGCCGTCGTCGCACCTTAACATACAAACACATAAACACCTGTAGGCTTGACTACATTTGTGTGTGTGCGAGAGCGACGGCCTTGGCAGAGAGAGTATACTGTGCCCTGCGAGGAATTCGCCCATACCGGCTCTTTCCTCGTCACAAAATAAATGAATAATATATGAATTTTTAGGTATATTTTGGTCGCTTGGAGCTGTACACTCGCTGTATTTTACAAATTTGGAGCTAAAGGTTGGCGATACTCTTACCGTTTCTAACAAACGAATATATATATGAATTTTAAAATATTTTTTTGGTCGCTTGGAGCCGATAACCCGGTATATTTTAAAAATGAGGAGCTAAAGGTTGGTGATACTTTTATCGTTTTTAATAAAAAAATAATTTAGGAATTTTTAGGTATTTTTAGGCAGCTTGGATAGACCACTCGGTATATTTTAAAAATTTGGTGTTAAAGGTTGGTGATACTTTTATCGTTTCTAACAAAAAAGTAATTTAGGAATTTTGAGGTATTTTTTTGGTGACTTAGAGCGGCCGTTCGGTGTATTTTATTGGGTGTTGGAATTAATTCGTAGCGCTTTACAAGAGATAGCACAAGTAGTACACTATTTCGTTGTTAGCTACATGTATACATCGTAAACAGCTATCATAGGACGCAATTTGCCGTACATAACCTTTTTGAAATCATAAATAACAACACATTATAATTTATTGAGTATGTCACAATTTGTGCCGACTAAAGTGTTTATACGGGGAGTTTTGCTTCATTACTTTAATATGAACGAAAGTGCAGCTGCAGCTCATCGTATTTTAGTGGAAGTGTACAGTGAACATGCTCTAACTGAGCAAACGCGTCGGAAGTGGTTTGCACGTTTTAAAGCTGGCAATTTCGACTTGGATGACAAGAACCGACCTGGTTAGCCAACAAAATTTGAAGATAATGATTTGGAGGCATTGCTCAATGAAGACTTATGTCAAACACTTAAATGTCTACGTCATTGGGAGTTGACTTATCGACAGTGGAAAAACGTCTTAAAAGATTGGGCATGATCCAGAAAATCCATTAACGGATTTTTAAGTAATTTCCGGTCGCTTGGAGCTGACCCCTTGGTGTATTTTAAAAATTTGGAGCTAAAGGTCGGCGATACTTTTATCGTTTCTAACAAATGAATAATTTATGAATTTATAGGTATTTTCTTGATCGCCTGGAGCTGACCACACGGCGTATTTTAAAAATGTGGAGCTAAAGGTTGGTGACCCGCTTACCGTTTCTACCAAATGAATATATATGAATTTTTAGGTATTTTTTAGGTCGCTTGGAGCTGATCAAGCGGTATATTTTAAAAATGTGGAGCTAAAGGTTGGTGATACTTTTATCGTATTTAACAAAAAAATAATTTAGAAATTTTAAGTTTTTTTTAGGGCGCTTGGACCGACCAGTTCGTATATTTTAAAAATGTGGAGCTAAAGGTTGGTGACCCGCTTACCGTTTCTAACAACTGAATAATTTATGAATTTTTAGGTATTTTTTGGTAGCTTAGAGCTGACCACTCGGAACATTTTAAAAATTTGGAGCTAAAGGTTGGCGATACATTTTTCGTTTTTAACAAAAGAATAAATTAGGAATTTTTAGGTATTTTTTTGGTCGCTTGGAGCGACGGTTCGAACAAATGAATAATTTATGAATTTTTAGGTATTTTTTGGTCGCTTGGGGCCGACCACTCGGTGTATTTTAAAAATTTGGAGCTAAAGGTTGGCGACACTTTTATCGTTTTTAACAAATGAATTATTTATGAAGTTTTAGGTATTTTTTGGTCGCTTGGGGTTGACCACTCGGTGTATTTTAACAATTTGGAGCAAAAGGTTGACGATACCCTTACCGTTTCTAGGAAACGAATATATATGAATTTTTAGGTATGTTTTACGTCGCTTGGAGCTGATCAATCGGTGTATTTCAAAAATTTGGAACTAAAGGTTCGCGATACTCATGGCTTTTTACAAATGAATAATTTAGGAATTTTAAAGTATTTTTTTAGTTGCTTGGAGCTGACCACTCGGTGTATTTTAAAAATTAGGAGCTAAAGGTTGGAGATACTTTTACGGTTTCTAACAAAAGAATAATTTAGGAATTTTTAGCTATTTTTTGGTCGCTTGGAGCGGATGGCCAGTATATTTTGCAAATTTGGTAATAAAGATTGCCTAAGATGGCGTCGGAAGGCGGGCTGCCTTTTGGAGAGCCTCCTGATAAAAATCTAGAATTAGTGTATAAATTCCACCCAAAAAGGAAAGTGTCACTTGTAGTTTGCATAGTGTGTGAAAACGTGTACCATAAAAGTGATTATGAAAAGTGTAAAGACAAAAAATATATAAGTAATCTATTAGTGATATGTCCAGACGTGGAGCTTAATATAACCTTAAAAATCAAGAAATTAAACTCTGTGAAGCAGCTAAAATATTAATTGCGCAAATTAAAAGTGAAAAGGAGGAATAAATAAAACATAAAATATTGAATGAAATATCTATTATCTCTGATAGAGTACATAAATCAGTAGATAATGAAAAACTACTAAACGTTACGATGCTAACTGAAAATGCTGAACTGGAAAATCAACATATTGAAATTCAACTATTGTACTAAGACAATTAAATCAAGAACTAATGGAAAAAAACGACATATTGAAGCAATTAATAAAAAAGGATAAAAATGACCAGGAGATGGAAATAAAGTAACATAACCAAAAAACATATGCAGAAGTAGCAACTAACAAACTAGCAATTAAAAACAAAAGAATACCGAAAATAATTGTGAAAAATCTTAAAAAGGACATTAAAAATCCACATCATTTTAAGAAAAAGATATGTGACGTTTTAATAAAAGAAAAAGATATACAGATGAAACAACAAAAAGTAGTGAACGACAATGAAATTGAGATTAAAAGTATGAATGAAAAAAGTGCTAAAGTAACAATTGAATTACTCTCAAAAAAACTGTCTAACAATTATAAAACATTTATTGAAAAAATTGAATCCCTGAAGATGAAAATAGTTGGTGTAGAGAACTATACTAATATGAATATAGAAGAGCTGGAAGAGGACTTAAATAAAAGAAATTTTATTGGATATCAAGATAAGTGTAAGATACTAAATATAGACAAAAATAAGATTACAAACAAGACAACCATAATAATTGAAGTTCCAAGAGAGCTATATAAACATATTAGTGACAATCAAAATAGAATCTTGATTGGATATCAAATCTGCAAGGTATATGGGATTTAATAAACATCAAACCCTGCTTAAACTGTGGAAGATTTGGACATAACACATTGAAATGCAAAAACACTCTATGCTGCTTAAATGTGCAGGTCCGCATAAGACTTTGCAATGTGATAATAACTCATCCAACATTACATGTGTCAATTGTTTTTACAGCAACTCGAAATATAACACAAATTTCGAGGTTAAACATATGGCCAATGACACAGAGAAATGTACAATATTTAAAAATAAGCTCAATAGATATATAGGTATGACTGATTATCCGATAAGACCTACTATACCAAGATACTTAGGTAAAGTAGGAAACAGCAATCAAGCCACTACGATGACCAGCTCGACTAGCGCAACTATGCTGACTTCGCCGTCTAGAGCCAACTGGACTAGCGCAACTTTGCTGACTTCGCCGTTTAGAGCCAGCACCGCATCTCTAACACATACGACACCAAGGAAACAGAAAACTACATAATAGAGCAACACGTCGATCTCATTGAAAAATTGCAAAAAGAAGTAATACAAGAAGAAACTTAATTTCTTGATCTTAAAACTCTCAATAAAAATATAAATAAAAAAGATAGTTTGATATTACAGGTCAATATTAGAAGTCTAAATCACAATTATACGAAATTGAATATTCTTATTAAGAGCTTGAAGATCAAAACCTTATATATTTGTATGTACAGAAACATGGAATTTACCCAATCCTCACTTTTTTGCAATACAGGTATATAAATTGTATTACAATAACGGTAACTTAAATCAAAATGATGGTGTCGTTGTATATATAAAAGATTGAGTATCAGAAATTACTGAAATAATCGAAATTGGTAGACTCAAAGTATTAAACTCACGAATAAGTCTAAATAACAACAGTAATCTTGAAATTTCCGCATTATATCGATGTCATGATTTACCGCGCCTTGAATTTATTTTGAATGAAACATCATTTATCAATAGCAAAAGAAATATAAAAAACTACCTGATTATTGGTGATTTTAACATCGATATTATGAAAGAAGATGAATATAGCTTAGAATTATTAGACAATATGATGGAAAGGGGTTTCTTCCCGGGTTTTATACATACAACTAGATCAAATGATAGTGGCGGAAGCGGTATATGCATTGACAACATGTACATAAAAGCTACATCTATAGACACTAAAACTTTTAAACTCTCGATTCCTTTTACTGATCATTATCCACTTTTCTTGAAACTGAATAAGCCACCAAAATTAAAACAAGAAAATATCCAGTATCACTATAATTACTATAAACTTTCAAGTATAGCCATTACAAAAAATTGGAATGTTATAGAGGCAATGCATGATCCCGATGAAGCTACCGCATTCTTGATAACTGAAATACAAGACTGTTTAGAAAAGTCTAAAGAAGCGCATAAAACAAAAAATAACAAGAGATATCCAAGGAAGGATTGGATATCTAAAGCAATAATGATCTCGTGTGAAAAGAAAGAACAACTATATATTAAAATGCGCAATGAACCAAATAATAATCTAATAAAATTAGAATATAAAAATTACACAAAGAGGCTAGACAAAGTTATTAAAGAGGCAAAAATAAAACATGAAAGAAATTTAATTAAGAACAATATCAATAATACCAAGCAACTTTGGAAATACATAAACAAAAAAATGGGAACCAACTTGAAAAAGAATAACACAATAAATAAGATCATTTTAAATAACAATTGCACAATAGAGGATCAGACACAAATTGCCAATTATATGAATTCGTACTTTTGTAGAATTGGAAAAGATCTAACTAACACCATTGTAAAACCCCAGGGTAAGCATTTACAATTACCAGCAATGAACATGAATACAATTTACATTAAACCGACTAATAACGAGGAAATTCTTCAAATAATTGATAATATGAAAATAAAAAATGGTGGGGTAGATAACATTACTATCAAAACACTAAAAATACTATCATATTAAATTGTTAATGCACTAACACATATCTTTAATCTTTGTATTGAAAAATCAACATGGCCTCAAGCGCTTAAAACAGCTGAGGTAGTTCCTATTTTTAAATTGGGTAGTAAAATGGATACATCAAACTATAGACCGAAATTTCTAATTTCTAACGTAGCAAAGATATTTGAAAAAATTGTATATGTTCGTTTACAATCATTTTTAGACAATAATAATTTGTTAGCGCAGAATCAATTTGGATTTATAAAAAAGAAAGGTACCAAAGATGCTCTTAGTTACTTAATGAACATAATCTATAAGAAATTAGACAAAAGTAAACCAATAGCTATTGCATTTTTAGATCTAGCAAAAGCTTTTGATACTGTCAACCATGCTATTCTTTTAGACAAATTATATAATTATGTCTAACTATCTTAGTAACAGAAAACAAAAAGTAAGAATAGGAACAACTGAAAGCTATTATGAAACGATAACTACAGGTGTGCCGCAAGGTACTATACTAGGGCCACTCTTATTCATAATTTACGTAAACGATTTACTAACAAACAGAACAGATAGCATGTCATATGCGGATGATACAGCTATTATTTCAACAGATGATAACTGGGAGAAAGTTGAAAATAAAATGAACAAGTACTTAGAAGATATAAATATCTGGCTAGCACTTAACAAACTATCACTAAATATAAAGAAAACTGTGTACATAGCTTTTGGTAACTATTGTGATAGTGTTCCCGAAGATATGAACATACGCATACAGGGTACTAAATTGAGCATGGTAGAATACTGTAAATATCTAGGTATAATTATTGATTATAGGCTAAAGTGGGATAAACATATTGAATATATAATGAAAAAAACTAAATATATAATATATATACTGTACAAATTATCAACATATATGCAATCTGAAACACTTAAGACAATATATTATGCATTTTTTCATAGTGTCATTAGCTATGGAAATATTGCATGGGGTGGTGCATATAAAAACAACTTAAAATTACTACAAAACATCCAAAATAGGATTTTAAAAATTATAAACAAAAATATTTTCAATCGAGACAACCCCTTGAATCTAAAACAAATTTTTGCTTACGAATGTGTAACGTATCATTATAATGAACTTAAGAATTTATACTTAACATCGACTAGCAAAACTAGAAATAAACTTATAATACCACCAAAGTGTTCGAAAACTGTTAGTGATAAAGATAACTATGTCAGAGCAATACAAGTATTTAATTGTCTTCCCAAATCTAATCCAAATCTTAATGTTCTAGATATCGCAAAAAATTATAATAAAAAAAAGCTAAAAATTTGGATTGGTACTAATATATTCTAGAATTAAAAAAAAAAAAAAATAATAAATAAATAAATAAAAATTTAACTTTCCAGTATGGGTGAGATAATCAATGTGGACCAAATATATTATTTATAGTGGAATCTTTGATTCCATGCCTAGTTTGTAAGTTACTTAAGTTTTTTTTAGTTTTAAGTACACCGGACCTATGTGCAGGTAGCTATATCTACCTCTATAGGATGTTTGCTGCTTCAGACATGTAACTATGTCCTGAAGTAAGCAATAACATGTAATATAACATGTACTACTCTGGTTTAAATAAATAAATAAATAAAGGTTGGCGATACTTTTATCGTTTCTAACAAATGAATAATTTATGAATTTTTAGATATTTTTTTGGTCGCTTGGGCTGCCCACTCGGTTTATGATAAAAAATTTAGAGCTAAAGGTTGGCGATACTTTTACCATTTCTAACAAACCAATATGTATGAATTTTTAGGTATTTTTTTTTTGGTCGTTTGGAACTGACCACTAGGTACATTTTAAAAATTTGGAGCTGAAGATTGGCGATACATGTTTCGTTTTTAACAAAAGAATAATCTAGGAATTTCTGGGTATTTTTTTGGGCGCTTGGAGCGACCGTTCGGTGTACTTTAAAAATGTGGAGCTATAGATTGGTGAGAGTTTTATTGTTTCAAACAAATGAATAATTTATGAATTTTTAGGTATTTTTTTGGTCGCTTGGGGCCGACGACTCGGTGTATTTTAAAAATTTGGAACTAAAGGTTGGCGATCCTCTTATCGTTTCTAACAAACGAATATATATGAGTTTTTAGGTATTTTTTAGATCGTTTGGAGCTGACCACTCGGTATATTTTTAATATGTGGAGCTAAAGCTTCGTGATACTTTTATTGTTTTTAACAAAAAAGTCATTTAGAAATTTCTAGGTATTTTTTAGGGTGCTTGGACCAATGACTCCGTATATTTCAAAAATTTGGAGCTAAAGGTTGGCGATACTTTTATCGTTTCTAACAAATGAATTATTTATGAATTTTTAGGTATTTTTTTGATCGCTTGGGGCTGACCACTAGGTGGATTTTAAAAATTTTGAGCAAAAGGTTGACGATACTCTTACTGTTGCTAACAAACGAATATATATGAATTTTTAGGTATATTTTGGTCGTATGGAGCTGACGGCTCGGTGTATTTTAGAAATTTGGAGCTAAAGGTTGGCGGTAGACAGACTGTTTCTAATAAACGATTATATATGAATTTTTAGGTATTTTTACGGCGCTTGGAGCGACCGCTCGGTGTAATTTAAAAATTAGGAGCTAAAGGTTGACGATACTTTTATCGTTTTTAACAAATGAATAATTTATGAATTTTCAGGTTTTTTTTGGTCGCTTGGAGCTGACGGCTCGGTGTATTTTAGAAATTTGGAGCTAAAGGTTGGCGATAGACATACTGTTTCTACGAATATTTATGAATTTGGAGGTATTTTTGTTATTGCTTGGAGCTGTCCGCACGGTATATTTAAAAAATTTGGAGTTAAAGATTGGTGATCATCTTACCGTTTCTAACAAACGAACATATATGAATTTTTAGATATGTTTTTGGTCGCTTGGAGCTGACCTTTCGGTATATTTAAAAAATGTGGAGCTAAAGGTTGGTGATCCTGTTACGTTCGTGACGTATCCTTAAATTACATTTGATATTCATATTCTCATCAGTAATTTCTTGACCTACAAGAATATGTGATTGCGAATTTTACGACGTAGCATTTCGACAACGCACAGCGTGGCGTAGCGAGCCACCTACTTCGCGAAAACATACGCGTGTCGTAATTTTGTGCACTCAGCATCTCTCAACTTCGAAATTGAACAATTTACGTCAAAATGTTTACTAATGTTTGTTTAGAAAAAATGATTTTGATCCAGCGTCAAAATTATCTTTAACCTAATTTAATTGCATAATAAAAACGACGATGTACGCTACACACGTCAGTTATTCGCGCACAGACGCGAGCTACGTACTACTCCGGCCGAAAATAGGAGTAGTGATTATTTGTACAGGCCAATACGAGCCTATAGCATTTTACAAGGAAATACTTACATAATTAAAATCAATAATTTATCGGTAATAATTGATTCGCGAAATCAATGCATATTTATTGAAAGCTAATAGAATAGATCGATTAAAGCATTTTGTAAAGTTAATTGCGATTTTATATCAATTTATTGTTATTTCATAATTAAATAAACAGTGCATTTGATTGAACAGCAGTCTATTTATTTCCGAGACCTTCACCAGGGGAAAAGGGTAATACAAACAAAAATAAATAATTAATAAAACATATAAGAGTAAATTCCTCAGACTTCAAGATGTCACAGTGGTTCCGGTACGAATCGAACATTAGTTCACTAGAATATTTAAAATAAAAGAATAAAACAACTATTTTCCGGAACGTCACAGTGGTTCCGGTACCAAGCGAACGTAAATTCACTAGATCGTTGCGATCAAACGATAAATCTGTAAAATAAGTTCTTGGAAGAGAGGAAAAGATTCTTATAATACTAATAAACTAATATAGAATAAGTCCGAGCTTCACATTTTGCAGTAAGTAGTTGGGGCCATTCATTGTAGCATGAATTGCCAAAACTACCGAAAATAAATGCGTACGGCTCGTCGAGTAATTAACAAAGTATCTAACAAATGATAATTACGAAAATAAGAATAATTTTCTACAAAATAAATGACTTTTTAGCATATACATGATATGAGAAATAAGAAATACAAATACAGTCGAATAAAATTGATACAATGGAAATCATAATACATATTACAATACAAACAAGAATTTTATAAAGGAAAAAAGATAATACGATATTACAAAGAGAAATATAATAAAATAAAATAATATATAAATATAAAAGATAAATAAGAATCACATAAAAGAAAAAGATAAAGAAGGGAAATCTCTAAACTATAAAAGAATAAAAAATGCATAACAAAAATAAAACAAGCAGTTCAAATAGAATAAACTACAAATATGTTAAGAAACAATCAAACCAGTATTTCTTTTTGGCGAATTTCAATACCATCCAAAATAATTCATTGTCAAATTTGTAAAAATCAAGGTCATGAAGCCTTACTTTGCCCATGTACAATATGTATTTATTGCAAAAGTGGAAACCACACATCGGTAGGGGGACGGTTTTCCCAATCCAATTTTCCCAACGGACATTTTTTTTATTGGACATTTTTCATAATATCCATTTTTCCCATTGGACATTTTTCCTAAAAACACTTTTTCCCAAAGATCTTTTTTCCCAATATCATACTACTGCGATTCAGTCAAAAATAAAATGAAATGTAATTTTTGTAACCAAGAGGGCCATATTATAAATATATGTGAATTCAACAAAAGTAATTTAACTCATTGCCAATACTGTCAAATCATAAGACATACAGCCGCTCAATGCCCTGTTATAAAGAAATATGAACTTGATTGTGATTATTGCGGGAGCACGGGTCACTCAACTAAAGGGCTATTTCACTGGGTGAAATACTGCCTTATAAACAAAAAAATAATGTGGCGCGCGATATGTAAGGAAGAAGACCACGATGCATCAGATTGCAGCGTGCGATTTTAAGAAACAGAATGACTTGTCAAATTTGCGATGGGATCGGACATACAGCAAAGTATTGTCCAGAAATAAATGCTCATTCTCGAAATAGTACAAACTACAAAATTTTAGAAAACAAAGGAATTCACCAATTACCAAATACTACAAGAAATTATAACCGATTCATTAACAAGACTCAAGAACAAAATTACAAACCAAGAAATATGATTTTTAATAATCAACAACCCAATACAATAAATAGAAAAAGAATTCAATGTAATTATTGCAAAAGAATCGGGCATGACATGGACAACTGCAGAAAACATAAAAACCTTATAATGCAATCTAATGCAATGGGAAATCATTGTGATTTTTGTAAAAACCCAGATCATACAAATGAAGAATGTGAGATACTCAAACAATATCCAAGTATTAATACTGTTGAATCATACCATAATTCCACAAAAGAAATAATTAACGAATCAGAAATTCAGGAAAACAAAATTAATGCAACGAATATTGAAAGGTATAATGGTAATGAACTAATTACAGAAAATAAAGTAAATAAAAATAGACGGGAAACTAATATCATAGAGGAATCTACAATAATTAACGATGATAAAGAAATCAATTTAATTGTCAAACCTTTTATAAAAATACATGAAATCACTGATGAACCAAAAGATAATATAATTATAAAAAATCATGAAAATACTAATGAAATTAATTTTATAGACTTTAACGAAATTTGGAAAAAAAAATTATGGAAACAAATTTAATTAATTTTATTGAATCTATTGTAAAAAATTATGAAACTAATGATGAAATGAATTTCAATGAATCTAATATAAAAACTCATGAGGATTGTGATGAAATTAATTTAATTGATTTTAATGAATCTGATATAAATAACCAAAAGAATGAAATTTCGAATGAAAATAATAAAGAAGATAATAATTCGTTAGAAACAGTAACTTTTTATGATGATCTTAAAGTCATTTTGCTTTAGCTGAACCATTTGAATCCGGAGATGATCAAATAGAAACTAAATTCCAATAAAACTCGCTTGAAAATCGTTAAAAGAGAATATAGGATCAATACATTCTGAAGAGTCTTTATTAAATGATACAAAAAATCTAAAGAACTTACTAAATAATAGTAAAGTAATTTTCAAAAATGAAAATCAATCAAAAGATAGGTTTGATAATCAAGAACATCAAAAACATTTAGAGAATAAATGTCATCTAAAAATATTTGATAATCAAGAAGACCAAAACAGCTTGAGAATAAAAGTCAACTAAAAGAAACCTCGGGTAATGAAGATCATAACGTAATAATAAATCTAAATACAAATCCTAATAAAGTATACCAATTGCACTTAGTGTTTAACTATCCTATCAAAGTAACATCTAATAAAAACGTCAAAAAACTAAAATGGATATCTAATTATAAAAAACATTATAAAGAATTTGTAAAAAATACAAGATTAAAAGTAAAATCTAAAGATTGTTACAATAAATTCAATATCATGAACATTTTCAAAAGAGGGGACAAAACATGGCCTATAAAAAAACCAAATATGAATAAACTTGAAATGGATCAACAAAGAAGAAATTATAATACTATCAAAACAATCAAAATAATATCTTGAAATAATTATGAAAAACAAGCAAAGACAATATTATAACAAATAAGAACACAACATTTTTGTTTTAGGATATAGACAACATACTCAATATTAACATGTATCATAATCTCTTCTTATTTTTCCAAATTTAATACAGCAATAGAGAATTACAATTCCAGCTGAACTTTTTCATTTGAAGCAAACCCATCCTACTGCTTGGTCAACTAGAATATAAACCTAAGGTGATCCAGATTTTACCAAATTTACAATTTAAACCACTTATCATTTGTCTACAATTGTTCGTATCAACTTGTTAGTATATTTCTTGAAAAGCAAGTATACTCCCTAAGAAGGTTAATAATTTTAGAAAAACGCGATCGAAATAAGATAAACTTTAATAACAAAATTATAAGAAACTTTCATGAAGACAGTATATACGAGGGTCATTTGATAAGTACCTAGCCTACAAATGAAAACACCAAAATTTTACAAAAAATAAAATTTATTTTTCAATGTAGTCTCCTTTTACTTGAATACACTTGGTCCAGCGGTGTTCCAATTTTTTTAACTCCGTTGAAAAAAATTTTTCTCTTGGTTTGCAAAATAGGCCTCCGTGGCGGCGATTATTTCGTTATTGGAGTGGAATCTCTTCCCGGTGAGCGAATTTTTTAGGTTCGGAAACAAAAAAAAGTCGCACGGAGCCAAATCTGGAGAATACGGTGGATGGGGCAGCAGTTCGTAGCGTAATTCGACCAATTTAGCCGTGGCGAGTGCAGAAGTGTGAGCCGGTGCATTATCGTGGTGGAAAAGCACTTTCTTTTTAGACAAATGGGGCCGTTCTTCTTCTAACACGGCGTCAAATCGGCTCAATAGTTCGGCGTAGTACTGTCCTGTGACCGTTTTGCCCTTCTCCAGATAGTCAATAAAAATCACACCTTGAGAATCCCAGAAAACAGTGGCCATCACCTTTCCGGCCGACGGGACCGTCTTCGCCTTCTTCCGAGCAGGTTCACCGGGTAAGGTCCACTGTTTTGACTGCTCCTTGGTCTCTGGAGTGTAGTAGTGAATCCATGTTTCGTCGACGGTCACGTAACGACGCAAAAACTCTTTTGGATTGCGATTAAACAGCTCCAAACACTGCTCTGAACTGGTCACACGGATGCGCTTGTTGTCTGCAGTCAGCAAACGCGGCACCCACCTTCCTGACAGCTTCCTCATGCCTAAAATCTCGTGTAGGATATGCCACACGCGTTCTTCTGAGATGCCTACTATCGCAGCTATCTCGTGCACCTTTAATCGGCGGTCTGACAAAACGATATTGTGTATTTTTTTCACGTTCTCCTCCGTAGTGGCTGTTTTCGGAGCACCTGGGCGTGGATCATCAAAAACCGACGTACGACCATGTTGAAACTCGTTATACCAAAATTTAACGGTCGCCATCGAAGAAGAAGCATCCCCATACACTGCATCCAAGCGTTCTTTAATTTCACTGCGCGATTTCCCTTCCAAAAACAAGAATCGAATCACCGACCGATATTGTTTTTTCTCCATTTTTTCAAAAATCAACGGACACATTTGCTTTCACACGCTCTCAAAAATAAACTACAACTCCGATCCGGCTGAAATTTCGTCTGTAACCGTTTACAGGAAGAGACTGCACTGTAGTGTATTTCTGGTACGATAGTGGCACCATCTGGCGGTGAGGCTAGGTACTTGTCAAATGACCCTCGTATATTCATACATGATACATTTTAGAAATAATACTACAACTAACAATGACATCGTTGATAATTTAAAATACATATTTTTCGATTACATATATTGCGATTATGTATTAAAATACCTCAGTTTTTATTTTGCAACAATGAAACAAGCAAAAATTTTATTTGTAAAAACTATGTGTTATTAAATAATAAAATTATTTAATATAAATATTTAGTCACGAAGTAGAAAACATTTGAGGGATCAATCTAATAACTTACTATTCTATCTATAGCTTTGAATAAGAAATTATAGAACTAATCCAAAGGAAAAAGAAATAAAACCATTCCTCAATCTTGCAATCCTAACAAACATAGATACAAATAATTTGACTGTAATTTTATGCAAAATCAAACTGTATTTGCCTACAAAAAAATTGTTCGCACTTATAAAAGAAATTTTATGAAGAACAAATGAAATAAATAATTATGGTAGCTATGTTCACATTGCTAAGATTAAATGGAATATATGTATTGGAAGTGATCAGTTCAGTCATGTACTAGCATGATCATCCTATAAGGTACACCATTCTGCACTGTTTTGAGTACTTAATACATTTTTATACTCTAACGCACTGCATACCCTCTAAAGCAAATACGTGAATGCTACTCATGCCAGGATTATGTCTTGAGTTCTAAATCGAACTTTTCAAATGGCTGAAAATTTTCAAAGAAAGGTAATACAATGATGCATAAGAGCAATAGCAAGTCAAAATTCACCAAAATTACTCCAACCTCTCAACCTCCCTTTTTATCAAAAATACCTGCACATTATGAAATTTTTCTTTTGGAAAAAATTATAATTTTTCTCAGTATACGGTTGAAAAATATGTTTTATAATGATAATATCAAAAACCCTTTAATGTTATTCTACTTAAACAAAGAGGAAAGAATAATATATCTTTTGCCAAATATCTCAGCAGGGAGGGAAGTGAATGATCACTTGAATCATTCCCTATATATTTCTCCTCACATTTTATTTTCTACAAAATAATTTAATACGCACATTATTTCTAAACTTAATCAATGACTCTATTTTTTTTTTGTAAATACAGAAAAACAACAAAATTATTACATATTAAAGATTATAAAATAATTTAATTGTTGAAATGCTATATACTATCAAGTATATGTTCCAATACAAATTCTAATGCATAACGTATGCTATATTTATTACATAACGTTTTATTAATTCATGAAAATTCAAGTTATTTTTACACCGAAGATTTTTGTAATTTATTTATAATTTAATTCAGAATTTATTGTAAAAGTGTTTCCTTAAAAGTGAATGATATTAAATCATAGATTTAGTGTAAGTTTGATAATAATACATTATGTGCTGGATAATATCAGCAAAACTCCAAATTTAAGATACGCCTTAAGTACAAAGAATCACATAACGAAGTAAGAATACCCGTTTATTCCATAGTAATCCGCACTGCCATTTGAACGCTACGAAAAATCAGCATTCAACATGCGCTACAAAGTAAAACCGTAGGTTAAGTGTAGACAAGTGTTAGGAACAAAAATAATTGATTTACTTTATAGAAATTTATAAACGATACGAAATTTTGTTTAAATTTATTGAATTTTTATTATTGTTTTTGTTATATGAATTTTTATTATTGTTTTTATTATTTGAATTGTTACTATTATTGAACCTTTTGTAACAAGAAATTACTGATGGTTGAACTACTCCAATAATTGTTGAATCTCTACGATATTCAACAGTCTAAGTGGGGAAGTGTTACATCCATGACGTATCCTTAAATTACATTTCATATTCATACTCTCATCAGTAATTTCTAGACCTACAAAATTATGTGATTGCGAATTTTATGACGCAGTATTTCGACAACGCACAGCGTGACGTACCGAGCCACCTACTTCGCGTAAGCATACGCGTGTCTTAATTTTGTGCACTCAGCATTTCTCAATTTCAAAATTGAACAATTTACGTCAAAATGTTTACTAAATTTGTTTAAAAAAGATGATTTTGATCCAGCGTCAAAATCATCTTTAACCTAATTTAATCGCTTAATAAAAACGACGATGAACGCTACACACGTCAGCTATTCACGCACAGACGCAAGTTCCGTACCAGTCCGACCGGCAATAGGAGTAGTGATTATTTGTACAGGCCAATACGAGCCTATAGCATTTTACAAGGAAATACTTACATAATTAAAATCAATAATTTATCGGTAATAATTGATTCGCGAAATCAACGCGTATTTATTGAAAGCTAATAGAATAGATCGATTAAAGCATTTTGTAAAGTTAATTGGATTTTATATCAATTTATTGTAATTTCATAATTAAATAAACAGTGCATTTGATTGAACAGCAGTCGATTTATTTCTATGAGCTTCACCAGGGGAAAAAAGTAATACACGCAGAGAAATGGTCTGTTAGTGGCAAGAGGAAAATCGTTTTCTCAAAATCCTCTCGCAGTAAAACGATTATTGTTTTAAATCTAGCATATTATTCTTGAGGAAAAAAATTAATTTTTTATTTCAAGATTATATTTTTCTTGTGCCAAAGTCTTATTTTCTACTCCCACAAATAGAATCCTTTTTAGGCAAAATTATGTCATCTTGCTAAATGAGGATTTTTCTCTTGAGAATGGACCATGTTCATAAAGCTTTTACTACAAAATGATTTTCCTTTTGTCACAAAAGGAAATAAGAGTAATTACTATAAATAATTAATCATATAATTAATTACGAGACAATTAGGTAATTATTAGTTATATACTTATGGAAAGTATGAATACAACATTTAATGAATAAAAGAAGAATTATCTATTCAAGTTAAGTAACTGTCGAGATATGAATTTTTAAAAATCAGTTGATTCTTCTGAAATATATATATTGCCTTTTTTATACTTCCCGTAGCTTAGTTAGACATGTGGTTAAGGTACCGACTTCCCAATCCAAAGGTTGAGGCTTCGATTCTCAGTCACTGCACTTCCAGAACTATCCTCCAAAACATTTTTTCTTCAATTTTTTCACAAAGTAAACGAATATTAATTAATTATTACAATAAAAAAATATATAGATAAAAATAAAGTGCATAAAAAATATAAATAATAAAATAAAATACATAAAAAATATAAATAATAAAATAAAAGTTAAAATAAATAAAATTAATAGAAGTATCATTTTTTTTTATTTAAATAGAAAATACGTTTAAACTTTTTTCTCGGGGGACAAGAGGTTTTTTCTTAATGCAAAACGATTTTGGTTAGAGAGGATTTTCCTATTAGTCAACTAGACCTTCTATTTCCTTGAAGAGGAATCCTTTTCGTACAAGAATAATTTGTCAGAAAAGGATTTTTCTCTTGTGGCAAGAGGAATTAATTTTGACAACCAAACCAAGGCACTCTTATGATTTCTAACAAACGAATATATATGAATTTTGAGGTATTTTTTATGTCGCTTGGAGCTGACCGCTCAGCATATTTTAAAAATTTGGAGATGAAGGTTGGTGATACTTATATCGTTTCTAACAAATGAATAATTTATGAATTTTTAGATATTTTTTTGGTCGCTTGTAGCTGACCACTCGTAGTATTTTAAAAATTTAGAGCTAAAGTTTGGCGATATTTTTATCGTTTTTAACAAAAGATTAATTTACGAACTTTGAGATATTTTTACGGCGCTTGGAGTGACCGCTCGGTGTATTTTAAAAATTAGGAGCTAAAGGTTGACGATACTCTTAGCGCTTCTAACATACGAATATATATGAAATTTTAGGTATTTTTGTGATCGCTTGGAGCTGACGACTCGGTATATTGTAAAAATGTGGAGCTAAAGATTGGTGATACTTTTATCGTTTTTAACAAAAAAATTATTTAAGAATTTTTAGGTATTTTTTTGGTCGTTCGGAGCTGACCACACGGTATATTTAAAAAATTTGGAGCTAAAGGTTGACGATCCTCTCATCGTTTCTAACAAACGAATATATATGAATTTTTCGGTATTTTTTTGGTCGCTTGGAGCTGGCCATTCGGTGTATTTTAAAAATTTGGAGCTAAAGGTTAGCGATACGCATACCGTTTCTGACAAACGAATATATATGTGCAATTCTCAAAAAAAAAAATCGCCAAAAAAGGCGTCAAAAAAAAAATAAAAATTTTTTTGGAGTACACCTACTACTCCACATTTTTTCCGTTCTGTGGGGGTTCAAGAACATGAGAAAATGGTGAACACGCATTATCCGTTGCCAAACTTTTTTGCCGACCAAATCAATATCTAATATTCGATGCGATTTTTCGCTTTTTTGAAGGATTTTTTGAAACGCTTGAAATCTCTTTCACTGTGTTACTATGGCATTTAAGTAAATCACTGCAATAAAAATATTGCTATTAATTGTAAATTAATATAATAGAAATGCTAATATTTGGAGAAAAAAAAGACCTTTATATGAAGGAAAAATCAAGGTAAATCATAAAACGCGAATTTCGTCGAAAGTTAAAAATCAAGATACTTGAATCTGTCTTTACTTTTTCTATTACAAATGATTTCTATACACCTTACTTTTCTTCTACTAAATTTCTATATAAATATTTGTATGTAAACATATGTTAATTTCTATATAAATATTTCGAGTAATATTAATTAAAAGTAATTAATGTGTTTAAAAGATGATTGTATTTTCATGACTTTTGCTTTTATTTGTTCTTCATTTGCGATCCTTAATAATACTAATCATAAATTAGTGGCTTCTCACACACATGTTTTTGTCTTATAATATGCAATATTCTAAGTCTAACACGAGGTCTAACACCTCGCGTTGATGCTAGTAGTGTATTTTATTAAGATCGTACATGGGAATCTTACGCCGTGCCGTTGGCCGTACCGTATACTGGGTTGGCGCCTGGCTCCCGGCTTCGTAATGTAGCGCAAAGATGGCGCCACCGAATTGTTACTGTCAAACGTAAAAGCTCTTATAATAGCCGTTATATTGCAAGCGTTCTCAACTAATGCCAAATCGGTTCAATATTGCATCGATCAACTATATATAATAAACGAAGGAGCCTTTGCGACTGGTTTTTGAACTACAATAAAGACATCGATAGTAAATAAAATGAAAACCAATACACCATCACTACTAAAAAACAAACGAGAACAAGTTCATTAAAGAGAGAAAAATTAAAAACGAGGAGAAAAAAAAATTGGAAATGGCTCATCAATATCTCCATAATAATAACAATCAGTAAGAGTTTTTGTTGAGAAAAAGCTTTTGACACATTATTTTAATATTATTTGTATTTTTATAGAGGAATATCGGTTAATTTAGAGCTAGAAAATGAATTACAATCAATGGTTGATCTAACTTGTAATATGGCAAATGACGGATTGTTACCTACGAATGAGGATCAAAATCTTGGGAGTATTAATAAATCGCAAGCGAAAAATTGCCAAAATTTTAACACAGCAACACTTAGAAAGCGTGAAATGCAATTACGGAAAGAAGTAAACTTTTTAGGAAAGCAATTAGCAGAAGAACAAAAGTAAAAAGACACGTTACAACGAAAATATAATAAACTTCAAGTAAAACACAAGAATTACAAGAATGCTATGTCAAAATGGTACAAAACGATATCAGATAGAATTAAAAAAGTTCAATTTTATAATAAAGGTAAATTACAAAAAAATGTCATTCGTAAAAATAAACAACATAATCTTAATGCCTTAAGAAAAGATATGATAAAATTTTATCAAAAAGATATAAACTCCGTGCCGGCACCTAGAGTCCGCGAGTTTATTACGAGAAAAAAGCAAAAAGTTAGGAAACGCTATTTAACAGATACGATTGAAAATTTGTATACAAAATATCGTAAGGAGTCGGAAAACATTATTTCTAAAGCCACATTTTATCGCCTTAAACCGTTTTATGTGGTAAATAAAAAAGTTTCAGCACGAGATACCTGTCTGTGCAGAGCATTCAAATTTTAAATTAATATTGAATAAATTAAATAGTTTGAAAATTGTCGCATTAAAAACACTTACGATTGCAAGCAATTTGCTTGTTGCGATGAAATGAGTGAGCAATGCATGTTTCGAGAATGCGATAAATGCAAAGACCGACAGGTATCTTATGCAGGCAATTCTCATGACGTCACATACTATGAACAGTGGGTGACCGAAAAAATTAATCGTTCCGGGGCAAAAAGGCTATCATATAATGTCCAAATAAGTACCAAAAAGAAATTCGAGATTACTAAGTTAGAATTAGTAAATTTGTTTAATAAAAAACTATCGACGTTTTTAAAACATGTTTTTATTGTGACTCACCAATTGAAAACGATATCAAATTACAAATTAAATTTAGAAACAAATGAGATTTTTATTGTTATTGATTTTTCCCAAAATTATATATTCAAATATAATAAGGAAATTCAGAGTGCTCATTTCAGCGCTTCTAAGAAACAAGCTTCCCTGCATACAGGAGTATTTTATTATAAAAATAATCAAAATGATACAGAATGCGTTTCGTTTGTTACCATATCTGATTGCTTAAGACATGACGCCGCTGCTGTATGGGCTCACTTAAAACCGATTTTTGATTTGATGAGAAAAACCGTGCCAGAAATCAATGCAATTCATTTCCAATCAGATGGTCCAAGTACGCAGTACAAAAATAAGACCAACTTTTTTTTATTTAACTACCACTGTAATAAATTAAAACTGACCAGCAGTTCATGGAATTTTAGTGGAGCAGGACACGGAAATAGTGCTACTGATGCTGTTAGTGGATCCATTAAGGCGTTATGTGACAGACCTGTAACTTTTGGAAAAGATATTTTATGTGCGAAAGAAATGGTTGATGTGTTAAATGAAAATGATAGTAAAGTAAAAGCGTTTTCAATTCTAGAGAATGATATCCAAGATATTGACAATTTATTATCAGGTAAATTAATACCCGTTAAAGGAACGACTATAATACATCAAATTCGATGGATTGATAAACAAAAAAATAAATTGTTTTTTAGATATTTATCGTGAATTATATGTATTGATTTATGTCAGCACTACGGTCTTGATAATGTCATGAATTATGAGAGTACTATACGTACCTCACAACAGTCAACTGTAATTAATGAGACAAACAGTTTCAAAAAAGGTGATTGGGTTGCCGTTATTTACGACAAAATATGGTACCCCGGGCAAATTATCGACATTCGCGATAAGGCACTAGAAACAAAATTTATGGCTCGCGAACATAAAAATTTTACATGGCCTAAGATTAAAGACGTGCAAAATATTTTCCCTACACAAGTTTTATGTAAAATTGAGGCGCCACAGAATGACAAAAAAGATATGACGGATCGTAAGGTTTTTAGATTTAATGAAAAATTATACAGCGAACTCAATCAATTGACGAAAACTTGTAAAATTTATGAAATTTAGTTTTATTTTTAACGAATGAATATGTTTATTTATGTTATAACATTCGACGGTATCGTTTCTTGTTTTCTTTGTAAGCTCTGTATAAATAATGGATTTTAATTATTATTTAGGCGTTAAAATATAAAAATCTATTTTCAAAATTATTCTTTTTGTTCTTGCATGGTTACCTCTGGTTGTCACTTATACTCGTAATGTATCATGCAGGGTGCTATAAGTTGAAAGTAAAGTATAGAAATCATTTGTAATAGTAAAAGTAAAGACAGATTCAAGTATCTTGATTTTTAACT
Source organism: Torymus aiolomorphi (assembly GCA_036365515.1). NCBI lineage: Eukaryota > Metazoa > Arthropoda > Insecta > Hymenoptera > Torymidae > Torymus > Torymus aiolomorphi. Next base: position 57,437,714 of record CM070877.1, on the reverse strand, counting down.
TTCGACGAAATTCGCGTTTTATGATTTATCTTGATTTTACCTTCATATAAAGGTCTTTTTTTTCTCCAAATATTAGCATTTCTATTATATTAGTTTATAGTTAATAGCAATATTTTTATTGCAGTGATTTAGTTAAATGCCATAGTAACACAGTGAAAGAGATTTCAAGCGTTTCAAAAAATCCTTCAAAAAAGCGAAAAATCGCATCGAATATTAGATATTGATTTGGTCGGCAAAAAAGTTTGGCAATGGATAATGCGTGTTCACCATTTTTCTCATGTTCTTGAACCCCCACAGAACGGAAAAAATGTGGTGTAGTAGGTGTGCCCCAAAAAAATTTTTATTTTTTTTTTGACGCCGGTTTTGGCGATTTTTTTTTGGGAATTGCACATATGTATTTTTAGGAATTTTTTGGTCTTTTGGAGCTGACCGCTCGGTATATTTTAAAAATGTGGAGCTAAAGGTTGGTGATACTTTTATCGTTTTTAACAAAAGATTAATTTACGAATTTTAAGTTATTTTTTTGGTCGCTTGGAGCGATCACGCGGTGTATTTTAAAAATTTGGAGCTAAAGGTTGGCGACACTCTTACCGTTTCTAACAAACGAATATATATGAATTTTTAGATATTTTTTGGATCGCTCGGAGCTGACCACACGGTATATTTAAAAAATTTGGAGCTAAAGTTTGGAGATCCTCTTATCGTTTCTAACAAACGAATATATATGAATTTTTCGGTATTTTTTTGGTCGCTTTGAGCTGGCCATTCGGTGTTTTTAAAAATTTGGAGCTAAAGGTTAGCGATACGCATACCGCTCGGTATGTTTTAAAAATGTGGAGCTAAAGGTTGGTGATACTTTTATCATTTTTAACAGAAAAATTATTTAGGAATTTTTAAGTATTTTTTTGGTCGCTTGAAACGACCGCACGGTGTATTTTAAAAATTTGGAGCTAAAGGTTGGCGATAATTTTATCGTTTTTAACAAGAGATTAATTTACGAATTTTAAGTTATTTTTAAGGCGCTTGGAACGATCGCTCGGTGTATTGTAAAAATTAGCGGCTAAAGGTTGGCGATACTTTTATCGTTTCTAACTAATGAATAATTTCTGAATTTATAGGTATTTTTTTACGTCGCTTGGAGCTGACCACTCGGTCTATTTTAAAAATTTGAAGCTAAAGGTTGGCGATACCCATGGCTTTTTACAAAGGAATTTTCAAGTATTTTTTTGATCGCTTGTTGCGACCGTGCGGTGTATTTTAAAAATTTGGAGCTAAAGTATGGCGATACTCATACCGTTTCTAACAAACGAATGTATATGAATTTTTAGATATGTTTTAATTGCTTGGAGCTGATGGCTCAGTGTATTTTATAAATCTGGAGCTAAAGGTTGGCGATAGATATACTGTTTCTAACAAACGAGTATTTATAAATTTGGAGGTATTTTTGTCATTGCTTGAAACTGTCCGCACGGTATATTTAAAAAATTAGGAGCTAAAGGTTGGTGATCATCTTAGCGTTTCTAACAAAGGAATATATATGAATTTTTAGGTATTTTTTTGGTCGCTTGGAGCTGACCACTTGGTATATTTTAAATATTTGGAGCTGAAGTTTGGCGATACTTTTATCGTTTTTAACAAAAGATTAATTTACGATTTTAAGATATTTTTACGGCGCTTGGAGCAACCGCTCGGTGTACCTTAAAAATTAGGGGCTAAAGATTGGCGATACTTTTATCGTTTCTAACAAATGAATAATTTATGAATTTATAGGTGTTTTTTACGTCGCTTGGAGCTGACCACTCGGTGTATATTAAAAATTTGGAGCTAAACGTTAGCGATAATTTTATCGTTTTTAACAAAAGAATAATTTAGGAATTTTTAGCTATTTTTTTTGGTCGCTTTGAGCGAACGTTCGGTGTGTTTTAAAAATTTGGACCTAAAGGTTAGCGATATTTTTATCGTTTCTACCAAATAAATAATTTATGAATTTGCAGGTATTTTTTGGTCGCTTGGAGCTGACGGCTCGGTGTATTTTAGAAATTTGGAGCTAAAGGTTGGCGATAGACGTAATGTTTCTAACAAACGAATATTTATAAATTTGGAGGTATTTTTGTCATTGCTTGGAGCTGTCCGCACAGTATATTTAAAAAATTTGGAGCTAAAGGTTGGTGATCATCTTACCGTTTCTAACAAACGAATGTATATGAATTTTTAGATATTATTTTTGTCGCTTGGACCTTTCGGTATATTTTAAAAATGTGGAGTTAAAGGTTGGTGATTCTCTTATCGTTTCTAAAAAACGAATATATATGAATTTTTAGGTATTTTTTTGTTCGCTTGGAGCTGACCACTCGGTATATTTTAAAAATGTGGAGCTACAGGTTGGTGATACTTTTATCATTTTTAACAGAAAAATTATTTAGGAATTTTTAGGTATTTTTTTGGTCGCTTGAAACGACCGCTCGGTGTATCTTAAAAATTTGGAGCTAAAGGTTGGCGATACTTTTGTTGTTTCTAACAAATGAATATGGGATGTTTCAGGTGAAGTGAGCCTGTCAAAATTTTGAAATCGCTCAAAACTCGTTTACTTGTAGTTTTTTATAAAAAAAACGTTTCTCAAATTTTAGGTCGATTTTTGCATAAATAAAAAAGTTATAAAATATTGAAAATTATAAGTTTCTGCAATTTTCGGTTAAAATCCAAGTTTATTTATTTTTTTAGTCAAAATCTTGAAACTTTTTATATAGAACATTGATTGGGAAAAAGTTTGCATTTTATTTGTAGAATACAGCTATATTTTTTTATGACCCTTTTTGAAAGTCTCTGATTGGTTGCTTTTTTGTATACCTTAATCTAAACAAAAATACTTGTGCGGCAGAATATTTTCTGTTCGACAAAATTTTTTCTGATTCTTTATTCAAGATCCTTGAAAACAAGCCCTGAATTGAGATTGGCAAACACTCTTGAAAAAAGATATGTATTTTTTAAACCTCAATATAAACCAATAATATGTGTTTTGGACTACTAGGTGGATTTGAGAACTTAATATTATTCATACATCTCATGCCATAGATCTTGTCCCTGAGTTTTGTCCATTTATATTTACTTTTCTGAATTTCCAATGGAAGCGGCTTACACTGCTAATACACTCTATTCGCATTCTTCATATATACACAAAATTAAATTTAATAAGTAATCTACTATTATGTATGCAAAAGCTGAAGGTAAATTACTATAAAGAAGTTCAAATCAAAGTAGATGACAGACAATTTAGCAATTGTATATTCCAATACACGGACAAATACGTCTTACTCTATCATTTTTAAATAAATATGGTTTCGTTATTAAGACTTTGCTTCATAAAATTTCGGAAACTATGTAATCTGTAATTATGTAAATCATTAGCATCGAAAATTTAATTATTTAATTTTAAGCTTACACTGAAACCATGCTCCAAAATTAGGTCCAAAGAAATTTATTATTAACACGTTTAAAAGCTGGGGGAATTAACACATAATTTTGATGACTATATTTCAACACCCTGGCTAATTCAATTACTTATACTTAACATGATTTTCTTATCGATACTTATGCTTTATGTAATAATAAAAATTATTCCTATCATATTGTTATATCTTTTAAAACAGAGTAATTATTAAGCAAAACTTTAAATTTTTCATGTTAAATGCATTATATTTATTGTATTATAACAAAAATATCATTTATTTTATAAACTGTAAATTACAAAAAGTTACTGAAGTAATTCTTACATTTGCCGGAAATTCTACAATAAGCCTACCCTGTATTTCAACCGCTAATTGGTTAATTCCACCCATGCCACCTATTTCTTCAAAGAAACTAACCAATCAGCGCCAGGAGCAGGCAGAACTAGGTATTACACTGTCTACGGTGTAACTGCCCATTGTCTGCGAGCAGAATATACTATATGTTATAAAATAATGCAGTTAATTTAATAATATTACTGCATTTATTGTTAATAATAAAACAAGTTCAAAGCACTTCAGATATTCAGATAAGTATAACCTTACCTCCAATTTTTATGAGATAGAATTTATTTAAAGAATTGATTCTTTGTGATTTTTTCTACAGGTATTCAAAAGACACAACAATAAATTACCCCCAAATGTTAATTTTATCTGGTGATGAAAACAAAATCTAACCGCATAAATAGAGAAGAAGGTATTTCCAATTATATATTCTGTATTTACAAAAGAGGAAATCAACTCATAAATTGAAAACAAACAAAAACACATTATTGTGTTAATAAAATGCTTACAAATAAAGATAAAGTGACAGTTTTATTCAGAAAAAATAATTGACGTGTTGAACCAGAAATGTAATCGTGTAAATGACCATTATATTGTTTTGTTTTAATGAACTTATGTTACAGTGACTTTTTTAAATTTAGGGATCCCTTTAGGATCTCCTTAATAATGGTAAGTATATTGTTGTAAATATTTTAGTCAGTAATAAAGAAGGCATAATGGCGCCGGGGGGGATGCAGCTTCTCGACGCCTCTCTTACTAAATTCTATAAGTGTCATCCAACAGTACAAGTTGGAGCGGTTTTGTGTCTTTTTTGTGAAAGCATATTTCACACAAAGGAGACAGTAGCATTAGCAATACACTTATAATCTGCCAAGACAATGCCAATGTAGCCCTAACCTCAAACTTGCCATATAGTACTTTGAGCAGAGAAGCTAGAGAATTAATAACTCAAGTTAAATTATTCACAAAAGAACAAATCAAACAAGAAATTATAAGTGAAATTGATCTTGAAAAGGACAATGACAAGAAAAAGGACAAGGGACTTAATGAACCTGTGTACGAAAACTACAATGAAACACAATCCTTAAGAATTGAAATCCAATTGTTGAAAGAACTCAATAGTGAATTACAAGACAAAAATAGAACATTAAACGAATTACTTACGAAAGAAAAGCAGGGTAATAACAATAACAACAATAAAATCAAAACTTTCGCAGAATAACAGCTAATATAAAACCAAAGAGTAAAAGAATACCTAAACTCATAATTAAAAAAACTAACAACAAAGATACAACCGACATTGAAAAAATAGTAAATCAACAACTAACTCTAAATAAAACAATACAAACAAAAAGTGTAGCTTGCAAGAATAAAGACACAGTGATAATTAATTGCACCAATGAAGATAGTATTAATACAATTGAAAATACACTAAACAATTTACTCAACAGTGACATTAAAATTGAAAAGGAACAAATTAATAAACCTAAACTAAAAGTAATAAATATCGATAAGACTCTCGAAGATGAAAAAGTAATTGAATAAGATATCAACCTAAGAAATTTTAACAATATGGAAAACAAGTGCGAAGTACTTCATGTATATACTAATACAAAAACAGACACCAACAGTGCAATAATTGAGGTAACATCTGACATTTATAAACATATTCAAGACAAGAGCAGATTATTTATTGGTTATCAGAGTTGCAGAGTATTCAATATCATAAATTCTTATCCTTGCAATAAATGTTCAAGGTTTGGGCATAACACTAAAAAATGCAGAAACGAAGCCATGTGTCCAAGGTGTAATGGTGATCAGATAACCTCAACATGTGTGAAATTATCAAATGTCCGAACTGCGTTTTCTGCAACGAAAAATTTAAAACTAATTATAACACAAGCCATTGTGCAATCGACAGTGATCTATGTGAAATATTAAAATCCAAAATTAAAAAATACATAGAAATGACTGATTACCCTATGCAACCTACCTTCCAAAAGTATAACACCAAAAAGAGTAAGAACAGCAACCAGCGATTCGACAGGCTCACAGCGCTCATCCATTCCAGCGATCCCAGTGAAAACTAAAGCTACCACTGCTAACTTACATGGATAATAACTTTAATCTAATTGAGGACTTACAGAATGAAATAATTAACACTGACTATAATTGCGATGATCTTAGTGAATTGAATAGATCCATGACTTTTGAAAATGAAATAATTTTAAACGTAAATATAAGGAGTTTAAGTGCGAACGTTCATAAACTATTAGTATTCCTAAAAAGTCGAGTGATAAAGCCTTGCATTATTGTGTGCACTGAAACATGGAACCTGGAGTATTAGGAATATTTTAATATGTACTACAATAACAGTAAAATTAATATATCAGATGGCCTGGTGATTTACGTAAGCGATTACATAACTGGGACGACAGAAGTATTAACTATAAATAACCTCAAAATAATTAACTCTAAAATTGCAATTGAAAATAATAAAGAAATTATGATATCCGCCCTATATAGATCACACGACATTAGTAAAACGGAATTTCTATTAATACTCAAGAATTTGATAAATAATAACAGCAAATATAAAAATAATCTCGTAATAGGGGACTTTAACTTTGATATTTCTAATCATGAATCGATCAACCAAGAATTTTTGCATATTTTATTAGAGCATGGTTATTGCCCAGGCTTTCGTAATATTACCAGACCATCTGATAGAAACAACAATTCAAGAACACGCATAGACAATATTTTTATTAAGCTAGATAAAATTAATTATAAAACTTTCATTTTAAAAATTCCGCTTAATGATCATTTTCTGATTTTCATGTCGATAATGAAGATCAGAGCCACAGAAGATGTTCATGCAATGAATCGTATAAATTATAACAAATTTAGGACTGAAGCTAAATTAATTAACTGGTCAGAATTGTTGTTAATTAATGAGCCAAATTTAGCACTAAATAACCTAGTTAGTAAAATAAAAATATGTCTAAGAAAAGCTGAATATTCTAAAAAAGATTGTAAAAAGAATAGACTGTATCAAACCAAAAATTGGATAACCTCTGCTGTAATTAAATCTTGCGTAACCAATGAGAAACTTTACAAATTATGGAAAAAAGATCCAAATAATCCAAAGAAAAGAAAGAATTATAGAAAGTTTATCTTAATATTAAAGAAAATTATAAATAAAGCCAAAGAGTCATTTGACAAAGAGCAAATACAGGAAAAGCTGAAAAAACTCAAAGAGTTTGTGGAACGTATTAAATCAAAAACTTGGAAAAAATAACAAAAGAAACAAAAACATTAACTATATAATTGATAACATCGTTAAAATTACAGATTCCAAATATGGCGGAACACATGAACAAATTTTTTTGCGAAATAGGCAAAAAGATAAGCGATAAAATAGTGCATCCAAGAAATGAGAAAATAAAACTCCCACCTATGAACAGGAAAAGTATTTTTATTACTCCAACAAACCATATTGAAATCTTAAATATTATTAACAACACAGACAATAAAAATGGTGTAATTGATTATATTGTAACAGTCCAGCTCGCACATCTGACACGTGAGGGGTATATCACGCGAGCATGTGCACAGCTATCGCCTAAGCTGCAGTATAGTATCACCGAGAGAGAGGTAGAGGAAGAGCGACTGGCATTCCCACTACTCCGCATGAGTGTGTGAGGAGGGGGCGGCGCGCGGCTTCTCTGCGCGTTCCGCATGCATAGTCTATTCAGCTAGCGCTCCCATCTCCTCGACTCTCTCTTCCCCTTTTCGAGCGAGCGAGCTACCTTTGTACAGTGCGAGCTTGACGAAGGCACTCTGGTTCTGGCAGTCCCCCGAGCCACACGTCACGACCCGCCGCACACTGCGGCCGAAAGGTTCAAAACTACCTAGAGGTCATAATTCTCAACCGAATTTGAAAATTTAAAAACAGGAACTTTTGTGACAAAATACCAAAGACCGCTACGAAGCCTAATTTTGATAATATGAACCTATAAACCTAATTTATAACCTATAACCCCAAAATTTACACTTGTGATTCCCAAAAATGCTATAAAATTTCAATTTATAAGTCCTTGACACATGCTCTCTTAACCTTGATTCATAAAATTGGTCTACAGATTAAGTCTTGGGCCATTCTGTCAGAAACAGTGTATATTTTTAGGATATACATTGTATGTGGTTTAAATAACATTTTTCTCTTTTTTATAGCTGATTTTGGCCTCAGAAGCCACTAGGTGTAAGACCCTCTTAAAACTTATGAGGTTAGGGCTTATAGGTTTAGAGTTTATGAGTGCATGGCTTACTGGATCAAAGGGAAAGAGTTCACGAGTAAAGGGCTTACAAATTAAAGGTTTATCGTATTTTTGGGATTTGCAGGTCAAAAATTGAATTGATTGGTTGATGTGATAGGATTATATGACTCCTTAGATTTATAGGTTAATTTTTTGGAAAATCAGGCTTCGTAGAGCTCTTCGATATTTGATAACGAATGTTCTTAAGCAAAAATTTTGAGATTCCGTTGAGAATTGCGACCTCTAGGTGGTTTTGAACCAAAAAATCCGTATGGCCCCAGTGTGCGCCGTAGCACAACGCAAGGCGTGTTCCGAACGGTCGAGACGTATCTCATCTCTTCCTTCCGCCGAATTTGAGGCCTTAAGGGAATGTATAAGCACCGCCGCTGTGCAACGTAAGGCGCCGAACGAACCGGCGAATCATTCCAAAAAACTAATACTTTTCCCTAACTCCAACCCACGTGGCAAAGTCCGCGGCGTGTAGTGCCAGGCGCACGAACGCACAACGACGAAGCCTGTGGGATTATCCTCCAGTGACGACTAATTCCGACTCGGTTCCACAAAAGCCCCAATTTGCCACTGACGATGGACGCAACGATAGGTCCACGGACACGAGTGTAGAAATTAGCAGGATGGTCAGAAAGTGATTAAGTATATGCATAATAAAAATTAAATTGGGGAAAAAGTTTGATATTGAGAGTAGATGTGTTACGTCTGTGACTAAAAAATTATAAAATTAATATTTTTTACGAAATAAAATTGTACGATATGAACATTAGTTTCAAAATAACAGAATACGAAAATTGCGATTGTTACCACTTTTTATATTAAACAAGTAATTATTATGTATTTATTTTATAAGCGTTAATTAAGATTAAATTATTGTATTATTTTAAGAGTAACCCATAAGCGAAAAAGGTATTTCAAAATTCTAAAATGTAACAGATGCAAATCATCAAACTCAATGAGAGAATTATGCTTATTGTTACAATTACAAAATTCTCTAACAGAAAATTACTGATGGTTTAACTATTCCTATACTTGTTGAATCTCTACGATATTCAACTTTAAGGGGGGAGGTGTTACGTCTGTAACGTATCTCTAAAATTAAGCATTTCGACAACGCAACCGCGTGACGTAGCAAGCCACCAACTTCGCGAAGGCATACGCGTGTTGTAATTTTGTACACTCAGCATTTCTCAACTTCGAAATCGAACAATTTACGCCAAAATGTTTACTAAATTTGTTTAAAAAGATGATTTTGATCCATCGTCAAAATCATCTTTAAACTAATTTAATCGCTTAATAAATACGGCGATTTGCGCCATACAAACCAGTTATTCGCGCAAAGATCGCGAGCTCCGTACCCTCCAATCGACAATAGGAGAAACGATTATTTTTGTACAGGCCAATACGAACCAATAACAGTAAACCAATTATATCAATTCAATACGTTATCGGTATTAGATATTGTTTAACAAAGTTGATAAGTTGTAAATCGCATAGTCTTATTTATAAAACTTATATAATTCAATAAATAGTGCATCTAACTAATCAGCTGTTTATTATTTACGAGAGCCTACGCCCAGAATAAAGGTAATATAAACCAAAATCAATTGAATATATATATATAAATACATCAAATGCAGTTTTTAAGGATCTAGGTCAGCACGGATTCGATACTTTGAGGATTTTTCGGACATTTGAGGACATCCTCAAAATTCTTTCGGTATGAAACTGTACTTTTGAGGATTTATATTAATACCTTCAACGCAGAGAGGGAGTTATTTCTTTAGTCAAGCATATACGAACTCTGGAGAAAAAACTCCTCAAAAGTACCGGTTTCAGCAATGTGTATATATATATATTGTAACGGGTGCATGCAATAAGGGCGAAAGAGCCGCGTGTACCGCGCCGCGAGATTTGAATCGCGCGCGCTTGCACGTACAGCGGCTCGCCGCGCGCCAAACGGGACGCGCGGGGGGCGAAGCAAAAAGAAGAAGAAGACGCCGCCGCGACGCTCCGAAGGGACGCCGCGGCCATTGATGAGTCAGTCTAGTCCTGTAGCGCAACAGGTGCGCACGTGCCAGTTCGCCTCACCAGTGCCGTGCCTCCAAGTGCCCCGCGAGTGCCGCATCACGCCCTGCGAGAAGTGCCCTCCGCGCCTCCGATCCGCCGCCAGCCCCGCAGCGACGCAACGCCGGCTGCCTTCGCCGGCCGGGCCACTCCGCCAGCGGAAGAGTCAGAGGAAGAGAGAGAGCGGCGGCAGCCGAGGCTCGAGCAGCCACGAGGCCCGACGCCTCGCAGCGAGGAGGCGAGCGTGCGAGAGCGTGAGAGAGAGAGAGAGAGAGAGAGAGGGACAGACCTCGTGCGACGCGCTGGCCAGCGCTAAAGTAAGTGTGCGCTTCCTTTGGTATTTGCCGCATAGGTTTTGCGTGCGAGCGGCCACGCGTAAGTAGTGTTGCGCGGCTATCCGACGCCGCCTGCGTAGAGGCAAGCGGCCTCGTGTTCGAGAGCGCGGCGGCCATTTTGTGGCGTCTCGCGGCGCGGTGACGCCGGCCGTGCGACCGGCCGGCTCCGCGTAAGTCTCGGCCTGCGCGTTAGATTTTGTAGGTGATGTTCGGGCTTCGCGCCCCTTAGCGCGATCCTTTTTTTTTTGAAAAATAAACCTTCTTTATTTTACTTTTACTTCGTTCGTGTCGAGTCTGTCATTTCGCGAGTAACCGTTCCCTATCTCCCCGAATACCGCCCTCTACCTTTTCAGCAGCTGCAGCTAGTCGGAGGCATCACCTCCTAGAGGAGCAACGTCAACGGGGAAATTGTAAGTGAAAGTCGCCCAGGTTAACCTGAGCGGCGTTGTACGGGAACACCGGCGAGAGTAGGTAAAGCTAGTTCATATCTAGCCGCCGGTGAATTGTGCGCCGAAGTTAGCGGTAGCGGCAGAGCGCAACGCCGGATCTAGTAGAAGGCGGCCTAAGCTTTCGACACTAGAAAACCCCTAGCTGCCCCGGGCGTAGTAGACGCCCGCATAATACCTTCGCGCACCCCAGGGAGGGATTCATACCCTCTTGTAAATTCATCCCGTTACAATATATATATACATACATTTCTCGAAAGGGGTTTATAAAGCCCGTTTTTTTATATATAGCGGTTTATCGAGCCCGATTTTGATTATGCAGCCCGGACTTCATAATATTTCTAAATATAGGGGTTTATGCGGCCCGACCTAGAGTCTATAACCCCAGGGTCCATTATTTCTTTAGTCACTTGCCATAGGGAACTCTATATATATATAGACACACTTATCGGGGTTTATGGAGCCCAACCCTGTATATTAGTACCTACAGCCGAGAGTTCCCTATGGCAAGTGACTAAAGAAATAATGGACACTGGGGTTATAGACTCTAGGTCGGGCCGCATATATATATATACATTTCTTTTACCAGATTTATGGAGCCCTTTTATACACATGAGCATATTTATGGGGCCCGGGTCCCATAAAATATTCTTATACGGCGTTTATGGAGCCCGATCTAGAGTTTCTATACCCAGAGAGGGATTATTTCTTTAGTCACTTGTATACGGGAACTCTGGGCGTAGGTACTAATATACAGGGATGGGCTCCATAAAGGGGTTAAGTGATAATTATATATATATATATATATATATACTAGGAGGGTACCCCCCCTACTCGCTCCGCTCGTCAACCCTCCAATTTTGAGAAGTAAATAATTTATTTATTTTCAACGTAGATATTTTTCATATGTTGTATTAATATGGTATTTTTCATATTTTGTATGGATGATAGTTTATACAAATGTAACCCTTAAGAGTAGTTCTTAATTCTTAATTTCTGAAACGAAAGAATAGATTATTGAGATTTTTCATATTTTCTATGGATGATAGTTAATACAAATGTAACACTTAAGAGTCGTTCTTAATTCTTAATTTCTGAAACGAAAGAATGGATTATTGACAAAATTACATTAATTATATATTAAGAAAACATATTGAAAATTATATATTTTATTCTATTTTTTCCACATCATCTTAGAGGTAAATAGAAAGATGCGTTTTATTTTTAAGTGGTATCCCCAGTAGGCCTAATCTACTGTCTTTGTCACTATAAAATTTCAGAAAACATTAAAATTGTTACAATAAAAGTATATTTTTTTATAATATAATATATATTTTGTAAAATTAAATTTAATAATTAAATGATTTGAATTACCTGATAATAAGTTAAATTCTTCGAAATGTTTTATTTAATTTTTGAATTGTTTTTTTATTTTTTATTTTTTTTTATATTTAATATTTTCTGCACCCCTCGCCCCCTCCCAGATCCCCCTCGTGACCCCCCTCAGGCCCGCCTCATTTAAATGTTCACTTAAAAGTTTATTTTTTTCATGTATTTTTCATATGTTTTATTAATAAGGTAGTATATACAGATGTAACGGTTAAGAGTAATTTTGAATTCTTAATTTCTGAAATAAAAGAGTAAATTATTGAGAAAATTACATTAATTATATATAAAAATATATTTTATGTATATTTCATATATTATATAAAATTAATAATTTATATTTTTCATATGTTTTATTAATAGGGTAATATTTATAGATGTAACGCTTAAGAGTAGTTTTGAATTCTTAATTTCTGAAATAAAAGAGTAAATTATTAAGAAAATTACATTAATTGTATATTAAGATATATTTTATTCTATTTTTTCCACATCACCTTGGAGATAAATAGAAAGATGCGTTTTATTTTTAAGTGGTATCCCCAGTAGGCCTAATCCACTGTCTTTAGGGCTGTCATAGTCTGTAAAGGGGTAACCTGATACAGGTAAATCCTCAACCTCCACGTCCACGTACGTGACAGCTGGAAACGTCTTCTGTCGCGTCAATGCTTCCAACAGCAACGCTACAACAGAAACGGCTGACGGAGGCTCTGGGTCACGGGTTACACCCTTCCCGTACGGGGCACGGAGCCTAAAAAGGGAACCTCCGAGCTTCATTAAGTGAGAAGGGAAAAAGAGTCAAGAATAGTGGTACCTGACTCTGCTACAGCCACTCATCACAAAGAAATAAACACACAACACCTCTAACACGCAGTACACTGACACACGAACACGCACGATACTTGCACAGCAGAACCTTTGGACGACGGGCCACGGGCTTCGCTGTGCTGGCTTGCGGTCCCGCAACCCCGGCCCGCAGAGGATACACCGGATAATACCAGTCCGGCCGGCATCGGATAGTGGCTGGAGCGCTCCTGGGCCGCCGGTAGTGAGGGGCCCGAACCCTGCATTAACCAGCAGAGAGGCTGCCCTGTATAACGGTGTATAATACTTCTCCCGTATCAGTGCCGGGTGGTTCCCGGGCGGGACGCTGCTGCGGGGTGTGGGGGGCTCCGACGAGGCCACTGCGGTCTACCGGGGTGGCGAAACTTCCCGGGAGTACGCCGGCGGATGCCCCTGATCCTAGGCCGAAGGTACTCTGACCAGCACAACACAACCCACACGAAGTCAGTTTTCAGGAGAGTATAACAAACAAAATGCAAGACAAAAGTACAGAAAACGCAGTTAGAGCGCAAACTGCATCGGGTGTCCCGCCCAACACCGAGTACTTGACACCAGGCAACACTCAGGAGATCAGACATAAAACAGCCAGCACGTCGAGCTTTTATAGCGTCATCAGCGACGCTAGCACCTCTGGCACGTCGCCTGACGTCGTCACAGGACCCTCTAACTTCGAGAACGAGGTAGACAAAACCGTAAGCAGCATGCTGGCGGAGATCAAAATAATGGAGAGAGCAACAGAGAAGCAGAACAACATCTCCAGAGATGTTAAAGAGGGGCTGAAGACGGTCAGGGCTCTGCTGGCGGTATTCCAAACCGCACGCAAAGAAGCCAAGAGGACGGCCCGTACAATCAGGCTTCCCAAACGGCGTAGAGGTGCAGGGAACAGTCCAGAATCACAGCCTGAGACCCAAAAAACCAAGAAGAAGACTGCCAGCAATATCCAACGCCCCCAAATCGAGGTATCAGACGACAGAGGGGACCTGGTTGAAACCCAAGTAGGCACAGATGAAAATCCCCAAGAAGGCTGGGAAACTATGGAAAACAAAAAGAAGAAAAAGAAGAAAAAAGCAATGGAGGGCCCCAGACCGCCACTACGTCCAAACTGCAAGGTCTCTAAACAACGGGGCGGCGTAGTGCTAATCGTGCCCAAAGACGGCAAGATCTTCGCGGACGTGGTGCAGACGCTACGTACGGTTGACACCTCTGATAACAACCTCCAAATCAGAGGAGTCACAAAGACGAAGGGCGGCGCCGCACTAGTACGCACCAAAGGAGATTGGAAGCACTCACGGAAACCTGACTGGACGTCTCCTGGAGATGCTAGGCGAACAGGGGACAATCAAGGACATGACCCGAAAGGTGACCCTGGAGATACTGGACCTGGACTGCCTTACAGATACTGAAGAATTACGAATCGCACTAGACGGAGTACTGAACCCGGACGCGCATAGACGGGTCTCGGTCCTCGGGCCAAACAGCCGAGGACAGAAGATGGCTATCTGCGAGCTCGGAGACCGAGACGCGACACGGCTACTCGAGACGGGACGTATAAAGATAGGGTTTGTCAGCTGCCGAGTGAGGACCCGACTGATGGTGCCGAGATGCTACAAGTGTCTCGGCTACGGCCATTACCGTACAAACTGTAAAGGACCGGACAAACGCGACTGCTGTTGGAAGTGTGGAAAAAATGGACACAGGGCTGGGGCCTGCACGGGTGCTTCCCTCTGTTTCCTGTGCCCATTACAGGAAGGCGGAGGGACAGCGCACGTTCCGGGCACGGCGCCCTGCACCGCATTCAAAACAGCGCTGATGGAGGCAAGAGCGAGACAGATAACCATTCGCACTTAACAAGACGACGACAGTGCTCCAAGGCAACTTGAACGGCAGTAGCCTGCCTCATGCCTTACTGCCCCAGCTTGCCGAGGAGAGGAACGCGGACGTTATAATGATTAGCGAGTCGTACAGAGACAGAGACAGCCCGACTTGGCTCGTTAATACCTCCCGTTCTGTGGCGCTGTAGTTCCGGGGGCGGGCCAGGTCGCGTATCACAAGCCAAGGCAGGGGCGAGGACTACGTCTGGGCTCGGGTATCTGATGTGACGTATGTCAGCGTGTATCTCACTCCGAACTGTAGCGCCGCGGAGTTCGAACGAAAGGTGGCGGCCCTCGAGGACGCGCTTAGGGACATCCCCAGCCCCGTTATCTTCACGGGGGACGTTAACGCCAGGGCCATTGAGTGGGGCATGACGACGACGAACAAACGTGGACGGCTGCTGTTGGAAATGGCCGCGAGGCTAGACCTAACAGTAGCAAACGTGGGACAGGCGCCGACGTACAGGAGACCCGGCTATGGCGCATCCATCCCAGACGTGACCTTTGTGACGACTGGACTTCTCCGAAGTGTCGAGGGATGGCGGGTGTTCGAGGGCTACACGGCCAGCGACCACCAGTACATCATCTTCGGAGTGACCGACAAAGCACAGAACAGAACAGGGACCGCCCCAACTCCCGCGGGATGGAACATGAAAAAACTGGACGTTGACAAACTGACGGCACAGCTGGATAGGGAACCGGACCCGACAACGGCGATCCCTCGCAGCATCGGTGGTAGGGAAAAGACTGAAAAGCAAACAGAAGAAACGTCGGGGCTCTTGAGACGGCTTTGTGACGCCTCTATGCCAAGAAAACGGACGAGACGTGACAAAGAACCGGTGTACTGGTAGACCGAAGATATCGCGCGCCTCCGACGCGAATGCCTACAGCTCCGACGAAGGGCCCAGCGCGCCCGCAACAGAGCGGACGCGATGGCCCACACGGAGGAGTACCAGGTAGCGCGCAAAGAACTGAGGGGCGCTATCAATGACAGTAAAAAGGAAAGTTGGACCAAACTGATTAACGAGGTGGACTCAGACCTTTGGGGAGCGGGTTACAAGATCGTCACCCGCAACCTGGGAGGCAACAATCCACCGGTAGTCAGGGACGAAAAAACGATGGACAGAAACATTGACAGACTCTTCCCTACACACTTTCAACAAGGGTGGGGGGGCGACGATACTGGCGACGACGAGGTGCAGCAGTTCACCCGGGGTGAGCTCAGCTTGGCTGTTGCGCAGCTCTCGGCGGGGAAGGCACCAGGTCCGGACGGTATCCCAGCGGAAATCCTCGGGATTGTTGCAAAACGACGCCCGGGGATAAACCTGAACCTATATAATACATGCCTAGCCGAGGGCGTGTTCAGCAAAGATTGGAAGACGGCGCGACTGATCCTCATTGATAAAGGAAAGGGTGGGGACCAGGACTCGCCGTCATTCTACAGACCGCTGAGCTTGCTGAATACACTTGGCAAGCTCTTCGAAATGCTCCTGAGACCACGAATCCAACAGGCGGTTCGGGACGCTGGCAGCCTGAACGACAGACAGTACGGTTTCAGACAAGGACGGTCGACGATAGGGGCGATCCAAATAATGATCGACTCCTTTGACAGAGCAGAGACTAGACCCCACAAGAACAGGCCAATAGTGCTCATGGCAACACTCGACGTACGAAACGCTTTCAACTCGGAGAGGTGGACGGACATTGTGCGGGCATTCTCCGATGCTTTCCCGCTGCCCCCATACCTTCTCCGAATCCTCAAGGACTATCTACGAGACCGTTACATTACGTACGGGACGCAGACTGGGGTCAAGAAAAGAAAAATGACGGCGGGAGTAGCGCAGGGCTCGATCCTTGGCCCCGATATTTGGATCGTAGGTTACGATGAGGTGTTGGATCTTCCGATGCCGCCAGGGGTCTATCTGGTCGGCTACGCAGACGATCTCGTCATCGTAATCACGACCAAGGATACACGACTGGTTCAGATGAGGCTGACCCAAGCCACGAGACGGGTGGGCGAATGGATGCAAAGTCGGGGACTACAGCTGTCCATGCAAAAGACGAAGTTACTATACCTAACTAGGAAAGGGATAGACACGACGATACCCATGACGGTGGGAACGTCCGTAGTGCATCCTGGACGGTCCGCCAAATATCTGGGGGTGACCCAGGATACGAGGATGACCTTCTGGCCGCACATACGTGGCGTCGCTGAGAGAGCGGCGTTAAAGACCGCCGCCGTCGCCCACCGCATGGCAAATACGAAGGGACCGAGACCAAGCGTACGACTGCTTATGACAGTGACCAACTCGATGCTCCTTTATGGGGCCGAGATATGGGCAGACGCGACGCGAATAGAGAAGTACCGCACAAAGATCGCGGCGGTACAAAGACTGGGAGCGCTGCGAATCGCGTGCGCGTACGGTACCGTCTCAGAGGTGGCGGTAGTAGTGATCGCAGGGGTTGTCCCAGTAGACCTTCTCGCTCTCGAGCGGAAGAGGATCTACGAGTACAGCGAAGGAAGGGAAAGAGCGAGGGCCTCCATAGACGCACGGACGACGACACTGACATCCTGGCAAACGCGACGGACAGACAGCGACAAAGCCAAGTGGACGAGACGCCTCATAAGGGACGTGCGACTCTGGCATAAGAGAGGAGCTGGGGAGGTGAACTTTTACCTGATCCAGTTCCTATTCGGACACGGATACTTCCGCCAGTATCTGCATCGGATGGGGAAGGTAACGACGCCGTCCTGCAGGTACTGCGGACATAATGGAGACGACGCGGAGCACATATTTTTCGTGTGCCCCCGCTGGATAGTCGCGAGACACAGACTACAGACGAAGATAGGTGACATCACACCGGATAACGTCGTGACACTGATGCTGTCAAGCAAACAAAACTGGGACGACATAGCACGCTACGTAACTCACGTACTACAAGGCAAAAAGACTGACAGTTGCCATGAAAACTGATACAGAAGACGAAAAATAGACAGACCAGACAAGATATATAAGATTGACGTTGGGCATAGGAACGCCGACCGGTCCGAAGTAATGTGTATAACAGTTCCGGGCCGGATTCTGGTGAACACCGTGGGGAAGGTTTTGGGTGTTTAGGGGGTAAAAATCCCTCACACCGCGGAGCCCGACGTTTCGTGATGGTCTTAGTGGGCCCCCCTCCATGCTGTAAGCAAGGACGGGGGCCTCGGAAGATTCACCTAGTACCTCAGAAAAAAAAAAATCCACTGTCTTTGTCACTATAAAATTTCAGAAAACATTAAAATTGTTACAATAAATATATTTTTTTATAATATAATATATATTTTGTAAAATTAAATTTAATAATTAAATGATTTGTATTACCTGATAATAAGTTAAATTCTTCGAAATGTTTTATTCAATTTTTGAATTGTTTTTTTATTTTTTTTTTTTTTTTATATTTAATATTTTCTGATATGCTATTTAAAATTTTCCAACGTTATTTGTAAATTCCATTGTCCTAAATGAAAGAAAAAATATTGTTGTTTTAATTAACTAAAAATTAATTCAAAAAATTAATTAATTAATAATTATATAAAAATTTACCTAAAAAACAAAATTCAATTATTGTAAAGATTTTTAAATTCTTCTAAAATTTTGTCAACTTTAAGTTTTCCAATTTTGAGTTTTGTATTTTTATTGTTCTGTTTTCTTTTTTTTTTTTGGCTGATGATATAGTTTTTTTAATTTATCTTTTTCAATAATTTTATCTGATTCTAAATTAATCATGTATTCCATATAATTTTGTTCATATTCTAAATAGTCTAAAACTAATAATTTATTATGTATTTATTATTATTGAATAACGAATAAATATATTGTTGTTTTTTATAATTTACTTTCGTTCTGTGTAGTCGACATATTCTAAAAAAAAAAATATTTCAAAATTATCTAAAATTTCTTTCCAAACGATATTTATAATTTCTTCTTTATTTTCTGAATTATTTTCAATAAAAATTTTATCTGGGTTTTTACATCTTGATAATGCTACATATAAATGACCAACTGAAAATAATGGTCTTTTAATATATATTCCACACTATCAAAACTTTGACCTTGTGATATATTAATAGTCATAGTAAACGCTAATATTAAAGGAAATTATTTTCTATATAATATAGATGGTAATGATGAAGAATTGCCAGTGTTTAATGTAATTCGAGGAATAAAAACTATGTTTCCAGAGTTTCACCTGTTATTATTTCTGCTTGTATGTTGTATTTAAATAATTTAGTAATTTTTAATCGTGTTCCATTACATAATCCATCGTTAATACTTAAATTTCTTATTAACATTACAATAGTATTTATTTTAAGTTTTAATTTATGTGGTGGTAGTCCTTCACGTATATTTTTTAAAGTTTCAATCGGGTAATTAATATGGATGTTATCATCAGATAAATCTACATCTTTATGAGTAACATAATCTAAACTATAACAAGGTCACCCAAAGGAGATCAACACAAGAAACCCTCGAGCGGACCCGGTTCGAACCAAGAGGTGGGTTCGAATCCGTGGACGATGGTAATTTCTCGACGCCGCAAACGACGGTCAACTAAGCCAAACTTGGCCACTCGAGAATACCGCTCATCAAGGTCGACGAACACGCTCGGATCATATAACTCCTTACCACCGAGTTCCAGGATAAAATACGGAGAAAATAAGAATCTCGGTTCTCCGTATTCTATCGAACTAGTTTGACTCTCATTCCTGCGAATTCACGCATCTCGAGCGTTTGTTGACATCGCTCGAACGATGTATTCGCGATCTGCGCGGGGGGCTGCGCGACTTTGGCGGTTGCAAAGTCGCGCTCGATTCATTTTTCAATCAGATTCTCTGGGGCTGTCAAACCGCGCGTACGCGAGTTAATTTGATCGTCCGCGAAGAAAACGGTATCGTGCGTCCACACCGGTGCAGAGCCGCGCCCGTACACGTACCGACCACGAAGAGCAGCGCACGTGAGCAATCCGAGCCACTCCTGAGGTCAGAAGCGTCTGTAGGTGAACGCTGAACGTTAGGACACGGCCTGAACACTCCGAAGTCGACCGGAGGATAAGGCCTGACGCAGGAGCGGATTCGTGAGGGAGCGACGAGAGGAGTGCACTCTTCTCCCGGTAAGCCTCTTTGTACTTCCCGCGCAGCGATTTATTTGTGTATTTTCGACTCGCAGCGGCGAGTGGCCGGTGGTGCGTTCACCGGCCCAGTGAAAATAGATACCTTGATCCGCCCGCGCCGAGCGGCGGATCCCGTCTTCTTGTCGGCGCGCAACGCGACGCGTTTTTGATGTAAATGATTATTTAGAATAGACCTTGTTATTGTGCTGTGAAATAATTGAGGCTATTCTTCATTTATCGACCTTAACCTAACCTTCTCCCGGATACGCCGCCTCCGCGGGAAAACGACTCCGCTGGTCGTTTTCATATCTGAGCATCGCGACCGCGCGCTTTACTTTTTGAGCGCGCGCTTTTAACTCAGCGATCCAATTAGTTGGAAAGCGAAGTTCGCGTGCGATCTTCGCGTTGTTTTCGGGATTCCAGGAGCAGATCCCCGGGCAAGTCATTTTAGTCTGACAGCCGCGGCACCGTGTTCTAGGGCATCGCTGGCCTGTGGCTTTTTGGGGTCTTACCCCAGAAGCCATCCCGTTACAGTATTTAATAGTTTTAAAATTTTATTATTTAAAATATTTGCATCTTCATTATGTGATGTTAATATAACTATTTATTGATATACTACAATTTATATTTTAATATATTTTAAAAAAAACATCGTTTGTTTTAAAACTATCAGGTATAACAAATGAATTAAATTTACCTTCTCCAATATCTAATAAAAATGAAGCAAACATGATATATTTTGAACGGATATTTGTTTTCAAATACATTATATTAAATAATGACCAAAGATTTGAATATTTTATTGTTTCTTGAATTATTGTGCTTCTACAACCATTTTTAACAACAGGGAGAATTTGTCTAAAATCACCTCCTAAAATTAATAATGTTCCTCCGAATGGTAGATTTTTATTACAAACATCTTGTAAAGTTTTATCAACAATTTCTAAAACTTTCCGTGGAATCATTGACGCTTCATCCCAAATAATCGCAAAAACTTAACGAAATTTTTTTTTATCTGATTCAAATTTTAAAAATGCACTTTCAATATTGTTTAAATCTAAAGGTAATCTAAAAGTTTTATGACTGGTCATACCTTTTGATAATAGTATAGATGCTATACCAGTCCAAGCCATTGATATAATTTTTTGTTCTATTGACAAAAAATAATAAATTAAAGTTTTATATAAAAATGTTTTACCTGAACCTCCAGGACCATCAATAAAGTTAATTTTATGTTGATTATTTAATATTTGTGTAAAAATTGTTTTTTGATCTGTGTTTAATTGACTATAGTAATTATTAAACATTTGTTTACAGAATAAAATATTTTCTTTATTATTTTCATTATTTGTATCGAAAATTTCATCAGGTTCAGGTAATCCAAAATCTTTACAAGACATTTCTTCAACTTTTAAAATTTCGTTTATATGATGAAGAGCTCGGTTATTTTTATTATTGTCAAAATCTTCTGTAAAATATTTATTAAATTTTGTCCAAATAGTATTACCATTAATGTTATCTGTTATTAAAAACCAAGTAAAAAATTTACGCAATTGAACAGGTAACATTATTGTTGGAGTTGGTGGAAAGGTGTAGTGAAAAGAACTGTTTATTGGACTTAAAAGAATGACTAGTTTATTAGGTAAGTGTAATTATAATCGATGCTTGCCTGCGCCGTGCGCGAGATGTTACATGCTGGGCGTCCGAGACTAGAGAGAGAGTATAGCGCGTCGTTCGCTGCTGCTCGAGCTACCTTCTTACTCACAGACACACTAGGGAGGGGAGACTTAAATGTGTGCATACGTGTGTCGCGCGCGCTGTCTGTATTGTAATGGAACTTGAACTCGCTGAGATTCCTTTCGCACAATGTATATGTATAACATTCCCAACACGCCTCCTACATATATATTGCGCGCTTACATTAATATCTTATATTAGTTTTAGCGCGTTTCTATTTTTAATAAATTTATCCTTACTTAGTGAATATGTCTGCTATGTTTTTTTCAGTTTCTATCTTTACGATATCGCTAATACCCTTCTAGTAATTCTCATTTACATAATGACATTGTACTTCAATGTGCTTAGAATTTTTTGTTAAGTTACCGAATTTTCAACTCTGAAATCCACTTAAGTAGTTCACGCTGTAAGTTATGTCAGGTCTTGTACCTGTGCTAATATATAATAATTCACCTATTAAATTTCGATATTTTATTGTTTCATCTGCTTTATTAGCCTGTTCAAGTTTTAAATTTGTCTCCATTGGAGTACCATACAGTTTCGCGTTTTCTAAGTTGTACTTCACAGCCAATGATTCTATATATTTCTGTTGACTTAAAGTCATTATACCTTTCTTGTTATTATAATCAATGTCGATTCCTATATATGATTTAATTTTTCCAAGATCATTCATTACAAATCTTTTCATTAAAGCAGATTTAACTTCATTGATTCTATCTTTATTTTTACAGCATATTAAGAGATCGTCTACAAATACTAAAATGTATATAGTATCATCGTCTGTGTTGTTTACATATAAACAGTAATCATAATTGCTTCTTATAAACCCGAGTTTACTCACGCATTTATCAAATGTCTCATACCAAGCCTTTGGGCTTTCTCTCAATCCGTATAGTGCTTTTAATAATTTGCAAACTTTATTTTTGCCGGTTTCATAACCTTGTGGTTCATGAATATAAACTTCTGATTTTACTTTTCCGTTAAGAAACGCTGTTTCTACATCCATTTGTTCTATGAACAGATTATTTACGCAACAATGACTTAACAAAATTTTTAATGTTTCCATTTTTCCTACTGGCGAATAAACATTTTCTTGATATTCTCTTTGTTGGAAACCTCTAACAACTAACCTAGCCTTAAGAGAGTCATCGCTTTTCCTTTTATAGACCCACTTTACATCAATAATCCTTTTATTTTGAGGTTTCTCAACTACAACCCATGTATTATTTTTCTTTAGGCCATTCTTTAGATTCGCTGGAGTTTAACGCTTCCTCAAATGTATTCGGTACATTTGCATTTACATAATGTATATAAATATAATGTGCTACAGGGTTTCCGTATCTTTGAACTGGACTTTTCTTTCTGTTTGATGTTCTTTTAACATTTAAATTTTCATTTGAACGATTGAAAGCATTATCGATGTTCTCATTCTCATTTTCAATATTTTCAATTTCATCGTTATTATTAATTAAATTTTCATTGCCATAATTATTTTCAATAATACTACTTGTTTCACTACTTGAATCGTTTGATTCGTCTAAATTTAATTCAATAATATTTTCATCGTTAACCTTTTCCAAACAGATTATTTCAGTGCCATCTTCGAAAATTTGTATATGTCTGGCATTTATTATCTTATTATTTAACAAGACTCTATAACCATTGTGCGTATATCCTACTAATATACCTAATTGGGCTTTATCATCCCATTTTCCTTTTCTCAAAGCTTCTGGTTTTCTAACGAAGACTTTACTTGCGTATATTTTTAAGTTTTTTACATTTGGTTTATTTCCAAAGAATATTTCAAAAGGAGTTTTATTTTCGTTTGAGTTGGCTATTGTACGGTTTTTCAAATAAGATACTGTTTTAACAATTTCTGGCCAATATCTTAATGGTATTTTGGCCTCTCTTAACAGACATCTGCCTATATCCATAGCTGATCTGTTAAATCTTTCTGCTACTCCATTTAATTGATGGACGTAGGGTGGGCAAGGTAATAATTCTATTCCTTTCTCATTTATAAATTGATAAATTTCCTTATTCAAGTACTCTTTGCCATTATCTCAATTAAATTTTTGATCTCTTTTATTAAATTTGTTTTCAACTAAATTTACATATTCTTTAAAACAACTTGCAGTCTCAGATTTGCTTTTAATACAATAAACTCTACTACATTTACTGTAATCATCAATAAAACTTAGAAAAAATTTTTCTCCATCGGAACCTGTTGTTCTGTGTGGACCATTTAGATCAGTGTGAATTAACTCTAAAATTTCTGAAGTTTTACTTCTCTCATTTTCAAACGGTACATTAGCCATTTTACTTTGAATACAATTTGCGCATTTCATTTCATTATTTTCTAATTTATCTGGTAAACCATCTACCAATTTATCTTTTATTAACTTGTTTAGATATTGAAAGTTGACATGGCCTAATGCTCTATGCCACTTTTCTTTTTCAGTTAATTTTACAGAGTTTACATAGACATCATTTTCAAGATCCTTATATATGTAACTTTTCATAACATACAAATCATTTATTTTGTTTGCTTCCGCAACTAATTCTCTATTTTTGTTATAAATCTTTGCATTATCATTTTTATAAACAATAGTATTATTTCTTGTAATTTTTGCAATGCTTAATAGATTTTTATTAATTCCTTTTACAAAATAAAGGTTTTTTAAATCAATTAATTTTTCATTATAATAATTTTTGAAATATGTTTTTATATTGCCTACTTTTGTGGCCTTTAAATTTTTACCATCTGGCAACTTTACTTCAATTGGATTTTTTAATATAATAAATTTTTCATACATTCTCTCATCATTCACAACATGATCAGTGCATCCGCTATCTAACAACCAACTGATTTCGTTGAATTTACCATTCTTTTCGCAATTATAATTGTAAACATTCGTTATCCTATTTTTATTATCACAATCTTCGCCGAAGCTGAGATTATTTCTTCTTTGGTTTTCACTTGTCCTTTAGTGTCCATTTACCACGTGTATAACCTCAAATTCTGCCACGTGCTCTATTCTTGCACCGTGCCGCGTGCTTCACACAAGAAATCTAATCTGCTCGCATCGGCTTGAATTTTCACAATTTTCCAAAAATTCTTTCTTCTATCACTTGATGATATATTTTATTCTTTATTCACATTTGTATTTTTCTTAGTCTTGCACTTTTCCTTCACTATTTTTCACTGTGAACTTTTCGTGAGCACGTGTCTTTTTCTACCTTTCCCAAGGGTCAGGTAGAGAAAAGAATTGTTTAATACTAACCACGCGCTCTGCTACCATGTTGGAGTTGGTAGAAAGGTGTAGTGAAAAGAACTGGTTATTGGACTTAAAAGAATGACTAGTTTATTAGATAAGTGTAATTATAATCGACGCTTGCCTGCGCCGTGCGCGAGATGTTACATGCTGGGCGTCCGAGATTAGAGAGAGAGTATAGCGCGTCGTTCGCTGCTGCTCGAGCTACCTTCTTACTCACAGACACACTAGGGAGGGGAGACTTACATGTGTGCATACGTGTGTCGCGCGCGCTGTCTGTATTGTAATGGAACTTGAACTCGCTGAGGTTCCTTTCGCACAATGTATATGTATCACATTCCCAACAATTATATTACAAGCTTCTTCAAAAATTTTGTCAATCTGTAAATCATCTTCGATTAGACCCATTTGTATTGCTCTTTCTTTTTAAGTATTATATGTTTTATTTTCAAATGTACGTAATGCTTCAAAAGATGTTGCGCCTTTAACACGATTTAAAATTAATTTTAAATGAAATCTTTCAATATCTCTTGGAGATACTACATTTAAACGTCCTATAGCAACATGTTTTAGTTCTCATTGACGTTTTATCCAAGTTTTATTCTTAAAATTATAATATTTTGGTATATTAACGTATTTAATATTTTTTGCATTTTTATCTTTTTTATTTAATTCAAACCACGAAGTTAATGTAGTTTTCCAGTTATCTAAAGCTTTTTCCTCTTTATTTTCTTCGAAAATTATATTTTTTTTATTTTCGGTATGAATTGCTAAACGTATTACGGTGTGACTTCTACCACATAAAGGAAATTCTTGTAATCTCCATGCTGCTTCCATGGGACTCAAATATCTACCATCTTATTATGTTTGAGATCGTCAACTTCTTCGTAAGCTTCACATATCTGTGGTTGTATCCTTTTTATGATCCCGAAAACCTCTGAGTAACAATTTTCATCGACATTCTTAAAGATTTAAATCTTGGATACAATTCATTATGGATTAGGCTTACCGGGGATACCACTTAAAAATAAAACGCATCTTTCTATTTACCTCCAAGGTGATGTGGAAAAAATAGAATAAAATATATTTTAATATATAATTAATGTAATTTTCTTAATAATTTACTCTTTTATTTCAGAAATTAAGAATTCAAAACTACTCTTAAGCGTTGCATCTATAAATATTACCCTATTAATAAAACATATGAAAAATATAAATTATTAATTTTATAGAATATATGAAATATAAATAAAATATATTTTTATATATAATTAATGTAATTTTCTCAATAATTTACTCTTTTATTTCAGAAATTAAGAATTCAAAATTACTCTTAAACGCTACATCTGTATATACTACCTTATTAATAAAACATATGAAAAATACATGAAAAAAATAAACTTTTAAGTGAACATTTAAATGAGGGGGGTCTGAGGGGGGTCACGAGAGGGGCCTCTACCATACTCAAAATAACGTAGAAAAAATCACAATTTTACGTTATTTTGAGGGGCTGAGGGGGGCTGAAGGGGGTCTGAGAGGGGGCGAGGGGGGTCTGCGTGACATAAATAACGCTTACGACTATATAATATATATATATATATATATATATATATACACTAGGGGGCTCGGCCCCCTGCTCGCTCCGCTCGCCAACCCCCATTTTTAGCGTGAATTGTTAAAAAAAATATAGTAAAATTTAATACAACTGGAAACTCAATTTTGTTGTTTAAATCTAGAAATACTACGAAGTTTTTTTCTAATTCTTTTCTAAATTTGCGTGCCTATATTGTAGATCGATTCTCTGAGCATTTTAAGTGCCGGTTTTTCACCATGACCTCGTATACATATGTGTACAGTACATATACATTTACTGTTTTACTTATGTGAGCAAAAAATTTATAAAAACGGTGGCGCTGTTTATTACGCCTAATAGTGTAAGGTCATGCTCATATTATTATATGTGTTTTAATGTATAGTCAGTTTTTTTAGCGTGTTATTTACTAAAGTTAACAGTTTTTCACACCACTACTGAGGTACTGTTATAGGCGCGTTGAATTTTTGATTTTATTGTGCTTAGGTGTTTTATAAAACAAATATTAATAATTAGATAGGATAATGGGACATGCCAAAATAATATAAAATTATTGTTTATCATTTTTTATATAATAAGCCTAAACACAACCATGGAATTCATCGTCAATAACCCTAAAAACCATAGGAGTCGTCCCTCTGTCCTCCTTGACTCCAACCTATCCCATCCTTCCTCCAACCATGGAAGATGTGAATCAATTTCATCAATAAATTTTATCAATTTTAATTAATTTTAAATAATTTGTATTAATAATTTTTAATTAATGTAATGAAAATTGATTCCCATCTTTATTACATTTAATAAAAAAATATTTCATGTAAATATATTTATTTGAAATTTTTTTTATTATATGTAATAAAATAATCAGATTATTTATATGATATTATGCTTATAAGAAATTACAACATGTCTTATACTTTCGTAAAAGAATAATATTATAAATAAAATGATTATTGATATAAATTTAGTTGGGTTTATTTTGATCTATATAAATTTAGATAAAAATATATATAAAAAAAAATTATAATTTTTGAAAAAGTTTATTAAAAAGTGTAGATTAAATGTCAAAAATTTCTTTCCAAACAATGTTATTAATTATTGATGAATTTTCTAAAAGATTTTCAATAAATATCTTGTTAGGATTTTTACATCGGGATAAAGCAACATATAATTGGCCATGTGAAAATAAAGGTCGTCTAATGTAAATACCTAGAGAATTAAAACTTTGACCTTGAGATTTATTTATTGTTATAGCAAAAGCTAATACAACTGGAAATTGTTTTCTAAAAAGTGTAAACGGAAATGAAGAAGAATCTCCAGTATTTAATGTTATTCGTGGTATAAAAACTTCTTCACCGATTCTTTCGCCCGTAATTATTTCAGCTTTAATATTGTAATTAAATAAACCTGTAATTTTCAAGCGTGTACCATTACACATTCCTTCTGATATACTTATATTTCTAATTAACATTACAATTGCATTTATTTTTAATTTTAGTTCATGTGGTGGTAGACCTTCTCTAATATTATTAAGCATTTCTATTGGGTAATTTAAGTGAATATTTTGATCTGTTTGATCAACTCCTTTATGCGTTGCGTAATCTAAACTATAATATGTATGCGTTATACCATGTAATATACCATCATAAATTTTATTACATACATTTTCGGTCTTCCATTTATTTATAACTATAAATGGATTAATTTTACCTTCACCTAACTCTAATAAAAATGAAGCAAATTGTTTATTTTTGAGCGAATATTTTCAGTTAATTTTAAAACTTTAAAGAGAGGCCATAAATGAGAAAATTTGATTGTGTCCTGTACTATACTGTCTCGGTAACCATGTTTTAGGACTGGCAGAATTTGTCTAAAATCGCCTCCTAAAACTATCAATTTACCATCAAATGGAACATCACTGTAACATATATGTTTGAGTGTTTGATCAAGAATTTCCAAAGCTTTTTTTGGGATCAATGAT
Organism: Torymus aiolomorphi; assembly: GCA_036365515.1. Taxonomy (NCBI): domain Eukaryota; kingdom Metazoa; phylum Arthropoda; class Insecta; order Hymenoptera; family Torymidae; genus Torymus; species Torymus aiolomorphi. The sequence goes on along the minus strand of CM070877.1, from coordinate 57,408,915 downwards.
GCTTCATCCCAAACTATAATATCTACTTCCCGTAATTTTTTTTATCTGATTCTAATTTTAGAAAAGCACTTTCAATACTGTTTAAATCTAAAGGAAGTCTAAAAGTACGATGACTTGTCATTCCTCTAGGTAATAAAATAGATGCGATTCCTGTCCAAGCCATAGATAAAATTTTTTTATTCAAAGATAAAAAGTGATATATTAAAGTCTTGTATATGAAAGTTTTTCCTGAACCTCCAGGTCCGTCAATAAAATAAATTTTATTTTTGTTAGTTATAATTTCATTAAAAATTAATCTTTGATTAGTAGTTATTAAACAAAATTTCAAAAAGATTTTTACTGTTTGCTAAATTTTCAGGACTTTCTTCGATATTATTTATTATTGGTTCAGGTAAACTATAATCTTTACAACTTTTATCTTCAGTTTGTAATATATTTTGAATATGTGGCAAAGCATTATTTTTTTTATTTTCTTTAAAATCTTCAGTAAAAAATTTTTTGAATTTATTCCAAATTAAATTACCTTGAATATTTTCAGCTAAGATAAACCATGCAAAGAACGGCGTTGTTATTTGTACGACAGATCTGTCGTACAAATAACCTATAACCCACTTAGAAACATGTAAAAACCACTGTTTTGAAAGTCTGATATGGAAGGGACTATTATTTCTTTAGTCAAACGTCAATCCTTGCCTATTTTTTCTTTAGTCAACCGTCAATTCTTCGACTAAAGAAAATTGAAGGTTAGATTTTACGTATATATGAGCATATCCACCGAATTTTTAATTTTCGTGTTACTGAGCTAGATCTTTCATATAAATGAACCTAGTTAACGTTCAAATACATAGAACTATTAAACAAGATTTTCTTGAAATCGCACTTCATTTTTATCAAGATAAACAGTGGCGATCATGACTAAAACATGTCTTGAATGGTCAGAATTAGGGGAGTCTCACGTGTACTTTACCAAGTTTTTTCCACTAAATAGTCTATAAAAAAAATAGCTATCCTCCAAACAGTACCAAAATTTTTTTAGACCATCCTGACATTATATTTTTTCAGAAAAAACAACCCCCAAAGGTGTGCCTGTTTTCAAAACTGAAATAAAAATAATTGAAACATCGTACTACAATTTATAAATTTCAAAAAAAATTTTTATTTGTACCGTTTAAAAAAAATAGCAATTTTCTTTTGTAAATATAAAAAGCGTAAAATATTCTTCTTGGACTAACGAAAAAAATGATGCCTTGCAAATATGTGTGCCTTATTTCTAAAATAATCTACAGCATTTGAAAGAAGACTACATTGAAACGTAACTTGTTTAAAAAAAGTGTATTATTGGGTGGCACATCCACAGAAAGGATAATATCATCCTTAGCATAGATGTGAACTATAGATTTGATCATTTATAAAGATATTATCCATATGTTAAAATGTCATTCAACTTTACAGTGCCGAAATTATAAGGTCACGCGGGAACATTTCTCTGAATTATACGAACATATAGAAAATCGTACGTAAACAAAAAGCGCGTAAAACCTATTATAAAAAATAGCTATTATAAAAAATGAGTAACTCTTTTATTTTTATGTTCTTTTGACCTATACAGAATGAAGAAAAGTGCTTCAGAAGGTGTGCCTTAAAAAAATTTAGAAACTTTTTTTCATGCCCAAAATTGAAAATTCGGTGTATGTGCTCATATAGGTATACCTATCTACAGCGATCTGACGTACAAATAACAACGGCCTGCAAAGAATTTACGTAATTGAAAAGGAAGCATGATATTACTTGCTTCATCAAAAATAATATAAATTTGGGAATCATCTTCTATTAAACCCATAGCAAGTGCTGCTTCTTTATATGTTTCATATGAGACGTTATTAAATGTTTGTAAATCTTTAAAAGAAGTAGCACCTTTTATGCGGTTCAACCGTAATTTAAGAAAAAATCTTTCATTATCTTTAGGTGAAACAATATTTAATCGCCCAATCGCATCAAATTGTTTATTGCTTTCTCTACGTTTCCATACTTTAGATTTCGTAAATCCATAATATCACAATCATATGAGGATGTGTTCTATTTTGTGTCCTACATTATGTGTCACGTTATTAAAGGCATACCCTAATGTGACTAAGGCTTACATTAAGACTACACGTAAAAAGGAAAGGCGAACTTATACAAATTTTTTAAACGTGACCTTAGGAAGAGTGTACATAAGCACTGTGCTGTGCGGTGCGTTTCCGATGCCGGTGCTGTTGGTGCATTGGCTACTTGTAGAACTACGCCGCTGATTGGTTGATGTTTAAATACGGACCAATCAGAAAAGTAGTTCCGTAAGTAGCCAACGCACCAATAACGCGGGCATCACGCAGCAACGTACAGCACAGTACCGCACAGCGCTTACGTACACCCTCCAATACATTTGATAACATTTAAGGAAAGGCGAACTTATACAAATTTTTTAAACGTGACCTTAGGAAGAGTGTTCATAAGCGCTGTACTGTGCTGTGCAGTGCGTTTCCGATGCCGGTGCTGTTGATGCATTGGCTACTTATAGAACTACGCCGCTGATTGGTTGATCTTTAAATACCGACCAATCAGAAAAGTAGTTCCGTAAGTAGCCAACGCACCAATAACACGGGCATCACGCAGCATCGCACAGCACAGTACCGCACAGCGCTTACGTACACCCTCCAATACATTTGATAACATTTAAGATAGTTATAATTGTTTATAAAATCACGAATGAGGTTATAAAAATAATTATCTTCAATTGGCTATAACTTTCTGGGTCTTGAATAATTTTGAATTTTTCCTTGGGCAAGTCCCCGTGAAAGAATAAAATGAGACCTAGATAATTAAAATTTGTTAAGAAATAAAAAAGATAGGGATTTATTATCAATAATTGTTTGTGCTGTTTCTAAAATATCGATATTTTGTTAAAAAAATTATTTTAGTCATGTTAAATACACTATATTTATAGTATTAATGTATTATTATTAGATTAAACTATAATCATTAGTAACGTTATTAAAGCCATACCCTGATGTGATTAAGGCTTCTTACATGCAAAAAGGAACGAGGAACTTATACAAATTTTATAAACTTGACCTTATAATTGATAACATTTGATATTATAATTATTTAATAATATAGAAACAACATCAATAATATTAACAATATCAAATCATTCGTAATATATGTGAAATGTATAACAAAATGAGAAAAACAATACAATATTAAGAGGAGGGGTAGGAAGGATTTTGAGGAGGGGGAGGAGGGGGGTTTGAGGAGCAAATGTAATACTAAAAACTCCTATTTCTAATCTCATTTTTCCGTTATTTTGAGGAGGGGTTGAGGAGGGGCTGTAAGGAGGGGGAGGCAGAAGGAGGGGGAGGAGGGGCTGGGTACCCTACAAGCCTCTTACAACTATATACTATAGGAAGATATAATAGTGGGGCTTCGCCCCCCTGCTCGCTCCGCTCGCCAACCCCCGATATGTTGTAATTATAATACAAAATATGTACTAAATTGTATACTTAGGAATAATTTTATATAGAAAAATATAAATGTATAGTTAGAAAGATCCCATTTGAAAAATGTTTATAAAGATATGAAATGTATAATATATAAGTTATATACATTTAACAGTTTGCCACGCCACCTTAGAGCTACTGTGAGTAGGCGCGTTGGATTTTTTTTTACGTAACCACTTTCGATATTTAATTTTAAATTGGTATACTTTTTATATATGACTTATTTTACTACATATTTTTCATGTATTATTTACTGAAAAATAGTTAAAATTTACGAAAATTTTGATAATTTTTCATTTGGGAAAATTTTTCTTTAGCATATTCTTTAATGTTTTACTTTTTTGTATGCTTTTCATAATTAGGAAACATATATTTATTGTTCCTTTTATATATATTTAGATTATGTGTAGAATATGAGAAATGTTAATGAACTTATAATATTTTCAAAATTTCATTATTATTTTCGTAAAATTTTAAAGATTATATATTTAAAAAAAGTTTAAAAAACGTGTCTCGTTCTACTGGTTTTATCTGCCTTGACTGCTTTTGCTCATTCTTAGTGTTAATTTATTAATTGTGGGAGTCTTCTTTGTTAATTTATTAGTTGTGAGAGTTTTTATATGTTAATTTATTATTAGTGTCGGTTTTTTTATGTTTATTAACCGTCTTAATTTATTAACAATGCACATTGAAGTATTTGATAAAATGAAAAATAAGAAAAGACAAAAGCTCTGTTATTTTCTAGAAAAATGTGACGAAGTGTAATACTGATATTAATTAGGACTTGAAAAGGATAGCGATCAAGCTATCGAAACGTCGTATATTTAATTTAAATCAGTTGTACTCATTAACATCAATAGAGTCCCACACAAGAAATACCAAAAATGAGTGATAGAATCACACAAAGAGATTTTTAAAATTCCATTACTATTTTGGTAAAATTTTAAATATTACATATTTAAAAAAACTTTGATTGTTATCATTTGAACATTACGAAAAATGTTATTAATAAAATTTTTCTTTAATTTAATCCTTTGAGGGTTCATATGTATTTTAGGAACTAATTGTATATTGTTCCTTTTTTTATATTTAGTTAATTTTTAGGACATAATTTGTTATTGTTAAAGAAGGATAAATTATTGTTAAAAGAATTAATTTTTTTGACTTCTAATAATTATTTTAACTCTTAAATTTTTTTGTAAAATATTCATTAATTTTTATCAATTGAATTTAATTATTATTTATATGTTTCAATTAAAGTTTTTATATAATTTATATCATACTCTTTAAGTAAGTTATTATTATACTCATTATACTTAGTTACAGTTAAAAATGTTTAATATCATAATATAATAAAAGAAAATAAGATAAAAAAATGTAATTAATCTAATATTTCTTTCCAAACAATATTTATGATTTGACTTTTATTTTCTGATTCATTTTGTATGTATATATTATTTGGATTTTTACATATTGAAAGAGCAACGTATAATTGACCATGAGAGAATAAAGATTTTTTTAAAAATAATCCCATGTTATCGAAACTTTGATCTTGAGATTTATTAATAGTTATAGCAAAAGCTAATACAATAGGAAATTGTTTCCTATATAAGATAAACGGCAATGTAGACGATTCACAAGTATTAAGTGTTGTACGGGGAATAAAAAATTGTTTTCCTTTATTTTCTCCTGTAATGATTTCAGCTTTTATATTATATTTATATAATCCTATTATTTTGAGTCGGGGTCCATTACATAATCCATCACTTATTCGAATATTTCGAATTGACATTACTATTGAATTTATTTTTAATTTCAATTCATGTTCAGGTAAACCTTCACGTATATGGCGCATCCATCCCAGACGTAACCTTTGTGACGACTGGACTTCTCCGAAGTGTCGAGGGGTGGCGGGTGTTCGAGGGCTACACGGCCAGCGACCACCAGTACATCATCTTCGGAGTGACCGACAAAGCACAGAGCAGAACAGGGACCGCCCCAACTCCCGCGGGATGGAACATGAAAAAACTAGACGTTGACAAACTGACGGCATAGCTGGACAGGGAACCGGACCCGACAACGGCGATCCCTCGCGGCCTCGGTGGTAGGGAAAAGGCTGAAAAGCTAACAGAGGAAACGTCGGGGCTCTTGAGACGGCTCTGTCACGCCTCTATGCCAAGAAAACGGACGAGACGTGACAAAGAACTGGTGTACTGGTGGACCGAAGATATCGCGCGCCTCCGATGCGAATGCCTACGGCTCCGACGGAGGGCCCAGCGCGCCCGCGACAGAGCGGACGCGATGGCCCACTCGGAGGAGTACCGGGTAGCGCGCAAAGAACTGAGGCGCGCTATCAATGACAGTAAAAAAGAAAGTTGGACCAAACTGATTAACACCCGCAACCTGGGAGGCAACAATCCACCGGTAGTCAGGGACGAAGAAACGATGGACAGAATCATTGACGGACTCTTCCCTACACACTTTGAACAAGGGTGGGGGGGCGACGATACTGGCGACGACGAGGTGCAGGAGTTCACCCGGGGTGAGCTCAGCTTGGCTGTTGCGCAGCTCTCGGCGGGGAAGGCACCAGGTCCGGACGGTATCCCAGCGGAAATTCTCGGGATTGTTGCAAAACGACGCCCGGGGATACTCCTGAACCTATATAATACATGCCTGGCGGAGGGCGTGTTCAGCAAAGATTGGAAGACGGCGCGGCTGATCCTCATTGATAAAGGAAAGGGTGGGGACCCGGACTCGCCGTCATCCTACAGACCGCTGAGCTTGCTGAATACACTTGGCAAGCTCTTCGAAATGCTCCTCAGACCGCGAATCCAACAGACGGTTCGGGACGCTGGCGGCCTGAACGACAGACAGTACGGATTCAGACAAGGACGGTCGACGATAGGGGCGATACAAAAAGTGATCGACTCCTTTGACAGAGCAGAGACTAGACCCCACAAGAACAGGCCAATAGTGCTCATGGCAACACTCGACGTACGAAACGCTTTCAACTCGGTGAGGTGGACGGACATCGTACGGGCATTCTTCAACGCTTTCCCGCTGCCCGCATACCTTCTCCGAATCCTCAAGGACTATCTACGAGACCGTTACATTACGTACGGGATGCAGACTGGGGTTAAGAAAAGAAAAATGACGGCGGGAGTAGCGCAGGGCTCGATCCGTGGCCCCGATATTTAGAACGTAGGTTACGATGAGGTGTTGGATCTTTCGATGCCGCCGGGGGTCTATCTGGTCGGCTACGCAGACGATCTGGTCATCGTCATCACGACCAAGGATACACGACTGGCTCAGATGAGGCTGACCCAAGCCACGAAACGGGTGGACGAATGGATGCAAAGTCGGGGACTACAGCTGGCCATGCAAAAGACGGAGTTACTATACCTAACTAGGAAACGGATAGACACGACGATACCCATGACGGTGGGGACGTCCGTTGTGCATCCTGGACGGTCCGCCAAATATCTGGGGGTGACCCTGGATACGAGCATGACCTTCTGGCCACCCAGAAGTGGCGTCGCTGAGAGAGCGGCGTTAAAGACCGCTGCCCTCGCCCGCCTCATGGCAAATACGAAGGGACCGAGACCGAGCGTACGACGACTGCTTATGACAGTGACCAACTCGATGCTCCTTTATGGGGCCGAGATATGGGCGGACGCGACGCGAATAGAGAAGTACCGCAAAAAGATCGCGGCGGTACAAAGACTGGGAGCGCTGCGAATCGCGTGCGCGTACCGCACTGTCTCAGAGGTGGCGGTACTAGTGATCGCAGGGGTTGTCCCAGTAGACCTTCTCGCTCTCGAGCGGAAGAGGATCTACGAGTACAGCGAAGAAAGGGGAAGATCGAGGGCCTCCATAGACGCACGGACGACGACGCTGACATCCTGGCAAACGCGATGGACAGACAGCGACAAAGCCAAGTGGACGAGACGCCTCATAACGGACGTGCGACTCTGGCATAAGAGAGGAGCTGGGGAGGTGAATTTTTACCTGACCCAGTTCCTATCCGGACACGGATACTTCCGCCAGTATCTGCATCGGATAGGGAAGGTAACGACTCCGTCCTGCAGGTACTGCGGACATAATAGAGACGACGCGGAGCACACATTTTTCGTGTGCCCCCGCTGGATAGTCGTGAAACACAGACTACAGACGAAGACAGGTGACATCACACCGGATAACGTCGTGACACTGATGCTGTCAAGCAAACAAAACTGGGACGACATAGCACGCTACGTGACTCACGTACTACAAGGCAAAAAGACTGACGGTTGCCTTGAAAACTGATACAGAAGATGAAAAATAGACAGACCAGATAAGATATATAAGATTGCCGTAGGGCATAGAAACGCCGACCGGTCCGAAGTAATGTGTATAACAGTTCCGGGCCGGATTCCGGTGAACGCCGCGGGAAAGGTTTTGGGTGTTTAGGGGGTAGAAATCCCTCACATCGCGGAGCCCGACGCTTCGTGATGGTCTTAGTGGGCCCCCCTCCATGCGGTAAGCAAGGACGGGGGCCTCGGAAGATTCACCTAGTACCTCGGAAAAACAAAACAAAAAAACCTTCACGTATGTTATTTAACATTTCTATTGGATAATTTAGATGAATATTTTCATATGTTTGATCGACTCCTTTATGTGTTGCATAATCTATACTATAATATGTTATAGTTTCATGATTAATTAAGTTTAATATTTTATTATTTAATATATTTACTTCTTCATTATGTGAAGTTAATATAACATTTTTTGAAAAATCATAATTATTGTTAATATTTTTATAAATTATATGACAAACATCATTTGATTTCCATTCATTAGGAATAATAAATTGATCAATTTTTCCTTCTCCTATATTTAATAAAAATGATGCAAATTCTTTATTTTTAGTACGTACGAGGGGTGTTCAAAAAGTAAGTTTCCCTGCTCCGAGAAAAAAGCAAAACACAATTTTTAGGTTAAAGTAACATATGCATTTATTGTTTGACTTATAAACTATTTTTCTACATAGTCCCCTTGGACTTGAATACATTTTTTATATCTGTTCTCAAGCTTTGACAAACCTTGTTTATAAAAATCCGTGCCTTGTTTTTTAAAGAATAATTTAACGATGTCTTTCGCTTCATCATTTGAATTGTAGTGATGGCCACCCAACCTTTCCTTTAATCTAGGAAAAAGAAAAAAGTCACTTGGTGCGAGATCTGGAGAGTAGGGTGGGTGATCAAAAATTTCCCATTTGAATTTTTCCAGTAAGGTTTGTGTTTTTTTTTGCTGAATGAGGCCGTGCATTGTCGTGAAAAAGCAACACTTTTCTCGATAATTTTCCAGGACGCTTTCGTTTAACGGCACTTTTAAGTTTATTTAGCACTTCACAGTAACGATCTGCATTTATCGTGGTACCGGATTCAAGAAAATCAATCAACAGAACACCTTCGTTGTCCCAAAAAACTGTGGCCATAACCTTACCAGCAGAATACGGGATTTTTGCTTTTTTTGGAGCACTCTCTTCTGATTTCTTCCAAACCATACTTTGTCGCTTCATTTCAGGGTTTGTGTGGAGAACCCACGTTTCCCACGGGGGCTGAGGAGGGGATGAGGAGGGGTGAGGGGGGAGTCTAATAGAATAATAAGTCACGAAATAACGTAAAAAATGACGAAATTTTTCGTTTTTTGAGGAGGAGTGTGAGGAGGGGGTGAGGAGGGTGAGGGGGGGCTACGTGGTAACATTCCTCTATATAATATAGGAAGATATATGATATATCATTCAATATAAAAATATAATCAATTCAATAAATATAAGAGTATATCCTCAACTCTCAAGACTTAACAGATGTAAAAAAAAAATCAAAGCTCTTTAACTTTAAAGCAATTTTCTCTCCGGTGTGAACGTGAAAATTAAAATATTCCTCCTGAAATTTCGGAGATAAAATTCGAATGTCGGAATAGTAATTCCGAAATTAGCAAATTCCTTTGCGGTGTTATGAGTTAACCGTGACTGGATCAGGAGAACACGATTGAAAGAAGTGAGTGGAGCGACATACAAACATCGTTCCACGCTCTTCACCAACGCATGCTCCCCGGATACAATCGAACGAATCTACGCCGTGTGTGAGGACAAGGGGGAGGAGTGCAATCGAACATACGCAAATACACATTTGTTAAGACAAATTGCAAAACTTTTTTACCATGTCTATTGTTTTTTTGTAAGAGTTTTTTAGGAATTGTGTGTCTTCTATACGATTGAGAGTATTACTGTGGAAGTAGATATTTAGCATCTCCGAGAAAGAGCGTTTGAAAAAATTTGGTTCTTTGTCTAAAATTTTGACGTTTTTAAAGTCGATTGCATGTCCAGTTTCTCCACATGTACGGCTAATGCAGAGTTGTTAGAGCAATTTTTTACGGCTCTTATGTGTTCACAAGTCCGCTTTTTTAATTTTCTTTTGCTCATGCCGATATAAGTAGAAGAACAATCTTGGCAATCAATTTTAAACACAATCCCATTAATATCTGACTTTTCAAGGCGATCCTTACCTAAGGTTATTATATTGTTAAATTTGTTAATCGTTTTATTTATCGGAACTATGTTATAGTTATTAGAATGTGAAACTACGAACAATTTTAAACCATATTAAGGAACATTCTGACTCTAATGTAAAACATAAATTTGTAAGTTTGACCAAATTGCTAAGAAGACTCGCTCTCGTTGTCAGCCAAAAACAGTTTTTAACCAACTGCAGAAGTCATGACGTCCTTCCTCGGCATATTCAAAATTCATGTAAGTCAATTCACAACCTCTCATACTTTAGCAATCGAACAAAACGGAAAATCAACCATATATACGGGTACTTACATAAAAAAATTTTAACGTTCGAAATTATTAACATTCACATACGCATCAATTCCATAAAAAAGCAGATAGAATCCTTAAAAACAGAACTATCCGACTTGACTTCGGAAAATTTTGTAACAGTATTTTTAAACAATTACGATCTAACACTGAATAATCAAAAAATTAAACATTCGACTACTCACAATAACAAAATCAACGGCTTACTTTTCTCAAATAATAACAATTACAACCTAAACACGAATTCAAAAGTGCAAAACTCCCAACGTACCACCAACACTACATTAGACCAAAATAATAACGATAACTACCAGGAGAGTATAACTGATACTAAGGATAAATGGTTGGTTAATCTCTCAAATACACAACTACCAACATATGCCATCGATACCCTTAGTCTGGATGAAAAATTCAATTTCACGATTCATTTAGACAAACGCACAATTTTTGATTATACCAAAGACATTGAAAACAACGTTCGTATCAATGACATTAAGAACGGAGTTAGAGAAGATCTTATTGATATCTTTAATAAGTTTATTAAAAACAATAATAAGCATCACATCAGTTTCGAAGACAAAACGATTAAATGCAACCTGTTGAAAACAAAACAGTTCTTAAAATCCAATTCCGATATTTTTATCACGAAAGCCGACAAATGTAACTGTAGTTTGGAATAAAACAGAATATGTGGAAAAGTGTAACTGGCACTCTCTGATAGAAAATATTATGCCACAATTAAAAAATCACCGTTGAATAAATTACAAAAGAATATCATATATTTGATTGATAATTGGAGGGCGAAAGGTGTTTTCAATACTGATGAAAGTTTTTCCTACGTGTCATGGGCCGAAATAGAGCAGACCAATCTTGCTAGAGCCTATACTTTAGTTAAGATACATAAAACTGGTAATCCCATTCGCATCATTGTATCGGCTATCGGCAGTCCTACTTACGCGGTTGATAAAAGCCTATCTCTACTTTTCAATAGACACTTTCCCCGTCCCACATCTACCATAAAAAGTAGCCTAGATCTCAAAAAAATTACTGACGACTTAGTTGTTCCAGATGATTTTAGCTCTCCTCTTTTGATGTTGTCTCTCTCTTTTCCAATATTCCTTCTGATCTCATCCTCCAAGCTCTCACAGAAAAATGGAAGTTTTTAAAAAACAAAATCAACTTATCTAGAGTAGAATTCTTAGATGGGATCAGACTGTTGCTCGATTCGACTTTTTTACAGTTCAACAATAAGTTTTACAAGCAAATTATGGGAGCTCCCGTGGGCTTTTGTACTAGCCCATGGTTTGCAGATATCACCCTGGAACTTTTAGAAACTTCTTGTTTAAATAAACATAAAAATGAGATACTCCTTTTTAAAAGATATGCTGATGATTGTTTTCTAATTACTAACACAAATAAAACAGAGGAAATTCTCACTTCTTTCAATAGTTATAATAAACATTTACAATTCACCATAGAAAGGGAAAATAACAAAAGCATAAGTTTCTTAGATATTAAACCCATCAAAACAGACCATAATAACATCATAACAAACTGGTACCGAAAGAACACTGCCTTTGGACGTTATATCAGTTACCTCTCACACCATCCTCAATCACAGAAAATAGCCATCATTTATAATTTAGTTGACAAATCCATTAAACTTTCACACCCACAATTTCACCAGAGAAACCTATATACAGTTAAACATTACCTTCGTTGCAATTCCTATCCAGAACACATTATAAATAAATACATCAAGAGAAGACTAAAGGCCATTGACAATTACCATCCTAGTAACCACACCAACAAACGGTCCATTTTCCTTAAAGATAAAGTAGTACTTCCTTATATTAAACACCTCACTCCAAAAATCAATAATATCCTACATAAATATAACATAGTTCCGATAAATAAAACGATTAACAAATTTAACAATATAATAACCATAGGTAAGGATCGCCTTGAAAAGTCAGATATTAATGGGATTATGTTTAAAATTGATTGCCAAGATTGTTCTTCTACTTATACCGGCATGAGCAAAAGAAAATTAAAAAAGCGGACTTGTGAACACATAAGAACCGTAAAAAATTGCTCTAACAACTCTGCATTAGTCGTACATGTGGAGAAACTGGACATGCAATCGACTTTAAAAACATCAAAATTTTAGACAAAGAACCAAATTTTCACAAACGCTCTTTCTCGGAGATGCTAAATATCTACTTCCACAGTAATACTCTCAATCGTATAGAAGACACACAATTCCTAAAAAACTCTTACAAAAGAACAATAGACTTGGTAAAAAAGTTTTGCAATTTGTCTTAACAAATGTGTATTTGCGTATGTTCGGTTGCACTCCTCCCCCATGTCCTCACACACGGCGTAGATTCATTCGATTGTATCCGGGGAGCATGCGTTGGTGAAGAGCGTGGAGCGATGTCTGTATGTCAATCCGCTCACTTCTTTCAATCGTGTTCTCCTGATCCACTCTAGCGAGAGCCCTGACTGTGTCTCCCACTTTGTCTCCTTCCCCCTCCCTTTTCCTATCCTTTACAAAATTACTTATATGAATTCGCTATCTCTCGTTCAGTGTTGCTCCAAGTTCACGTAACCAACGTTCTTGTGGCGGCAATGAAGGTGAGACGAAAGGAAGGAAGTAAGTCTTTTGTAGTTTTTTATTTATTTTTGAACAACAATTTTATTTTTTTAATGGCTTAATTGGGTGTTTTTCTAAAAATTTCATTCTAGCACATTGGTCCAACAGATCATACAAAAATGTTCCTCGTGCGATTAAAATTTCGACGTTAACGATACCAAACGGTAGAATTTAACTTTATATGGTAACAAAAAAAAATTTTTCCTCGAACTAAGTTAACATTCTTTTTATATTTTTTTATATTTTATTATATTAAATAATTGATTGTAGCCCTGAAGAGGAGAGTAACATTCACTCTCGAAACGTCGGCATAAATAAAGTATTTTGCCTAATATCTCGTTCGTTGAGGTCCATTACTTTAACTAATAAAATTTTACAATGATAATTTGGAATATTTCAAGTCATGTGCGACATTGCCATTATGCGAAAAATTTATTAAAGCAGCGACAGGAAATAAATCAGCACGCTTAAAATTACAGGTGATGATACCTACTCAAATAAATAATTTGAAAATGAATTTAATATATATCGTGGACCCAAAGTTAATAAAAGAATGTATAATCGGGATTGATTCACAAGAGAAATTAAAAATGATAATTAATGCTGAGGCAAAAAATATAAAGATTACGGTAAATGATAAAACAGAGTCGATATCGTATAATACAGTTAGCATGATTGATTTAAAACAATATTCTACTTTGAATATTATTGAATGTATTGATGGCGAAAATGACCATAAATCATTACATTCAAAGGCGAATCTTGGGTTCTGGATTACTGAATGTCTTGATGGCGATAATGACCACAAATCATTACATTCAAAGGCGAATCTTGAATACCACGATTTCATCGACAATGAGTTCGATATCACTATTAATGAGATCGAACAAAAAGTTAATACAAGCGACATATTATCGATCGAACCAAAACAAACTTTAAAAAAGTTAATAATACAATATAAACTCGTATTTCTAAAAAAGCCAGGGTTAATTAATAATTATACTCATGTGTTACGTCTAGAAGACAATACACCATTCTTTTCAAAACCGTACCCGGTACCAATTCATTACAGAGAAAGGGTAGAAAAAAAAATTGACAAAATGCTAAAATTAGGTATCATTAGACCTTCTCAAAGTAACTATATTAGTAACTATATTAGCCCGATGTTAGTCATCCCAAAGAAAAAGGACGACATATGATTGGTTTGCAAAGCATTAAATGTATCAAGTTCACAAAAGGAACAATTACATAAATTTTTCGACGTATATGACGGTCCGTACTTGATAAAAAAGAAGATTAAAGAAATAATTCAGTCAATTCCGACAAGATCCGTTGGGAGCAACACAACACCTTTGTAGTTTCGAATTTTTACGCTTGCTCCCAACGGATCTTGTCGGAATTGACTGAATTATTTCTTTAATTACTGCAATGGGGAGTACAATCGTGAATACGATTAACCACACACTGGATTAAAAAAGAAGATTGCTGAAGGTACGTATATCATCACAGGCGAAGATGGCAAGGAGAAAGGCCAGTTTCATATGAAAAATTTGAAACCTTATTTCGAAAAAGATTGTAATTAGAATCTTAATGTAATTAAAATATTGTAATGAAAAAAGATGAAATGTAAAAAATTAATAAATAAAATTTAGAAAGTCAAGCTCGCACTAAAAGGAAATATTTGAAATGTACATAGTTGAATAAGTATAGGAAGAAATGACGAAAACAGCGAATGTTACGAAATAAAGATAGAAGTAAAAAATAGAGAAGGTTACAGAAGTAAACAACGTTAAGAGAAAGTGATGGCAAGTACATAAACATACACACACACACAAAAACAAATACTTAAACGAGAACAAAATATACTTAAACCTTGACACGAAGAAATCAGTCGGCTAGTAGCCTTTTCGAAGAGCATACCGAGTTACCCAAATAATAGAAATGGCAACGCGAAAATGCAGTAGTGCCACTCAGACCTAAACACCGAATTGGTGAGGTTATCAAATAGCGCGACTCAAACGGGCCCGACCCCGTGGCAAGCCACGGCAGAAGCACAGGTGCATCGAATGGGCCAAGGGGTGAACAACGGTTGGTGGGAAGAGGGTAGAACAACCCAAACGAGCCGGCTATTGGGGAGGCAGTCAAAGGCAACACAAACGCCAACGGAAAAAAATTACAAGAAAATGGAAAGGACCAGAGCGCCAAATAAGGTGGTCAAAGCGCAAAAAAGACGATGGAATGAAGAGCCAAAGTGTCACAAACACACAATGACAAAAAGAAAAGTGCGAAGTCTAATCCGATTTTGTTTTCTTTCTTTGTTTGATTTGTTTTTCGAATTTAGAGCCAGTCAAAAAAAAGAACACAGGCATATTAACAAACCGGGATAATTTGAAGGATACTTCGGATTTACATATATGACTAAAAAAGGCAGAAACAAAAAATAGGAAAAATAAATAATATAGTATTTCAAAATATCAAACGTCTTTGTCATTTTATTCTCCAAAAAACATCTAACAAATAAGGGAGCATAAGCTCAAAACAAAAAAATTTTTTTTAGAGATATGGAAAAAATTAGAAATACAAAACAAAATATAAATAGTATAATTACATTACAAAAAGTTTAAATCATTTGCTTAACTTTGCTCATATAGGGGGACAAATTTACAATTTAGAAATAAATGATTTAACATTATATTACATTATGTAGCATGACTTAAAAAATAATTAATGATATCATATTATGTTGTATATACGTTTAAGATCATCTGGACTTTACCGAATTGAACAAAATCTCTGCATTCATTCAATTTTGTTCGAGGGGGGAGATGTAACAGTCCAGTTCGCGCATCTAACACGTGAGGGGTATATCACGCGAGCATGCGCACAGCCATCGCCTAGGCTGTAGTATAGTATCACCGAGAGAGAGCGGTAGAGGAAGAACAACTGGCATTCCCACTACTCCGCATGAGTGCGTGAGGAGGGGGGCAGAGGGGATTGAAATCTTTCGCTCAAGAAAAAACTGCAAAAATCATACTCTTCGCTAGAAAAATATCTAAACGAAATAGATGGCATTTTTCCGGATGATGACAGCCAAATGAGTAAATCCTGACTGCAGGCTTGCTCTTACAGCACATCTCTTGACTGTGGCTCCCTAACCATCACATGGACCTTTTCCATGAGCTGTGGCAAAAAAATAACATTCAGCTTCAATGTTAAATGTAATTGATGGTATGCTACATTAATAGTATTTTTATAATGTTTGTATTGTTGTCGAGCTCCATCAGAGAAATAAAAAATTTTCTTCACCATATTAAAAGTTGATTTCAAAAATTCTATCAAGATTTTATGAAATCCGTAAACTGCAATGCTGTTATGATATAATACCTCCGAAATTATAACCAAAGTTTTATGACTTGTCAGTTCATCATCTTTATAATAAATTACAGTATTGTAGATGGTTGTCTGGTCGTTGTTCCAATGGTATCCAGGTATCGCATTTTGTACTATGAATGCATAATTTTCAGTAAAATCAACTTGTATTTGGAATTCTCCTTCCTTCAAATTATTTTTCAATTCCTTTGAATATCTAGATTGCTCACATTCAACAAACGAATGAGGCAACAATTCTAATATTTTTGCACAAAAATAGGGAATAAAATCATGAAAATTTTTAATAACTTTTTCTAAAGTTGGCTTCGGATTGTTGAACCATTGTTTGAAGGTAACTAATTCTAAATTTTCATTTTCGAAAGTTTTCTCCAAAAATGATTCGAGAGCATTCAGTCCTGGACATAATTCACACTTTCTAAAAAAATAATTCTCTGACGCGTTATCACATAATATGATTTGAAAACAATCCTTGTAAGAAGATATATGAATCGACTTGTTTTCAGTAATAGTATGGAAAGAACCGGCTGTAAAATGACATTCAAAATTTAGAATTCAAATTTTTGTCTAATTTATACACTAATGTTGTAACAGTGTGAAAATATTATTTTGATTACTTTCTATATAAATAAAGTAACAAAAATTACACTAGAATAATGCGATAAATGTCAATATTATTAAATACAAATTAAAAATATAATTTAACCCTTTGTTGCACATATTTTTCTATTCAGTGATTTTACTTGAAAACTCTTACTCGGAGGTTTTCAGGGTCGCTGATCACAAATCTGAAGTCAGATTTTTGAAATTTTCAATTCAAGATGGCGTATTCAAGATGGCGGTTCCGAAATTTCGAAAAATATGATGTACAAGTTTAAAAATCACGACTCAGGGGTTTTCGGGGTCGCTGATCACAAATCTGAAGTCAGATTTTTGAAATTTTCAATTCAAGATGGCGGATTCAAGATGGCGGTTCCGAAATTTTGAAAAAATATGATGTACAAGTTTAAAAATCACGACTCAGGGGTTTTCGGGGTCGATGATCACAAATCTGAAGTCAGATTTTTGAAATTTTCAATTCAAGATGGCGGTTCCGAAATTTCGAAAAATATAGATGTACAAGTTTAAAAATCACGACTCAGGGGTTTTCGGGGTCGCTGATCACAAATCTGAAGTCAGATTTTTGAAATTTTCAATTCAAGATGGCTGATTCAAGATGGCGGTTCCGAAATTTCGAAAAGTATAGATGTACAAGCTTAAAAATCACTACTCAGGAGTTTTCGGGGTTGCTGACTACGAATCTGTTATTATATTTTGTAGGTCTTCATAATAGATCTAATATGGCGAGTACTAAGATATAAACTGTGGTTAAAATATTGGTGACTTTCGAAAATTTACTCTTTCTTGGTGTAACCCAGAGCTAACGACGAGGACGTAAAAGAGTACTAGCTCCACTTTTTTTGTTCTTTTTTTTGTTTTTTTGTTTGTTTTTTTTTATTTTTTTTTTATTTTTTTTTTATTTTTTTTAATATTTTTATATTTTTTTCTCCAGTTTTTATACGTTTATTTAACATTTTACAAATATTTTTTCGTATATTTGCCTTTGATTTTGCCCATGAAGTTGTGAAAAAGTAAGCGTTCTTCTTGACCTAAGCGTGGTAACTTTGGAAACAATTTCTATCTTGCAAAAGACATAATGGTACATCGCAGGTCACACATTTCCATTTCGTTCTCCTTTGATCCTTTTTTGTACTGCAATGAGCACATCGTTTTGCGCTATCAATAGAAACAGGCATATGAGCTGCTTGATTACGTCTTTTCTCTAAAGATACTTGTGGTTTCTGATACCGGCAATCCTCCGAAGTATCAGATTTGCGCTTTCGACCGTTGGCAGTTGGAATTTTGTGTCCTACCATTTGTTCTACTAAATTTAATCGAAATTTTTTCAAATTCAACGTCGGCTTTATATCTTTTTCTCTGTACAAAATATATGCATTACTTATTGTTAGATCGAGAAAATGCCAAAATAATCTAAACCACCACTTTTTAGATTTACGATCAATTTTATAAACTGAAATAAGTCGATCAGCATAATCCACATAGCCCATATGCTTATTATAATCTGAAGAGATAACAGGGCAACTGACACATTTTAGAGAACCGTCTTTTTGTCTACGATTCACGGTAGTGACTTCAGATGCATCATGATAGTTGGATAAAAAATAAACCGGTTTCTTATCCATCCACTTGATCCAGGTAAGACCTGTCTTAGTAGTCATGAATTCATACTCTCCTATGTCCATCTTTTTTTTGGATTTTTTATCATTGATCTTCGTTGGTAGACCAGAACGATTCTGCCGAACTGTGCCACATGCATATATGTTATCTTCTTTCAAAGATGAAAGAAGTTGAACCCCTGTAAAAAAATTATCGAAATATACGTGATGGTTACCACCAACAAGTTCTCGTGTAAGGTCTTTTAAAACTCGTGCTCCCAATTGTTTTTCAGTGTTGTCTGTTTTTCCAATATAGATTTGAAATTGGCATACATAACCAGACTCATCTGCGCGAGTCCAGCACTTATATCCGCGTTTTATAGGTTTAGCTGGCATATATTGCTTCATAGTACTTCTTCCCTTGAATTTTATCATAGACTCGTCAACAGACTGGTACTTACTAGGATTGAAACTTTCTTTGAAGGTTTGCGAAAGCTCATCTAAAAGTGGTCTTATCTTATACAGTTTATCGTAATTTTGATCACCTTTTTTTGGTTCTTTAGAGTTATCGTTGATATGCAAAAGAGACAGAAAAAAACTAAAACGATTGACAGTCATGAGAGAAGATATGTAAGAGTCACGTAGCTGAGGATTTTCACTCCAATAATCACGATAAGATGGTAATTTTTTGATTCCCATTAGAATGTTAATACCTAAAAATATTTTTAATTCTTCTTTTGAAATGGGATTTTGCTTACTCTTTTTTGGGAGATGTATAGATTAGTTTGATCTACAATATGATCCAATAGATCAGAAGAAAATAAACAAGAGAATATGTCAAATGGTGATTTCGCTGTATCTGGAATATTTGGACCAAAGCTTTTAGAAAACATAACATCCGATCTTGGCCGACTAACAGATTCCCAAATATGTGATGCATTTGAATCACCAATGTCTTCTACATCCATTGATTCTTGTTCGTCAGCATTACTGTCTGCAGCAGAAACACTTTCGACCATAAGTGATCTTGAGTTCACAACGTCTTCTTCATTATCAGAATCTTGAAGACCATCAACCGATTCAGAATCGCTAGGAATTTCGGTTGTAACAACATTTTTTTTTCTCCCCATGTTTATAACTTGTGGTAAGAATAAAACTTTGAATACTTTCAAATTGCAAAAACTTACTTTTATAAGAAAAAATATAAGTTCTCGAAGACAAGTAAAAATACAAAACTAGTTTTAGTTTTTATCGATACTTATAGCATTTACGCAATGAAAAATGATTGTGAGAATTCATCAAAATATTTTTAAGGATTGTAAAATAGTATATTGTGTAACAAGTGCGGTAAGTTGTCAATAGCGCACGCGGGCGTGTTGGCGCACGAGCGTAGCAAGCTGAAGCGTGTTTTAGAGCAAATAACGCACGTAGTGTGTAATTGGCCATTTTGCGTACTGAAATCATGTAAATTCTCTTTTTATTACAGGAAGATGTGAGAAAAATCTAAAATTACCTCTAAATGTATCAACTTACTATTTTTATATATAATTTTAATATCAAATTTGTAATAGAAAAATCAATAAAATGAATAAATAAAATCGACAAATTTTCAAAATTAAAATGAATTTTTAAAATCTCATCTACAATTTCGACGATTTACATGTAAATCTAAACTACATTTAATTTTTATAAAGCAATTTCGAATTCGATTCAGCACCGAGTAGTGATTTTTAAGCTCGTACATCTATTTTTTTCAAAATTTTGAAACTACCATCTTGGATCCGCCATCTTGAATTGAAAATTTTACAATTTTGACTTTAAATTTGTAATCAGCGACCCCGAAAACCCCTGGGTAGAGATTTTCAAATTGATACATCTATTTTTTTCAAAATTTCTGAACCGCCATCTTGAATACGCCATTTTGAATTGAAAATTTCGGAATTCGGACTTCATATTCGTAATCAGCGACCTCAAAACCCTCGAGTAGAGATTTTCAATTTGTTATACTGGTTAGATTTTTCAAAAATGAATTTTTTCGAAAAAAATGGCATTTTTTATGTTTGTTTACTTATATAACAATTATAATAAACAATTATGACGAATAAACCATTTCCCTATATTCTCTTACTGATAATTTAGTATACGAACCAAAAAAAACGGACATTAATACGTTAACAATTGATTAAATAGCGAAAATCTGAAGTTAAGTTGGTGGTAACCAACGTTACCACCGTGCAACAAAGGGTTAATAAATTTAATAAAACTTGAAAATATTTAATAAATATCACAATTCATATAAACTCACGCAGTATCTATTATATTAGATAACAAGATAGAAAATTATTGATTCAGAAAATAAAACAACAATTTATGATAATCTCACAATGATAAACTCACCAAGTAGCATAAGCTTTACATTTTGGTAATAGGAGTATACACAAATGCTGTGTGTCCCACTGCTGTCAGCTAGAACACAGTTTTTTGGTCTACGTAAGGAGAACTTAGTCAATTCAAGGACTTCATCTGCATATTCTTCTTTGAATAACTTATACAGTTCCTTTAAATTCAACAGTAAAAGTCGCTTCTGTATTTTGTTTTTCACCATCTGTATTTTGCATAATAATGTAGTCTTTCATTCCAGGTAATAGAACACTGGTATCATCCCTTGAATGTTTTTTATTATATTTACTTCATCTTCAGATAATGTATGATCAACAAATATTAATATCAAAATATTAACCCCTTAACTGGTGCGACTTTACAACTTTTCGTGCCAAAACTGGTAACCGTAAATAATAATTCTGATGTCAGATTCAGATTCAGCGACCTCAAAAACAGTTGTATACCAAGTTTTGTCCAAAACCGTTGGGAATTGCAAAAGTTATTCAAATATGTACATACATGATCCATTGCCAGATTTGGCACGACTTTTTTTTTACATATATGATCCATTTCCAGTTAAAGGTTTAACATAAGGATGTTAAAACAAAATTTATTTTTTAAATAAATTTATTATATCATACCTCGTTTGGGAGGGGGGATGACATATTGTATATACCTTTATCACACAACAAGTGCCTGGCTTTTTCCACTATACGTCTAGAAATATTAAAATGTTAAATAATGTTGGATGTGTTCCAAGATGTTGGAAGAAGGGTTACGATTTGTATTTTTTGCTCATTGGTACTCTTATTGACTAGTTCTTTCAAATAATTAAATAATTTAAATGAATTAAATACAATCTGTGTAGGTTATAACGATCCCAAGTCTCTCACATTATACTTCATAAGATTATAAATCACAAAAAACTTTATTTTATCATACTATGGAATTCTGCTTACCGGCGCAAGCACCTTAAAACAGTACTCGACGCGTCATCTAGGAAATAGCATAAGTACCCCGTAGGAGGTAACTAGATGAGCACCCGAGGCCTGTTGATAAAGCGGGAGGTCTACGATTCAAACCTTTTTCGCCTATTAATAAATGTATTCCGCATGCCTAATTAATCAATTATATAAACCATAGATCTACTAACCCGACCTGTATTTAATACTAATGTAAAGACTGGCAGGATTACGATCATGTTCGCAACAATTTGATTTTCGCGCCGCGATACTATAGAGACTCGGAGAATATTATCTCTAGCTAAAGGCACGAGCATCCACGTGTTGGCTGGCGCAATTAGACAAGAACAGCCCGATGGGCGGCCACATGTGCGCGAGTGAAATTGATAGTGCAAATGACTGTTTAATTTATATTTATTGCTAATCCACTCTCAGATATAAACAGAACCTTTTCTTTTATTAAGTTCGATGTTGCGCATCTGGTTATCCATATGTCTAGGCCGAAAACCTCCTACTTAAGGGGACGCCGAACAGTGGTCTGTGGTATCAAAAAACGGTTAAAAATCCCGCTTCAACTGGATTTGCATGATAAAAATTTAAAACAAATTTTTCAACACAGCTGAAGTGATGACGAATCGAAAACCGCTACACTTTACCTCGATTAAAGTTCCTAACGATCACCCCAAGCTTCCAAATTATTGAAAAAACAATTATTATATTTTCTACTTTACAGCATTTTGGAAACCCACTTCTTCTCATGGAAAAAATCTGAAAAATAGTTTTATGTTAGTCTAGTATGCTATATAAATATGCGTTTCATATATATAGTCCAAGCAATAGGGGGAAGAGGTTACAGAAATTCAAACCCGGATAAAAAAAATATGGCTGTATAGGAAATTAAATTCTGAATCACATTTCTGTTTCATACAACCGCAGCCGAAGTGGCGAACTTGGTCAAAAAAATTCGTAAAGTTGGAAAAAACGGTTTTTCGCCAATAAAAAAAAAAACTATAACTCGGATAAAAAAAAATTAAATGAGGAAGTTGTAGGTATTAAAAAGATCTATCGATTCATGTAATACATGTATATCGATTTTTGTTACTTTTCGAGATATATCGAAAAAACCTCTAAAAATCGGGTTCTCTAGTACTCGGTCAATTTTATGCCTGGATACTTTATATTTACTGTAAGTATAACTCATAGCAAAGCAAAAAAGCACGTTTTTGAAAAATTTAAAAATATTCATTATTTTTCGAGATATATCGATTTTTCGAGAAAAAGGCGCTCTCCAAAATTGGCTATTTCGCGTCGACGGATGGTCGTACATATCTATCATGTTATAATTATAACGAATTTTTCAATTTTAATGCTCAAAAAATCACTTTGAAAAAGTATCCTCTTTTTTGGAAGTGTTTTTTTCGTATAGCTTCTTCAATTTTTATTTTATAGTAATGGCTATTATGGCAATCAATTACTGACATTTTTTCGCGCATTTAAAAAAAAAAAGTTTCTACGACCATCAGTAATTAAATATTTACGAAACGAAATTAAACAAATTAGTAATAACATAAATTTGAAAAATATACTTTATTAAAATATTATTTTATTGCATAATTACTTATAAAATGTGTGTGTGTGTGTGTGTGTGTGTGTGTGTGTGTGTGTGTGTGTGTGTGTGTGTGTGTGTGTGTGTGTGTGTGTGCAAATACATATGTATATTTAAAATGGATTAGTCATCTGACGTCCGTTATATGTCCCCACTTCGACAGTATAAAATACTATAGCTTCAAAGTAGCTACTCTAAAGGAAGCTATAGGAAGTGATTACAACGGTCTTTATACCTGCGTTCATTCAAATATAGTCTCATGGCTTAGTGTTTACTGAATGGTTGGAGTTCAAACGTGCAATAAGTGTCCTTGTATTTTAAACGTCTCCGTGTAAATCCCGTTGTAAATTTTTATATAGCAAACAAATGTAAACAAGAATGACAGTGAACATTCACTTTACAGTTGTGAAAGTGTCATTTTCGTACAGCCGGAATTCCCATCATAAAAGCCATAGAACCTTAGGGATACTTAGAAGTGACGGTATTCCCAGTCATTAAGGCTCTTAATCCGGGACGCCGATATCATTTTGGAGAAAGTGTACGAATTCACGCCTGATTTGCAGCCCTTGTCGACAGAGTGGGGAGAAAAGGGAGCAGAGCAGGTAGAATTCGAGGTTTAGAAGGAATAAATGGTTAAGTTCGTCTCAGTTTGTGGAGTAGAGCAGATCATTTGGAGCAGCATATAAGCAGTGTATAAGTTTTATTCAATGAAAAATCATTTGTTTCTTTAATTTGTTTTGTCAATCGTCTACGAAATAGTGTACAGTATTATACAAAACGTACGTTGACTACAAGTGGCAAGTTATTTCTTATTCTTTTTGGTGAGTATAGATTTCATAATATACTACCTACATGGCAATATGCCTTACTTGCTGACGATCGTTAAAATATAGGCTCTTGCTATTTGACCGTCAGATGTAAAATACATTGTCTCAAGGTATCACCTGATTGTTGTGTTTGTTTTGTTTTGATGATTGACTAGAGAAACTATATTCTCTAGTATATAGATATGCATAGCGTACAAGAATCTGACGGTCAAATAGCAGAGACGTAAAATATATATTGCGAATAAATAATTTAAAAATTAAGTCACAAGTGTAATAACTAGCGTAATAAAAAATTTTATTTTTGAACTATTTTCTCAAATCCATTTCGTTAAGTAAATTATAATTGAGCAAATTGATTATTAATAATAGAAAATTTTTGGTTTACAGATATACCCGCAAAATGGCAGAGAGTGAACGTGAAGTATGTATTTTATGCGATAAGGAAATGGAGGAAGGAATAATTCACATTGGTGAGAAGCCGATAAAATCACTTATTAAAGCGAGTAAAGAGATCGGAGATAGAAAACACTTGAAAATGGAACACTTGTTATTTCTGAAGGTTCATAAAGCCTGTCAAGTTCAGTATCTCAAACCATCCAATATTAAAACTCAAAAGCAGAGAATTTTAAATAGAATAAAACAAACAAGAAAAGATAACAATGAAGCTCGCAAGTTTGATTTCAGTTCATTATGCTTTTTCTGTGGTACTGATGCAAACTGACACTCATAAACGACCAATAAAATTAGTTTCCAATGATAATATTAAAGAAAATATTTTTAAAATATTGGAATCTCGACCAGATGATGATTTTCATAAAAAGTTAAGAGTACGATTAGAACATACAGTTGACCTAGAGAAGAAAAAAGGGCGTTATCATGCTAAATGTATGCGAGGATTTAACTACACACAGTCTACAAATGAAGTTCACGGCCTTATGGATGAAAATGTGTCTACAGTGGTACATCACATTATTAACCACATTCTTAAAAATTCTGAAGATTCGCAGTTTTCTCTGAAAGAAATGGTATAAGATGTCCGTCACAACTTGCCCCGTATTGACGCCATAAAAGGCCATCTGTTAAATTATTTTGAAGACAATATAGTTATGTACTCAGTACCGAACGATACAATAATATGTTTCGTTAATAAGAAAGGAACGATACTTGATGATAAGTGGTACAAAGAAAAAGCCGGCACGGATGAAGAAGAGCGCCTTAGAATAGTAGAAATGGCTGCAGAAATAATTTGTCAAGATATAAGAAGTAAGCATTATGATACAGACAGGTATAATGCACTAAGCTCCTTCTTAAATGACGTGGAAAGAGATATTCCTAAAACTTTACAGGTATTTTTAGATAGTCTTATAAAAAAACATAAGCGGTCAGAACACTCACTACAAAATAAATGGTCTCAAAGAGTTTCAACTATTGCGCACATTTTTATATCTTGCGTCAGACTTCGAAAATTTTTGTCGTCAGTATTATTAGGTTTGTCATCTGCAATACATAAAACATTTGCTGCGACAGGTCTTTTAGATGCGTTATCGTATTTAGGACTATGTGCATCTTACCACGAAACTCTTCTATTCGAATCATCTGTTGTAAACGCGGACTCTAATGATGCCTTCGAAAAGCTTCTTGACCTAAATATAGAAGAAGAGGGACAAGAAAATGAGGAAGATAATAATCCAACAAAGAGGAGAAAAGTTTTGTGAACATAAGACATCTATAGAAGACTATTTTCATTATGATGAATGTATACATATTTTATAAATAATTATTTAATAAAATAATATTTTAATAAAGTATATTTTTCAAATTTATGTTATTATTAATTTGTTTAATTTCGTTTCGTAAATAATTAATTATTGAAATAATAAAAATAATTTTGTAGTAGAAAAGTTAAAGTCTTATAAGCAAAATACTGTTGTAATAATAAACATTTATTTAAATAACGAAAATAGTACAACAAAAATTATAACTTAAGGCGGTCTTACACCTAAAAATTTTGAAAAAATCAAAATTTTTTTTTATTGAATTTTTTGATTATATATGTTATTTCGAACCTAAAAAAACTATAGTTTGGATCAATAATTAAAAAAGTTTTAAATAAACCGCTGAAAGAGCTTACTATCTTTAAAATGACGAGAAAATTGATTTTCTTGTTTTTGCCTTTTTTATAGACTTCTGATAGGAAAACGTTATTTACTTAAATGTGTTATAAAATATCAAAAAACATTATTTATATAAGTATATACTTATATAAATCCTTATATAAGGATAAAAAAAATAATTAAATTCACACACAGTATTTATTATAAAAATTAAATAAACCATATTGTGGAATTCGAAATCCAATGGAATCGTCTTGTGACCATTTCCCACTTCTACTTCTAGTAAAGTGACATTCCGTGACCGAAATTCGACAGCAATTCACTATATTAATACTCCCTTTTGTACCTATACCTATATATATAACTAATGCCAATGTAAACACAGTGGCACAGCCGCACAGCTGACAGCTCAAAAGCTCAAATGAGCAGAGATACATAACTATGTGATTTCAACAGTTTATTTTGCAGAGTTTTGGCTTCCTCAAATAGAAATATTTTTTCATAATGTTTCATTATTTATATTCATAAGTGAATTTAGGACTGAAAATTTAATGAATTATATGTGAAGATATATATGTAAAAGTATTTATAATTGTGATTATAATACAAGCGTGCAGTGACAGTTTTGTTTAAATTTGGAAATTATAGCTTCAGTTCAAGATGCATGAGATTGCTGTATGAAAGTTAATACAGAAAAATAAGTGGATTTAGTCAAGTATTTGAAGGAAGAAGCTGTAATAATTCTTTACGGATAAAAATAAATACATCTTTTTTCTAAAAAAGATGAAAGTGAAATAATTGAGTTTAGCTTACTATAGGATATAATTCAATTCAGAAGAGTTGTGAATTACAATAAGTGTCAAGATGTATCTACGCAGAAAAGCGACAAGCCTGCTTAGCACACAAGAAATATATAATACAGGCTTGAATTCAAGATATATTTAATATACAATATGCGTAATCAAATGATCATTGACAGAATGGGTTTATCGGCTTTTATGTATTTATGTACTTTTGGCCATAACAGTGATGGCTTCTTAAGTTGCGATTAGGATTTCATATATCATAAGACCTGCTGCATATTCTACATTAATCATAGTATAATAAATAATAATATAACTTAGTACAATGTGTTAAAAAGTGAAGGACAGATTGTTAGCAATAACTTTGAATGGAATGCATGCTGTTAGATTAGCAATAACTTTTAAAGGAACGGATGCATGCAAGGTGCCAGAGCTTCTGTTTCAACATATTTATATAGAAGGACATATCTTAAGTGTAGAAGAAACTCAGTTTCATGAAGGGAAAAAAATTGGGAAACTAATGGCTGGTTATTTTTGAAGTTTTATCGTATTTTTCTTTGTAGGCTTATTTCTCAAAATGTCATTATTTAAAGTTTGGCATTACTTTAAAAAAACTATTCCATTGATTTTGATGGGAGACAGCCTGAATTACTTGCAATTTATTCATCTACACTCTAAACGCAAAAGAGTACAAATTGGACAATTTAAGTGTAAAACGTCAATTTTCTACTTTATAAAAGAGCAAAATGCAGATTTTATCCGTTAAGAGGGTTAACATGTGCATTTTACACTTTATAAAGATTAAATTCATACTTTTACTCGTTTGCCAAAGAGTAAAGTCTATGTTTTACGCTTTATAAAGAGTAAAAAGGTATATTTTTCGTTCAAAAGGTTAATTTGATACTTTTACTCCATTGCTAAAGAGCAAAATCTCCGTTTCCCTCTTTATAAAGAGTAACAAATTATACTTTCCGATCAAAAGATTAAATGGATTCTTTTACTTTTTTGCGAAAGAGTAATACAATCTACGTTTTCTATTTTATTTGTTAAAAAGATTAGTTTAACTCCAAGTAGGCGGGGGATGTGACTTCCACGCATATACGGGTGCACGTTAGACGTGTATACATGGCAAAATAATTATTTAAATAATTCCTAACCCCAAGTAGGCGGGAGATGCGAGTTCCACGTGTATGCGGGAGCGCGTCATACGTTTATACAAGGCAAAATAATTATTTATATAATTCCTAGCATCAAGAAGGCGGGGGATGCGAGTTGCTCGCGTATATGGAAGCACGTCAGACGTGTATACAAGACAAAATAATTATTTATATAATTCTTAATCCCAAGTAGACGGGGGATGCGACTTTCACGCATACACGGGAGCGCGTTAGATGTGTATACAAGACAAATTAATTATTTAAATAATTCTTATCCCCAAGTAGGCGGGGATGCCAGTTCCACGCGTATATCGGAACGCGTTAGACGTGTATACAAGACAAAATAATTATTTATATAAATCCTTACCCCAAGTAGCCGGGGGATGTGACTTCCACGCATATATGGGTGCGCGTTAGACGTGTATACATGGCAAAATAATTATTTAAATAATTCTTAACCCCAAGTAGGCGGGGGCTGCGAGTTCCACGCGTATAAGGGAGCGCAGTAGACGTGTATACAAGGCAAAATAATTATTTATATAATTCCTAACCCCAAGTAGGCGGGGGATGCGAGTTCCACGTGTATGCGGGAGCGCATCAGACGTTTATACAAGGCAAAATAATTATTTATATAATTACTAACCCAAAGTAGCCGGGGGATGCGAGTTCCACGCGTATACGGAAGCGCGTTAGACGTGTATACAAGACAAAATAATTATTTATATAAATCCTTACCCCAACTAGGCGGGGGATGTCAGTTTCACGCGTAGACGGGTGCGCGTTAGACGTGTATACATGACAAAATAATTATTTAAATAAATCCTTACCCCAAGTAGGCGGGGGATGTGACTTCCACGCATATACGGGAGCGCGTTAGACGTGTATACATGGCAAAATAATTATTTAAATAATTCTTAACCCCAAAAAGGCGGGGGATGCGAGTTCCACGCGTATACGGGAGCGCGTCAGAAGTGTATACAAGGCGAAATAATTATTTATATAATTCCTAGCATCAAGAAGGCGGGGGATGCGAGTTGCACGCGTATATGGAAGCACGTCAGACGTGTATACAAGACAAAATAATTATTTATATAAATCCTTACCCCAACTAGGCGGGGGATGTCAGTTTCACGCGTAAACGGGTCCGCGTTAGACGTGTATACATGATAAAATAATTATTTAAATAATTCTTAACCCCAAGTAGGCGGGGGATGCGAGTTCAACTCGTATACGGGAGGAAGTCAGACGTGCATACAAGAGAAAGTAATTATTTATATAGTTCCTAACCCCAAGTAGGTGGGGGATACGAGATCCACGCGTATAGGGATACGCGTTAGGCGTGTATACATGGCAAAATAATTATTTAAATAATTCTTAACCCCAAAAAGGCGGGGGATGCGAGTACCACGCGTATACGG
This sequence comes from Torymus aiolomorphi, assembly GCA_036365515.1. Classification (NCBI taxonomy): domain Eukaryota; kingdom Metazoa; phylum Arthropoda; class Insecta; order Hymenoptera; family Torymidae; genus Torymus; species Torymus aiolomorphi. Next base: position 57,378,986 of record CM070877.1, on the reverse strand, counting down.
GAGCGCGTCAGAAGTGTATACAAGGCAAAATAATTAGTTATATAATTCCTAACCCCAAGAAGGCGGGGATGACAGTTCCACGTGTACATCGGAGCGCGTTAGACGTGTATACAAGGCATAATAATTATTTATAGAAATCCTTACCCCAAATAGGCAGGGGATGTGATTTCCCCGCATATACGGGTGCGCGTTACACATGTATACATGGCAAAATAATTATTTAAATAATTCTTAACTACAAGTAGACGAGGGATGCGAGTTCCACGCATATACGGGAACGCGTTAGACGTGTATACATGGCAAAATAATTATTTAAATAATTCCTAACCCCAAGTAGGCGGGAGATGCGAGTTCCACGTGTATGCGGGAGCGCGTCATACGTTTATACAAGGCAAAGTAATTATTTATATAATTCCTAGCATCAAGAAGGCGGGGGATGCGAGTTGCACGCGTATATGGAAGCACGTCAGACGTGTATACAAGACAAAATAATTATTTATATAAGTCCTTACCCCAACTAGGCGGGGGATGTCAGTTTCACGCGTAAACGGGTCCGCGTTAGACGTGTATACATGATAAAATAATTATTTAAATAATTCTTAATCCCAAGTAGACGGGGGATGCGAGTTCCACGCATATACGGAAGCGCGTTAGATGTGTATACAAGTCAAATTAATTATTTAAATAATTCTTATCCCCAAGTAGGCGGGGATGCCAGTTCCACGCGTATATCGGAGCATGTTAGACGTATATACAAGACAAAATAATTATTTATATAAATTCTTACCCCAACTAGGCGGGGGATGTCAGTATCACGCGTAGACGGGTGCGCATTAGACGTGTATACATGACAAAATAATTATTTAAATAAATCCTTACCCCAAGTAGGCGGGGGATGTGACTTCCACGCATATACGGGTGCGCGTTAGACGTGTATACATGGCAAAATAATTATTCAAATAATTCTTAACCCCAAGTAGGCGGAGGATGCGAGTTCAACTCGTATACGGGAGGAAGTCAAACGTGCATACAAGAGAAAATAATTATTTATATAGTTCCTAACCCCAAGTAGGTGGGGGATACGAGATCCACGCGTATAGGGGTACGCGTTAGGCGTGTATACATGGCAAAATAATTATTTAAATAATTCTTAACCCCAAAAAGGCGGAGGATGCGAGTTCCATGCGTATACGGGAGCGTGTCAGAAGTGTATACAAGTCAAATTAATTATTTAAATAATTCTTATCCCCAAGTAGGCGGGGATGTCAGTTCCACGCGTATATCGGCGCGCGTTAGACGTGTATACAAGACAAAATAATTATTTATATATATCCTTACCCCAAGTAGCCGGGGGATGTGACATCCACGCATATACGGGTGCGCGTTAGACGTGTATACATGGCAAAATAATTATTTAAATAATTCTTAACCCCAAGTAGGCGGGGGCTGCGAGTTCGACGCGTATAAGGGAGCGCGGTAGATGTGTATACAAGGCAAAATAATTATTTATATAATTCCTAACCCCAAGTAGGCGGGGGATGCGAGTTCCACGTGTATGCGGGAGCGCATCAGACGTTTATACAAGGCAAAATAATTATTTATATAATTACTAACCCAAAGTAGCCGGGGGATGCGAGTTCCACGCGTATACGCAAGCGCGTTAGACGTGTATACAAGACAAAATAATTATTTATATAAATCCTTACCCCAACTAGGCGGGGGATGTCAGTTTCACGCGTAGACGGGTGCGCGTAAGACGTGTATACATGACAAAATAATTATTTAAATAAATCCTTTCCCCAAGTAGGCGGGGGATGTGACTTCCACGCATATACGGGTGCGCGTTAGACGTGTATACATGGCAAAATAATTATTTAAATAATTCTTAACCCCAAGTAGGCGGGGGATGCGAGTTCAACTCGTATACGGGAGCGCGTCAGAAGTGTATACAAGGGAAAATAATTAGTTATATAATTCCTAACCCCAAGTAGGCGGGGATGACAGTTCCACGTGTACATCGGAGCGCGTTAGACGTGTATACAAGGCATAATAATTATTTATATAAATCCTTACCACAAATAGGCGGGGGATGTGATTTCCCCGCATATACGGGTGCGCGTTACACATGTATACATGGCAAAATAATTAGTTAAATAATTCTTAACTCCAAGTAGACGAGGGATGCGAGTTCCAAGCTTATACGGGTGCGCGTTAGACGTGTATACATGACAAAATAATTATTTAAATAATTCCTAACCCCAAGTAGGCGGGGGATGCGAGTTCCACGCATATACGGAAGCGCGTTAGATGTGTATACAAGACAAATTAATTATTTAAATAATTCTTATCCCCAAGTAGGCGGGGATGCCAGTTCCACGCGTATATCGGAGCGCGTTAGACGTGTATACAAGACAAAATAATTATTTATATAAATCCTTACCCCAACTAGGCGGGGGATGTCAGTATCACGCGTAGACGGGTGCGCATTAGACGTGTATACATGGCAACATAATTATTTAAATAATTCTTAACCCCAAGTAGGCGGGGGATGCGAGTTCAACTCGTATACGGGAGGAAGTCAGACGTGCATACAAGAGAAAATAATTATTTATATAGTTCCTAACCCCAAGTAGGTGGGGGATACGAGATCCACGCGTATAGGGGTACGCGTTAGGCGTGTATACATGGCAAAATAATTATTTAAATAATTTTTAACCCCAAAAAGGCGGGGGATGCGAGTTCCACGCGTATACGGGAGCGCGTCAGAAGTGTATACAAGGCTAAATAATTAGTTATATAATTCCTAACCCCAAGTAGGCGGGGATGACAGTTCCACGTGTACATCGGAGCGCGTTAGACGTGTATACAAGGCATAATAATTATTTATATAAATCCTTACCCCAAATAGGTGGGGGATGTGATTTCCCCGCATATACGGGTGCGCGTTACACATGTATACATGGCAAACTAATTATTTAAATAATTCTTAACTCCAAGTAGACGAGGGATACGAGTTGCACGCGTATACGGGAGCGCGTTATACGTATATACAAGACAAAATAATAATTATACAATTCCTAACCCCAAAACGACGAGGGATGCGAGTTCCACGCGTATACGGGAGCGCGTCAGACGTGTATACAATCAAAATAATTAGTTATATAATTCCTAACCCCGAGTAGGCGGAGGGTGCGAGTTCGACTCGTATACGGGAGTAAGTCAGACGTGCATACAAGAGAAAATAATTATTTATATAGTTCCTAACCCCAAGTAGGCGGGGGATACGGGATCCACGCGTAAGGTAAAAGTACCCTTTATGTAACAGTTTTTGCTAGTTTAGAGTTTGGTTTGAAATTAAAACTATTATACAGGAGTAATATTTACAATTTTTGGATATCAATCGATTGGGTAAAGATCAAAGATTAAAATGAGACCTTAAAAAAGCAAATTGAATACGAATTGTAATTATTACAATTAAAAAACCAAACCGACACCAAGTACGTATTATGGAACGACATTTTTACAGTTTGTCCCCCCCCCCCCCTTTCCATAATCGATGTCCCCATTTTAGAACAGGACAGATATCAGTTTTAATTTAATAACTTATGTACTTTTTTACTTACAATAAGAGGCTTATGATATACAAATGATGATTTTAAATTTTTTATAATTATTATTAGAAAACATGAATATAAAATACAATTTTAAACGTATCAAATTAATACAATAATTGCATACAACTTAAAATACTTAATACTTATTTTTAAATATCTGAAATAACAATTAATTTATTTTTTGGTTTGGATTTATTATTTGCTACACTATTTTCATTTCGAGCATAGTCTCTTCTTCCATGGTATTACTTTTTAAGTTATTTTCAAGATTACTCGAGTGAAGATTTATTTTTTCAGAAGTTATTACACTTTCTTGACAAATCTCATTATTGACTGTTCGACTGATAGATTCTTGTGTTTGATCATTGTATACTATATTGCAGATGAAAAAAAAACTCCTAAAATAATTCAACATGATTAAAATAAGAAAAATGTTAATATAGTTACATGAATAATTTGCAACTAGATTGTACGAACCCCATTGACTTAGTTTCTCAATCAAATTTTCTGTTGTAAAATCTTCACAGTTATCGAGTAACCATTCTTCATTTAATATGCAATTATCCTTATTTAAACTGTTGCTTAGTTCTATACTACTTTTCTATATGAGGTTTTAAAACTTTAGACGAGCCAGGTCTTGAATGAGATTCTTGTGGATCTTTACAGCTCTGTGGAGAGATGTGGCTGGGACATTCAATTTAGCTGCAATTTGCAGTGCAGCATTAACTGCATTAAAAGCTTTTTTGCAATTGTAATGCAGAATACAGTCTCCTTTTGATTTTTAGTTTCCTTTTGTCTGGTTGAACTTTCTTGCGAACAACTTTGTTGTGCTAAGCATAATTCTTTCTTGAAATCTCTTTAAATCTTCCGTAGTCTCATTTTATTTATCTTATGTTGTGCCTTTTTTTTTTTTTCTTTGTTGTCATTTTTCTTGAGTTTGATAAAATCTGTAAAAAATAAAAAACAAATTTCTAAAGGAATGTAACTTACAAATTGATTTTTTATCAAATTTATAGGTTAGGTTTGTTATTTATGTTTCACAATCAGAATTTCACAAACAAATATATACTTACTTATTAGTATAATGATGCGAGAAACTCAAATGATTGTTCATGCATGTCTCAAGATAATGTTAAATAATAAATAACTTTAAAACTGTTGAGTGAAAACGCGCTCCATAAAGGGGACATGCTTAGAGACAGAGGTCCCCGAACTTGGAACGCCACCTTTGGCTGTTCCATAAACTCGGACTACACTCGTTTGTATGCGACAATTATGGAACACTAAAATATTTATTGAAAATCTTTATTGTTGCAGAAAAACTACTGTAAAACTTTAATCTATGAGTAAAAAACTGCATATTATAAAAAGATTGATATTTGAAAAGTGTTGGAGTGCATAGTTACAGTTAATAAAATAAAACGTATGAAACCAGCACCATTGACTTCAACAACCACAGATTTGAGTCGATCTCAGAATACACGCAGTCATATATTTTTTTTAAATTATAATTATCATGTAGAACGGTGAATCTCTTTGCATATTACATAATAAACTTTCACTATTCAGATAAAATTTTGATATTGTTTATCTGTATCATTAATAGACTTTATTTTACTATATTTTAAACTGTTCCATAAAGGGATCACGATTTGAGCGATGTTTCATAATGGGTACTTTTACCTTATACGGGTACGCGTTAGACGTGTATACATGGCAAAATAATTATTTAAATCATTCTTAACCCCAAGTAGGCGGCGGATGCGAGTTCCACGCGTATACGGGAGCGCGTCAGACCTGTATATATCGAAAAATTCAAATAATTTTTAACCTCATGTAGGCGGGGAATGTTCCCGTATTCGCGTGGAATCGACACCTTGGAGTTAAGAATTATTTAAATAATTATTATGCCATGTATACACGTCTAACGCGCTCCCGTTTACGCGTGGAACTCGCATCCCCCGCCTACTTGGGGTTAGGAATTATATAAATAATTATTTAGTCTTGTATACACGACTAACGCGCTCCCGTATACGGGCGAAACTGGCATCTCCCGCCTACTTGGGGTTAGGAATTATGTAAATAAGTATTTTGCCTTGTATACACGTCTAACGCGCTCTCGTATACCCGTGGAACTCGCATCCCCCGCCTTCTTGGGGTTAGGAATTATATAAATAAGTATTTTGACATGTATACACGTCTAACGCGTACCCGCATACGCGTGGAAGTCACAACCGCCGCCTACTTGGGGTTAGCAATTATATAAATAATTATTTTGTCTTATACACACGTCTGACACGCCCCCGTATACGTGTAAAACTGGCATCCCCCGCCTACTTGGGGTTAAGAATTATTTAAATAATTATTTTGCCATGTATACACGTCTAACGCGCTGCCGCACAGTGTTCTATTTTGAAAAAAAACGGACAAAATGAAATATCTCGCGAACGGATATCGATAGCCGGATGAATCCAACTGCATTTTAAAGTTGAAGTTATGTACAATAAAGGAAAAATAGTCCAGTACTGATCATTTGACCATGTGACCTTGGAAATGAAAAATGAAAGTCGAATAAATAACGTATTTTCGGCTTTTTCATTGTAGACTTCCTGGCTATCAATTGTTTCGATCAAAAAAATATGTACCCTGTAGTGTTTGATGCAAGGAACCCGAATTTGATATCAGAATTGTCCTATCGCACACCAATTTGTTTTTCAATCAGAAAACTCCATAAAAAATACGAAAAATTCACCCTGAAAAAATGGAGCATTATTGAGTAATTTCGACTTCAAATTCGGATTCAGGGAATCAAAATGCATGGGTACATAAATACAAGTACACAAATTTGCTTTAAAAACAAATTGGTGTGCGATAGGACAATTCTGACATCAAATTCGGATTCCTTGCATCAAACACTACAGGAGTACATATTTTTTTGATCGAAAAAATTGATAGCCACAAAGTCTACAATGAAAAAGCCGAAAATTCGTTATTTATTCGACTTTCATTTTTCATTTCTAAGGTCACAGGGTCAACAGATCAGTACTGGACTATTTTTCCTTTATTGTACATTACTTCAACTTTAAAATGCAGTTGGATTCATCCGGCTATCGATATCCGTTCGCGAGATATTTCATTTTGTCCATTTTTTTTCAAAATAGAACACTGTGTGCCGTATACGCGTGAAACTGGCATCCCCCGCCTACTTTGGGTGAGGATTTAATAAATCATTATTTCTCCTTGTATACACGTCTGAGGCTCTCGCGTATACCCGTGGAACTCGCATCCTCCGCCTTCTTGGGGTTAGCAATTATATAGATAAGTATTTTGCCTTGTATACACGTCTGACGTGCTCCCGTATACGCGTGGATCTCGTATCTCCCGCCTACTTGGGGTTAGGAACTATATAAATAATTATTTTGCCTTGTACACACATCGGACGCTCACCCGTATACGCGTGGAACTTGCACCCCCCGCCTTCTTGATGTTAGGAATTATATAAATAATTATTTTGCCTTGTATATACGTCTGACGCGCTCCCGTATACGCGTGGAACTCGTATCCCCCGCCTACTTGGGGTTAGGAATTCTATAAATAAGTATTTTGTCTTGTATACACGTCGGACGCACACCCGTATACGCGTGGAACTTGCATCCCCCGCCTTCTTGATGTTAGGAATTATATAGATAAGTATTTTGCCTTGTATACACGTCTGACGTGCTCCCGTATACGCGTGGCTCTCGTATCCCCCGCCTACTTAGGTTAGGAACTATATAAATAATTATTTTGCCTTATACACACGTCGGACGCACACCCGTATACGCGTGGAACTTGCATCTCCCGCCTTCTTGATGTTAGGAATTATATAGATAAGTATTTTGCCTTGTATACACGTCTGACGTGCTCCCGTATACGAGTGGATCTCGTATCCCCCGCCTACTTGGGGTTAGGAACTATATAAATAATTATTTTGCCTTGTACACACGTCGGACGCACACCCGTATACGCGTGGAACTTGCATCCCCCGCCTTCTTGATGTTAGGAATTATGTAAATAATTATTTTGCCTTGTATATACGTCTGACGCGCTCCCGTATAAGCGTGGAACTCGTATCCCCCGCCTACTTGGGGTTAAGAATTATTTAAATAATTATTTTGCCATGTATACACGTCTAACGCGCTTCCGTATACGCGTGGAACTCGCATCCCCCGCCTACTTGGGGTTAAGAATTATTTAAATAATTATTTTGCCATGTATACACGTCTAACGCGCACGCGTATACGCGTGGAAGTCACATCCCCCGCCTACTTGGAGTTAAACTAAACTTTTTGACAAATAAAATAGAAAACGCAGATTTTATTTCTCTTTCGCAAAAAAGTAAAAGAATCCATTTATTCTTTTGATAGGAAAGTATAATTTGTTACTCTTTATAAAGAGGGAAACGGAGATTTTGCTCTTTAGCAATAGAGTAAAAGTATCAAATTAACCTTTTGAACGAGAAGTATAACTTTTTGCTGGTTATAGAGAGGAAAACGTAGATTTTACTCTTTGGCAAACGAGTGAAAGTGTGAATTTAATCTTTTGAACAGAGGATCTAATTTTTTACTCTTTATAAAGAGGAAAACGTAGATTTTACTCTTTAGTAAAAAAGTAAAAGTATCAAATCATTCTTTTTACCGAAATGGATAACTTTTTACTCTTTATAAAGAGCAAAACGTAAACTTTACTCTTTCGCAAAAGTGTAAAAGTATGAATTTAATCTTTATAAAGTGTAAAATGCACATTTTAATACTCTTAACGGATAAAATCTGCATTTTGCTGTTTTATATAGTAGAAAATTGACGTTTTACACTTAACTTGTCGAATTTTTAATCTTTTGCGTTTAGAGTGTATGGCAGGAAGAGTTGGAAATATGAAAAATATTTTATTAAATAATTTTAAAATAGTAAAATCCACAAAAAGACATAAAAATTTATAAAATTCATGAATTTAAAGCAGTTTTTTCCATAAAAAAAATATTAATTTTCAGAAATTTTATTTTTCCAACTCTTCCTGCCATAACTGCATGAATTTCAAGTAATTTAGTTCCTCTCCCATGAAAATCAATGGAATAGTTTTTTTTTAAAGTTACGCCAATTGAAAAAAATTGAAAATGCTATATCTCTGAGTAAAATTGGACTACAGATTAAGTCTTGGGCCATATTATCAGAAATAATGTATATTTATAGTACATATATTGTATTTTGTTTAAACTACATTTTTCTTTTTTTATAGCTCATTTTGACCTCAGAAGCCACTAGGTGTAAGACCGCCTTAACGAAAATAAAAAAATTGCGGAGGAAGTCAGACGTGCATACAAGAGAAAATAATTATTTATATAGTTCCTAACCCAAAGTAGGTGGGGGATACGAGATCCACGCGTATAGGGATACGCGTTAGGCGTGTATACATGGCAAAATAATTATTTAAATAATTCTTAACCCCAAAAAGGCGGGGGATGCGAGTACCACGCGTATACGGGAGCGCGTCAGAAGTGTATACAAGGCAAAATAATTAGTTATATAATTCCTAACCCCAAGAAGGCGGGGATGACAGTTCCACGTGTACATCGGAGCGCGTTAGACGTGTATACAAGGCATAATAATTATTTATATAAATCCTTACCCCAAATAGGCAGGGGATGTGATTTCCCCGCATATACGGGTGCGCGTTACACATGTATACATGGCAAAATAATTATTTAAATAATTCTTAACTACAAGTAGACGAGGGATGCGAGTTCCACGCATATACGGGAACGCGTTAGACGTGTATACATGGCAAAATAATTATTTAAATAATTCCTAACCCCAAGTAGGCGGGAGATGCGAGTTCCACGTGTATGCGGGAGCGCGTCATACGTTTATACAAGGCAAAATAATTATTTATATAATTCCTAGCATCAAGAAGGCGGGGGATGCGAGTTGCACGCGTATATGGAAGCACGTCAGACGTGTATACAAGACAAAATAATTATTTATATAAGTCCTTACCCCAACTAGGCGGGGGATGTCAGTTTCACGCGTAAACGGGTCCGCGTTAGACGTGTATACATGATAAAATAATTATTTAAATAATTCTTAATCCCAAGTAGACGGGGGATGCGAGTTCCACGCATATACGGAAGCGCGTTAGATGTGTATACAAGTCAAATTAATTATTTAAATAATTCTTATCCCCAAGTAGGCGGGGATGCCAGTTCCACGCGTATATCGGAGCGTGTTAGACGTGTATACAAGACAAAATAATTATTTATATAAATTCTTACCCCAACTAGGCGGGGATGTCAGTATCACGCGTAGACGGGTACGCATTAGACGTGTATACATGACAAAATAATTATTTAAATAAATCCTTACCCCAAGTAGGCGGGGGATGTGACTTCCACGCATATACGGGTGCGCGTTAGACGTGTATACATGGCAAAATAATTATTCAAATAATTCTTAACCCCAAGTAGGCGGGGGATGCGAGTTCAACTCGTATACGGGAGGAAGCCAAACGTGCATACAAGAGAAAATAATTATTTATATAGTTCCTAACCCCAAGTAGGTGGAGGATACGAGATCCACGCGTATAGGGGTACGCGTTAGGCGTGTATACATGGCAAAATGATTATTTAAATAATTCTTAACCCCAAAAAGGCGGGGGATGCGAGTTCCATGCGTATACGGGAGCGCGTCAGAAGTGTATACAAGTCAAATTAATTATTTAAATAATTCTTATCCCCAAGTAGGCGGGGATGCCAGTTCCACGCGTATATCGGAGGGCGTTAGACGTGTATACAAGACAAAATAATTATTTATATAAATCCTTACCCCAAATAGGCAGGGGATGTGATTTCCCCGCATATACGGGTGCGCGTTAGACGTGTATACATGGCAAAATAATTATTTAAATAATTCTTAACCCCAAGTAGGCGGGGGCTGCGAGTTCCACGCTTATAAGGGAGCGCGTTAGACGTCTATACATGACAAAATAATTATTTAAATAATTCCTAACCCCAAGTAGGCGGGAGATGCGAGTTCCACGTGTATGCGGGAGCGCGTCATACGTTTATACAAGGCAAAATAATTATTTATATAATTCCTAGCATCAAGAAGGCGGGGGATGCGAGTTGCACGCGTATATGGAAGCACGTCAGACGTGTATACAAGACAAAATAATTATTTATATAAATCCTTACCCCGACTAGGAGGGGGATGTCAGTTTCACGCGTAAACGGGTCCGCGTTAGACGTGTATAATTGATAAAATAATTATTTAAATAATTCTTAATCCCAAGTAGACGGGGGATGCGAGTTCCACGCATATACGGAAGCGCGTTAGATGTGTATACAAGACAAATTAATTATTTAAATAATTCTTATCCCCAAGTAGGCGGGGATGCCAGTTCCACGCGTATATCGGAGCGCGTTAGACGTGTATACAAGACAAAATAATTATTTATATAAATCCTTACCCCAACTAGGCGGGGGATGTCAGTATCACGCGTAGACGGGTGCGCATTAGACGTGTATACATGACAAAATAATTATTTAAATAAATCCTTACCCCAAGTAGGCGGGGGATGTGACTTCCACGCATATACGGGTGCGCCTTAGACGTGTATACATGGCAACATAATTATTTAAATAATTCTTAACCCCAAGTAGGCGGGGGATGCGAGTTCAACTCGTATACGGGAGGAAGTCAGACGTGCATACAAGAGAAAATAATTATTTATATAGTTCCTAACCCCAAGTAGGTGGGGGATACGAGATCCACGCGTATAGGGGTACGCGTTAGGCGTGTATACATGGCAAAATAATTATTTAAATAATTTTTAACCCCAAAAAGGCGGGGGATGCGAGTTCCACGCGTATACGGGAGCGCGTCAGAAGTGTATACAAGGCAAAATAATTAGTTATATAATTCCTAACCCGAAGTAGGCGGGGATGACAGTTCCACGTGTACATCGGAGCGCGTTAGACGTGTATACAAGGCATAATAATTATTTATATAAATCCTTACCCCAAATAGGTGGGGGATGTGATTTCCCCGCATATACGGGTGCGCGTTACACATGTATACATGGCAAACTAATTATTTAAATAATTCTTAACTCCAAGTAGACGAGGGATACGAGTTCCACGCGTATACGGGAGCGCGTTATACGTATATACAAGACAAAATAATAATTATACAATTCCTAACCCCAAAACGACGAGGGAGCGAGTTCCACGCGTATACGGGAGCGCGTCAGACGTGTATACAATCAAAATAATTAGTTATATAATTCCTAACCCCGAGTAGGCGGAGGGTGCGAGTTCGACTCGTATACGGGAGTAAGTCAGACGTGCATACAAGAGAAAATAATTATTTATATAGTTCCTAACCCCAAGTAGGCGGGGGATACGGGATCCACGCGTAAGGTAAAAGTACCCTTTATGTAACAGTTTTTGCTAGTTTAGAGTTTGGTTTGAAATTAAAACTATTATACAGGAGTAATATTTACAATTTTTGGATATCAATCGATTGGGTAAAGATCAAAGATTAAAATGAGACCTTAAAAAAGCAAATTGAATACGAATTGTAATTATTACAATTAAAAAACCAAACCGACACCAAGTACGTATTATGGAACGACATTTTTACAGTTTGTCCCCCCCCCCCCCTTTCAATAATCGATGTCCCTATTTTAGAACAGGACAGATATCAGTTTTAATTTAATAACTTATGTACTTTTTTACTTACAATAAGAGGCTTATGATATACAAATGATGATTTTAAATTTTTTATAATTATTATTAGAAAACATGAATATAAAATACAATTTTAAACGTATCAAATTAATACAATAATTGCATACAACTTAAAATACTTAATACTTATTTTTAAATATCTGAAATAACAATTAATTTATTTTTTGGTTTGGATTTATTATTTGCTACACTATTTTCATTTCGAGCATAGTCTCTTCTTCCATGGTATTACTTTTTAAGTTATTTTCAAGATTACTCGAGTGAAGATTTATTTTTTCAGAAGTTATTACACTTTCTTGACAAATCTCATTATTGACTGTTCGACTGATAGATTCTTGTGTTTGATCATTGTATACTATATTGCAGATGAAAAAAAAAACTCCTAAAATAATTCAACATGATTAAAATAAGAAAAATGTTAATATAGTTACATGAATAATTTGCAACTAGATTGTACGAACCCCATTGACTTAGTTTCTCAATCAAATTTTCTGTTGTAAAATCTTCACAGTTATCGAGTAACCATTCTTCATTTAATATGCAATTATCCTTATTTAAACTGTTGCTTAGTTCTATACTACTTTTCTATATGAGGTTTTAAAACTTTAGACGAGCCAGGTCTTGAATGAGATTCTTGTGGATCTTTACAGCTCTGTGGAGAGATGTGGCTGGGACATTCAATTTAGCTGCAATTTGCAGTGCAGCATTAACTGCATTAAAAGCTTTTTTGCAATTGTAATGCAGAATACAGTCTCCTTTTGATTTTTAGTTTCCTTTTGTCTGGTTGAACTTTCTTGCGAACAACTTTGTCGTGCTAAGCATAATTCTTTCTTGAAATCTCTTTAAATCTTCCGTAGTCTCATTTTATTTATCTTATGTTGTGCCTTTATTTTTTTTCTTTGTTGTCATTTTTCTTGAGTTTGATAAAATCTGTAAAAAATAAAAAACAAATTTCTAAAGGAATGTAACTTACAAATTGATTTTTTATCAAATTTATAGGTTAGGTTTGTTATTTATGTTTCACAATCAGAATTTCACAAACAAATATATACTTACTTATTAGTATAATGATGCAAGAAACTCAAATGATTGTTCATGCATGTCTCAAGATAATGTTAAATAATAAATAACTTTAAAACTGTTGAGTGAAAACGCGCTCCATAAAGGGGACATGCTTAGAGACAGAGGTCCCCGAACTTGGAACGCCACCTTTGGCTGTTCCATAAACTCGGACTACACTCGTTTGTATGCGACAATTATGGAACACTAAAATATTTATTGAAAATCTTTATTGTTGCAGAAAAACTACTGTAAAACTTTAATCTATGAGTAAAAAACTGCATATTATAAAAAGATTGATATTTGAAAAGTGTTGGAGTGCATAGTTACAGTTAATAAAATAAAACGTATGAAACCAGCACCATTGACTTCAACAACCACAGATTTGAGTCGATCTCAGAATACACGCAGTCATATATTTTTTTTAAATTATAATTATCATGTAGAACGGTGAATCTCTTTGCATATTACATAATAAACTTTCACTATTCAGATAAAATTTTGATATTGTTTATCTGTATCATTAATAGACTTTATTTTACTATATTTTAAACTGTTCCATAAAGGGATCACGATTTGAGCGATGTTTCATAATGGGTACTTTTACCTTATACGGGTACGCGTTAGACGTGTATACATGGCAAAATAATTATTTAAATCATTCTTAACCCCAAGTAGGCGGCGGATGCGAGTTCCACGCGTATACGGGAGCGCGTCAGACCTGTATATATCGAAAAATTCAAATAATTTTTAACCTCATGTAGGCGGGGAATGTTCCCGTATTCGCGTGGAATCGACACCTTGGAGTTAAGAATTATTTAAATAATTATTATGCCATGTATACACATCTAACGCGCTCCCGTTTACGCGTGGAACTCGCATCCCCCGCCTACTTGGGGTTAGGAATTATATAAATAATTATTTAGTCTTGTATACACGTCTAACGCGCTCCCGTATACGGGCGAAACTGGCATCTCCCGCCTACTTGGGGTTAGGAATTATGTAAATAAGTATTTTGCCTTGTATACACGTCTAACGCGCTCTCGTATACCCGTGGAACTCGCATCCCCCGCCTTCTTGGGGTTAGGAATTATATAAATAAGTATTTTGACATGTATACACGTCTAACGCGTACCCGCATACGCGTGGAAGTCACATCCGCCGCCTACTTGGGGTTAGGAATTATATAAATAATTATTTTGTCTTATACACACGTCTGACACGCCCCCGTATACGTGTAAAACTGGCATCCCCCGCCTACTTGGGGTTAAGAATTATTTAAATAATTATTTTGCCATGTATACACGTCTAACGCGCTGCCGCACAGTGTTCTATTTTGAAAAAAAACGGACAAAATGAAATATCTCGCGAACGGATATCGATAGCCGGATGAATCCAACTGCATTTTAAAGTTGAAGTTATGTACAATAAAGGAAAAATAGTCCAGTACTGATCATTTGACCATGTGACCTTGGAAATGAAAAATGAAAGTCGAATAAATAACGTATTTTCGGCTTTTTCATTGTAGACTTCCTGGCTATCAATTGTTTCGATCAAAAAAATATGTACCCTGTAGTGTTTGATGCAAGGAACCCGAATTTGATATCAGAATTGTCCTATCGCACACCAATTTGTTTTTCAATCAGAAAACTCCATAAAAAATACGAAAAATTCACCCTGAAAAAATGGAGCATTATTGAGTAATTTCGACTTCAAATTCGGATTCAGGGAATCAAAATGCATGGGTACATAAATACAAGTACACAAATTTGCTTTAAAAACAAATTGGTGTGCGATAGGACAATTCTGACATCAAATTCGGATTCCTTGCATCAAACACTACAGGAGTACATATTTTTTTGATCGAAAAAATTGATAGCCACAAAGTCTACAATGAAAAAGCCGAAAATTCGTTATTTATTCGAATTTCATTTTTCATTTCTAAGGTCACAGGGTCAACAGATCAGTACTGGACTATTTTTCCTTTATTGTACATTACTTCAACTTTAAAATGCAGTTGGATTCATCCGGCTATCGATACCCGTTCGCGAGATATTTCATTTTGTCCATTTTTTTTCAAAATAGAACACTGTGTGCCGTATACGCGTGAAACTGGCATCCCCCGCCTACTTTGGGTGAGGATTTAATAAATCATTATTTCTCCTTGTATACACGTCTGAGGCTCTCGCGTATACCCGTGGAACTCGCATCCTCCGCCTTCTTGGGGTTAGCAATTATATAGATAAGTATTTTGCCTTGTATACACGTCTGACGTGCTCCCGTATACGCGTGGATCTCGTATCTTCCGCCTACTTCGGGTTAGGAACTATATAAATAATTATTTTGCCTTGTACACACGTCGGACGCTCACCCGTATACGCGTGGAACTTGCACCCCCCGCCTTCTTGATGTTAGGAATTATATAAATAATTATTTTGCCTTGTATATACGTCTGACGAGCTCCCGTATACGCGTGGAACTCGTATCCCCCGCCTACTTGGGGTTAGGAATTCTATAAATAAGTATTTTGTCTTGTATACACGTCGGACGCACACCCGTATACGCGTGGAACTTGCATCCCCCGCCTTCTTGATGTTAGGAATTATATAGATAAGTATTTTGCCTTGTATACACGTCTGACGTGCTCCCGTATACGCGTGGCTCTCGTATCCCCCGCCTACTTAGGTTAGGAACTATATAAATAATTATTTTGCCTTATACACACGTCGGACGCACACCCGTATACGCGTGGAACTTGCATCTCCCGCCTTCTTGATGTTAGGAATTATATAGATAAGTATTTTGCCTTGTATACACGTCTGACGTGCTCCCGTATACGAGTGGATCTCGTATCCCCCGCCTACTTGGGGTTAGGAACTATATAAATAATTATTTTGCCTTGTACACACGTCGGACGCACACCCATATACGCGTGGAACTTGCATCCCCCGCCTTCTTGATGTTAGGAATTATGTAAATAATTATTTTGCCTTGTATATACGTCTGACGCGCTCCCGTATAAGCGTGGAACTCGTATCCCCCGCCTACTTGGGGTTAAGAATTATTTAAATAATTATTTTGCCATGTATACACGTCTAACGCGCTTCCGTATACCCGTGGAACTCGCATGCCCCGCCTACTTGGGGTTAAGAATTATTTAAATAATTATTTTGCCATGTATACACGTCTAACGCGCACGCGTATACGCGTGGAAGTCACATCCCCCGCCTACTTGGAGTTAAACTAAACTTTTTGACAAATAAAATAGAAAACGCAGATTTTATTTCTCTTTCGCAAAAAAGTAAAAGAATCCATTTATTCTTTTGATAGGAAAGTATAATTTGTTACTCTTTATAAAGAGGGAAACGGAGATTTTGCTCTTTAGCAATAGAGTAAAAGTATCAAATTAACCTTTTGAACGAGAAGTATAACTTTTTGCTGGTTATAAAGAGGAAAACGTAGATTTTACTCTTTGGCAAACGAGTGAAAGTGTGAATTTAATCTTTTGAACAGAGGGTCTAATTTTTTACTCTTTATAAAGAGGAAAACGTAGATTTTACTCTTTAGTAAAAAAGTAAAAGTATCAAATCATTCTTTTTACCGAAATGGATAACTTTTTACTCTTTATAAAGAGCAAAACGTAAACTTTACTCTTTCGCAAAAGTGTAAAAGTATGAATTTAATCTTTATAAAGTGTAAAATGCACATTTTAATACTCTTAACGGATAAAATCTGCATTTTGCTGTTTTATATAGTAGAAAATTGACGTTTTACACTTAACTTGTCGAATTTTTAATCTTTTGCGTTTAGAGTGTATGGCAGGAAGAGTTGGAAATATGAAAAATATTTTATTAAATAATTTTAAAATGGTAAAATCCACAAAAAGACATAAAAATTTATAAAATTCATGAATTTAAAGCAGTTTTTTCCATAAAAAAAATATTAATTTTCAGAAATTTTATTTTTCCAACTCTTCCTGCCATAACTGCATGAATTTCAAGTAATTTAGTTCCTCTCCCATGAAAATCAATGGAATAGTTTTTTTTTAAAGTTACGCCAATTGAAAAAAATTGAAAATGCTATATCTCTGAGTAAAATTGGACTACAGATTAAGTCTTGGGCCATATTATCAGAAATAATGTATATTTATAGTATATATATTGTATTTTGTTTAAACTACATTTTTCTTTTTTTATAGCTCATTTTGACCTCAGAAGCCACTAGGTGTAAGACCGCCTTAACGAAAATAAAAAAATTGCGGAGGAAGTCAGACGTGCATACAAGAGAAAATAATTATTTATATAGTTCCTAACCCCAAGTAGGTGGGGGATACGAGATCCACGCGTATAGGGATACGCGTTAGGCGTGTATACATGGCAAAATAATTATTTAAATAATTCTTAACCCCAAAAAGGCGGGGGATGCGAGTACCACGCGTATACGGGAGCGCGTCAGAAGTGTATACAAGGCAAAATAATTAGTTATATAATTCCTAACCCCAAGAAGGCGGGGATGACAGTTCCACGTGTACATCGGAGCGCGTTAGACGTGTATACAAGGCATAATAATTATTTATATAAATCCTTACCCCAAATAGGCAGGGGATGTGATTTCCCCGCATATACGGGTGCGCGTTACACATGTATACATGGCAAAATAATTATTTAAATAATTCTTAACTACAAGTAGACGAGGGATGCGAGTTCCACGCATATACGGGAACGCGTTAGACGTGTATACATGGCAAAATAATTATTTAAATAATTCCTAACCCCAAGTAGGCGGGAGATGCGAGTTCCACGTGTATGCGGGAGCGCGTCATACGTTTATACAAGGCAAAATAATTATTTATATAATTCCTAGCATCAAGAAGGCGGGGGATGCGAGTTGCACGCGTATATGGAAGCACGTCAGACGTGTATACAAGACAAAATAATTATTTATATAAGTCCTTACCCCAACTAGGCCGGGGATGTCAGTTTCACGCGTAAACCGGTCCGCGTTAGACGTGTATACATGATAAAATAATTATTTAAATAATTCTTAATCCCAAGTAGACGGGGGATGCGAGTTCCACGCATATACGGAAGCGCGTTAGATGTGTATACAAGTCAAATTAATTATTTAAATAATTCTTATCCCCAAGTAGGCGGGGATGCCAGTTCCACGCGTATATCGGAGCGTGTTAGACGTGTATACAAGACAAAATAATTATTTATATAAATTCTTACCCCAACTAGGCGGGGATGTCAGTATCACGCGTAGACGGGTGCGCATTAGACGTGTATACATGACAAAATAATTATTTAAATAAATCCTTACCCCAAGTAGGCGGGGGATGTGACTTCCACGCATATACGGGTGCGCGTTAGACGTGTATACATGGCAAAATAATTATTCAAATAATTCTTAACCCCAAGTAGGCGGGGGATGCGAGTTCAACTCGTATACGGGAGGAAGCCAAACGTGCATACAAGAGAAAATAATTATTTATATAGTTCCTAACCCCAAGTAGGTGGAGGATACGAGATCCACGCGTATAGGGGTACGCGTTAGGCGTGTATACATGGCAAATTAATTATTTAAATAATTCTTAACCCCAAAAAGGCGGGGGATGCGAGTTCCATGCGTATACGGGAGCGCGTCAGAAGTGTATACAAGTCAAATTAATTATTTAAATAATTCTTATCCCCAAGTAGGCGGGGATGCCAGTTCCACGCGTATATCGGAGCGCGTTAGACGTGTATACAAGACAAAATAATTATTTATATAAATCCTTACCCCAAATAGGCAGGGGATGTGATTTCCCCGCATATACGGGTGCGCGTTACACATGTATACATGGCAAAATAATTATTTAAATAATTCCTAACCCCAAGTAGGCGGGAGATGCGAGTTCCACGTGTATGCGGGAGCGCGTCATACGTTGATACAAGGCAAAATAATTATTTATATAATTCCTAGCATCAAGAAGGCGGGGGATGCGAGTTGCACCCGTATATGGAAGCACGTCAGACGTGTATACAAGACAAAATAATTATTTATATAAGTCCTTACCCCAACTAGGCGGGGGATGTCAGTTTCACGCGTAAACGGGTCCGCGTTAGACGTGTATACATGATAAAATAATTATTTAAATAATTCTTAATCCCAAGTAGACGGGGGATGCGAGTTCCACGCATATACGGAAGCGCGTTAGATGTGTATACAAGTCAAATTAATTATTTAAATAATTCTTATCCCCAAGTAGGCGGGGATGCCAGTTCCACGCGTATATCGGAGCATGCTAGACGTATATACAAGACAAAATAATTATTTATATAAATTCTTACCCCAACTAGGCGGGGGATGTCAGTATCACGCGTAGACGGGTGCGCATTAGACGTGTATACATGACAAAATAATTATTTAAATATATCCTTACCCCAAGTAGGCGGGGGATGTGACTTCCACGCATATACGGGTGCGCGTTTGACGTGTATACATGGCAAAATAATTATTCAAATAATTCTTAACCCCAAGTAGGCGGGGGATGCGAGTTCAACTCGTATACGGGAGGAAGTCAAACGTGCATACAAGAGAAAATAATTATTTATATAGTTCCTAACCCCAAGTAGGTGGGGGATACGAGATCCACGCGTATAGGGGTACGCGTTAGGCGTGTATACATGGCAAAATAATTATTTAAATAATTCTTAACCCCAAAAAGGCGGGGGATGCGAGTTCCATGCGTATACGGGAGCGTGTCAGAAGTGTATACAAGTCAAATTAATTATTTAAATAATTCTTATCCCCAAGTAGGCGGGGATGTCAGTTCCACGCGTATATCGGCGCGCGTTAGACGTGTATACAAGACAAAATAATTATTTATATAAATCCTTACCGCAAGTAGCCGGCGGATGTGACATCCACGCATATACGGGTGCGCGGTAGACGTGTATACATGGCAAAATAATTATTTAAATAATTGTTAACCCCAAGTAGGCGGGGGCTGCGAGTTCCACGCGTATAAGGGAGCGCGGTAGACGTGTATACAAGGCAAAATAATTATTTATATAATTCCTAACCCCAAGTAGGCGGGGGATGCGAGTTCCACGTGTATGCGGGAGCGCATCAGACGTTTATACAAGGCAAAATAATTATTTATATAATTACTAACCCAAAGTAGCCGGGGGATGCGAGTTCCACGCGTATACGCAAGCGCGTTAGACGTGTATACAAGACAAAATAATTATTTATATAAATCCTTACCCCAACTAGGCGGGGGATGTCAGTTTCACGCGTAGACGGGTGCGCGTTAGACGTGTATACATGACAAAATAATTATTTAAATAAATCCTTACCCCAAGTAGGCGGGGGATGTGACTTCCACGCATATACGGGTGCGCGTTAGACGTGTATACATGGCAAAATAATTATTTAAATAATTCTTAACCCCAAGTAGGCGGGGGATGCGAGTTCAACTCGTATACGGGAGCGCGTCAGAAGTGTATACAAGGGAAAATAATTAGTTATATAATTCCTAACCCCAAGTAGGCGGGGATGACAGTTCCACGTGTACATCGGAGCGCGTTAGACGTGTATACAAGGCATAATAATTATTTATATAAATCCTTACCCCAAATAGGCGGGGGATGTGATTTCCCCGCATATACGGGTGCGCGTTACACATGTATACATGGCAAAATAATTAGTTAAATAATTCTTAACTCCAAGTAGACGAGGGATGCGAGTTCCAAGCTTATACGGGTGCGCGTTAGACGTGTATACATGACAAAATAATTATTTAAATAATTCCTAACCCCAAGTAGGCGGGAGATGCGAGTTCCACGTGTATGCGGGAGCGCGCCATACGTTTATACAAGGCAAAATAATTATTTATATAATTCCTAGCATCAAGAAGGCGGGGGATGCGAGTTGCACGCGTATATGGAAGCACGTCAGACGTGTATACAAGACAAAATAATTATTTATATAAATCCTTACCCCGACTAGGCGGGGGATGTCAGTTTCACGCGTAAACGGGTCCGCGTTAGACGTGTATACATGATAAATTAATTATTTAAATAATTCTTAATCCCAAGTAGACGGGGGATGCGAGTTCCACGCATATACGGAAGCGCGTTAGATGTGTATACAAGACAAATTAATTATTTAAATAATTCTTATCCCCAAGTAGGCGGGGATGCCAGTTCCACGCGTATATCGGAGCGCGTTAGACGTGTATACAAGACAAAATAATTATTTATATAAATCCTTACCCCAACTAGGCGGGGGATGTCAGTATCACGCGTAGACGGGTGCGCATTAGACGTGTATACATGACAAAATAATTATTTAAATAAATCCTTACCCCAAGTAGGCGGGGGATGTGACTTCCACGCATATACGGGTGCGCGTTAGACGTGTATACATGGCAACATAATTATTTAAATAATTCTTAACCCCAAGTAGGCGGGGGATGCGAGTTCAACTCGTATACGGGAGGAAGTCAGACGTGCATACAAGAGAAAATAATTATTTATATAGTTCCTAACCCCAAGTAGGTGGGGGATACGAGATCCACGCGTATAGGGGTACGCGTTAGGCGTGTATACATGGCAAAATAATTATTTAAATAATTTTTAACCCCAAAAAGGCGGGGGATGCGAGTTCCACGCGTATACGGGAGCGCGTCAGAAGTGTATACAAGGCAAAATAATTAGTTATATAATTCCTAACTCCAAGTAGGCGGGGATGACAGTTCCACGTGTACATCGGAGCGCGTTAGACGTGTATACAAGGCATAATAATTATTTATATAAATCCTTACCCCAAATAGGTGGGGGATGTGATTTCCCCGCATATACGGGTGCGCGTTACACATGTATACATGGCAAACTAATTATTTAAATAATTCTTAACTCCAAGTAGACGAGGGATACGAGTTCCACGCGTATACGGGAGCGCGTTATACGTATATACAAGACAAAATAATAATTATACAATTCCTAACCCCAAAACGACGAGGGATGCGAGTTCCACGCGTATACGGGAGCGCGTCAGACGTGTATACAATCAAAATAATTAGTTATATAATTCCTAACCCCGAGTAGGCGGAGGGTGCGAGTTCGACTCGTATACGGGAGTAAGTCAGACGTGCATACAAGAGAAAATAATTATTTATATAGTTCCTAACCCCAAGTAGGCGGGGGATACGGGATCCACGCGTAAGGTAAAAGTACCCTTTATGTAACAGTTTTTGCTAGTTTAGAGTTTGGTTTGAAATTAAAACTATTATACAGGAGTAATATTTACAATTTTTGCATATCAATCGATTGGGTAAAGATCAAAGATTAAAATGAGACCTTAAAAAAGCAAATTGAATACGAATTGTAATTATTACAATTAAAAAACCAAACCGACACCAAGTACGTATTATGGAACGACATTTTTACAGTTTGTCCCCCCCCCCCCTTTCCATAATCGATGTCCCCATTTTAGAACAGGACAGATATCAGTTTTAATTTAATAACTTATGTACTTTTTTACTTACAATAAGAGGCTTATGATATACAAATGATGATTTTAAATTTTTTATAATTATTATTAGAAAACATGAATATAAAATACAATTTTAAACGTATCAAATTAATACAATAATTGCATACAACTTAAAATACTTAATACTTATTTTTAAATATCTGAAATAACAATTAATTTATTTTTTGGTTTGGATTTATTATTTGCTACACTATTTTCATTTCGAGCATAGTCTCTTCTTCCATGGTATTACTTTTTAAGTTATTTTCAAGATTACTCGAGTGAAGATTTATTTTTTCAGAAGTTATTACACTTTCTTGACAAATCTCATTATTGACTGTTCGACTGATAGATTCTTGTGTTTGATCATTGTATACTATATTGCAGATGAAAAAAAAACTCCTAAAATAATTCAACATGATTAAAATAAGAAAAATGTTAATATAGTTACATGAATAATTTGCAACTAGATTGTACGAACCCCATTGACTTAGTTTCTCAATCAAATTTTCTGTTGTAAAATCTTCACAGTTATCGAGTAACCATTCTTCATTTAATATGCAATTATCCTTATTTAAACTGTTGCTTAGTTCTATACTACTTTTCTATATGAGGTTTTAAAACTTTAGACGAGCCAGGTCTTGAATGAGATTCTTGTGGATCTTTACAGCTCTGTGGAGAGATGTGGCTGGGACATTCAATTTAGCTGCAATTTGCAGTGCAGCATTAACTGCATTAAAAGCTTTTTTGCAATTGTAATGCAGAATACAGTCTCCTTTTGATTTTTAGTTTCCTTTTGTCTGGTTGAACTTTCTTGCGAACAACTTTGTTGTGCTAAGCATAATTCTTTCTTGAAATCTCTTTAAATCTTCCGTAGTCTCATTTTATTTATCTTATGTTGTGCCTTTATTTTTTTTCTTTGTTGTCATTTTTCTTGAGTTTGATAAAATCTGTAAAAAATAAAAAACAAATTTCTAAAGGAATGTAACTTACAAATTGATTTTTTATCAAATTTATAGGTTAGGTTTGTTATTTATGTTTCACAATCAGAATTTCACAAACAAATATATACTTACTTATTAGTATAATGATGCAAGAAACTCAAATGATTGTTCATGCATGTCTCAAGATAATGTTAAATAATAAATAACTTTAAAACTGTTGAGTGAAAACGCGCTCCATAAAGGGGACATGCTTAGAGACAGAGGTCCCCGAACTTGGAACGCCACCTTTGGCTGTTCCATAAACTCGGACTACACTCGTTTGTATGCGACAATTATGGAACACTAAAATATTTATTGAAAATCTTTATTGTTGCAGAAAAACTACTGTAAAACTTTAATCTATGAGTAAAAAACTGCATATTATAAAAAGATTGATATTTGAAAAGTGTTGGAGTGCATAGTTACAGTTAATAAAATAAAACGTATGAAACCAGCACCATTGACTTCAACAACCACAGATTTGAGTCGATCTCAGAATACACGCAGTCATATATTTTTTTTAAATTATAATTATCATGTAGAACGGTGAATCTCTTTGCATATTACATAATAAACTTTCACTATTCAGATAAAATTTTGATATTGTTTATCTGTATCATTAATAGACTTTATTTTACTATATTTTAAACTGTTCCATAAAGGGATCACGATTTGAGCGATGTTTCATAATGGGTACTTTTACCTTATACGGGTACGCGTTAGACGTGTATACATGGCAAAATAATTATTTAAATCATTCTTAACCCCAAGTAGGCGGCGGATGCGAGTTCCACGCGTATACAGGAGCGCGTCAGACCTGTATATATCGAAAAATTCAAATAATTTTTAACCTCATGTAGGCGGGGAATGTTCCCGTATTCACGTGGAATCGACACCTTGGAGTTAAGAATTATTTAAATAATTATTATGCCATGTATACACGTCTAACGCGCTTCCGTTTACGCGTGGAACTCGCATCCCCCGCCTACTTGGGGTTAGGAATTATATAAATAATTATTTAGTCTTGTATACACGTCTAACGCGCTCCCGTATACGGGCGAAACTGGCATCTCCCGCCTACTTGGGGTTAGGAATTATGTAAATAAGTATTTTGCCTTGTATACACGTCTAACGCGCTCTCGTATACCCGTGGAACTCGCATCCCCCGCCTTCTTGGGGTTAGGAATTATATAAATAAGTATTTTGACATGTATACACGTCTAACGCGTACCCGCATACGCGTGGAAGTCACATCCGCCGCCTACTTGGGGTTAGGAATTATATAAATAATTATTTTGTCTTATACACACGTCTGACACGCCCCCGTATACGTGTAAAACTGGCATCCCCCGCCTACTTGGGGTTAAGAATTATTTAAATAATTATTTTGCCATGTATACACGTCTAACGCGCTGCCGCACAGTGTTCTATTTTGAAAAAAAACGGACAAAATGAAATATCTCGCGAACGGATATCGATAGCCGGATGAATCAACTGCATTTTAAAGTTGAAGTTATGTACAATAAAGGAAAAATAGTCCAGTACTGATCATTTGACCATGTGACCTTGGAAATGAAAAATGAAAGTCGAATAAATAACGTATTTTCGGCTTTTTCATTGTAGACTTCCTGGCTATCAATTGTTTCGATCAAAAAAATATGTACCCTGTAGTGTTTGATGCAAGGAACCCGAATTTGATATCAGAATTGTCCTATCGCACACCAATTTGTTTTTCAATCAGAAAACTCCATAAAAAATACGAAAAATTCACCCTGAAAAAATGGAGCATTATTGAGTAATTTCGACTTCAAATTCGGATTCAGGGAATCAAAATGCATGGGTACATAAATACAAGTACACAAATTTGCTTTAAAAACAAATTGGTGTGCGATAGGACAATTCTGACATCAAATTCGGATTCCTTGCATCAAACACTACAGGAGTACATATTTTTTTGATCGGAAAAATTGATAGCCACAAAGTCTACAATGAAAAAGCCGAAAATTCGTTATTTATTCGACTTTCATTTTTCATTTCTAAGGTCACAGGGTCAACAGATCAGTACTGGACTATTTTTCCTTTATTGTACATTACTTCAACTTTAAAATGCAGTTGGATTCATCCGGCTATCGATATCCGTTCGCGAGATATTTCATTTTGTCCATTTTTTTTCAAAATAGAACACTGTGTGCCGTATACGCGTGAAACTGGCATCCCCCGCCTACTTTGGGTGAGGATTTAATAAATCATTATTTCTCCTTGTATACACGTCTGAGGCTCTCGCGTATACCCGTGGAACTCGCATCCTCCGCCTTCTTGGGGTTAGCAATTATATAGATAAGTATTTTGCCTTGTATACACGTCTGACGTGCTCCCGTATACGCGTGGATCTCGTATCTCCCGCCTACTTCGGGTTAGGAACTATATAAATAATTATTTTGCCTTGTACACACGTCGGACGCTCACCCGTATACGCGTGGAACTTGCACCCCCCGCCTTCTTGATGTTAGGAATTATATAAATAATTATTTTGCCTTGTATATACGTCTGACGCGCTCCCGTATACGCGTGGAACTCGTATCCCCCGCCTACTTGGGGTTAGGAATTCTATAAATAAGTATTTTGTCTTGTATACACGTCGGACGCACACCCGTATACGCGTGGAACTTGCATCCCCCGCCTTCTTGATGTTAGGAATTATATAGATAAGTATTTTGCCTTGTATACACGTCTGACGTGCTCCCGTATACGCGTGGCTCTCGTATCCCCCGCCTACTTAGGTTAGGAACTATATAAATAATTATTTTGCCTTATACACACGTCGGACGCACACCCGTATACGCGTGGAACTTGCATCTCCCGCCTTCTTGATGTTAGGAATTATATAGATAAGTATTTTGCCTTGTATACACGTCTGACGTGCTCCCGTATACGAGTGGATCTCGTATCCCCCGCCTACTTGGGGTTAGGAACTATATAAATAATTATTTTGCCTTGTATATACGTCTGACGCGCTCCCGTATAAGCGTGGAACTCGTATCCCCCGCCTACTTGGGGTTAAGAATTATTTAAATAATTATTTTGCCATGTATACACGTCTAACGCGCTTCCGTATACGCGTGGAACTCGCATCCCCCGCCTACTTGGGGTTAAGAATTATTTAAATAATTATTTTGCCATGTATACACGTCTAACGCGCACGCGTATACGCGTGGAAGTCACATCCCCCGCCTACTTGGAGTTAAACTAAACTTTTTGACAAATAAAATAGAAAACGCAGATTTTATTTCTCTTTCGCAAAAAAGTAAAAGAATCCATTTATTCTTTTGATAGGAAAGTATAATTTGTTACTCTTTATAAAGAGGGAAACGGAGATTTTGCTCTTTAGCAATAGAGTAAAAGTATCAAATTAACCTTTTGAACGAGAAGTATAACTTTTTGCTGGTTATAAAGAGGAAAACGTAGATTTTACTCTTTGGCAAACGAGTGAAAGTGTGAATTTAATCTTTTGAACAGAGGATCTAATTTTTTACTCTTTATAAAGAGGAAAACGTAGATTTTACTCTTTAGTAAAAAAGTAAAAGTATCAAATCATTCTTTTTACCGAAATGGATAACTTTTTACTCTTTATAAAGAGCAAAACGTAAACTTTACTCTTTCGCAAAAGTGTAAAAGTATGAATTTAATCTTTATAAAGTGTAAAATGCACATTTTAATACTCTTAACGGATAAAATCTGCATTTTGCTGTTTTATATAGTAGAAAATTGACGTTTTACACTTAACTTGTCGAATTTTTAATCTTTTGCGTTTAGAGTGTATGGCAGGAAGAGTTGGAAATATGAAAAATAATTTATTAAATAATTTTAAAATGGTAAAATCCACAAAAAGACATAAAAATTTATAAAATTCATGAATTTAAAGCAGTTTTTTCCATAAAAAAAATATTAATTTTCAGAAATTTTATTTTTCCAACTCTTCCTGCCATAACTGCATGAATTTCAAGTAATTTAGTTCCTCTCCCATGAAAATCAATGGAATAGTTTTTTTTTAAAGTTACGCCAATTGAAAAAAATTGAAAATGCTATATCTCTGAGTAAAATTGGACTACAGATTAAGTCTTGGGCCATATTATCAGAAATAATGTATATTTATAGTATATATATTGTATTTTGTTTAAACTACATTTTTCTTTTTTTATAGCTCATTTTGACCTCAGAAGCCACTAGGTGTAAGACCGCCTTAACGAAAATAAAAAAATTGCGGAATAATTTTGCTCTTAAGGCGAACGAAATCGTGATATTCGTCTTCATCTCGTCGAGCTACCCCAGATTAAGTACAAAGTATTTTTTTGCATCATTTAGAAGCCGAGGTAATGAAGATTTTGTAAGCACGGTCGATTTTGAATGTACGAAATCAGCTTTGCGAGCGCCCGCTCGGCGCTATCCCCACTCCGCCGCCCTCCACAGCTGACGCACGAAGCGCCCGCGCGCTTGACTTTATCACTTAATTATTAATACTAGCAATCAATAAACCATATCCTAGTATTTTGCTTCCTCATAGAGGAAGCTTTGTGATAGTAGAAAAAAAAGTTTATGAGATAATGTGTTAGAAATGTTATTTAGTAAATTTGGAATCGAAATACACTATTTTTAGAAAATGTCCGTATGGATGTGTGTGTGTGTGTGTGTGTGTGTGTGTGTGTGTCTGTGTGTGTGTGTGTGTGTGTGTGTGTGTGTGGGTGTGTGTGTGTGTGTATGCATGTCGGTATACGCTGATATCTCATGATCTACTCGACAGATTTTAACGAGAGACTGATCATTCTTTTAGATTTTGCTTCCACAATTGGGGTCAATATTCTATTTTTGTAAAATTTAATTTGTTTTTTTTTTTTATAGCCAATTTTTAATTATCAAAATTTTTTTTCGATTTTTTTAATATTTAGAACAAATATTGTTTATATATCATGAATTCTCTGTATGTAGGATAAAATTATCTACAAATTAAAAAAAAAAAGTCGGTAGCTATATTTCGTCATAAGTTATTGATGAAAACGTAATTTTTTGTAAATAGATTATATTTCGAAATTAAAAAAAGATATTAACATGAATATTTTTTTGGTTATAAAGGATATTAATTACTATAACTTACTAAATTTTTAGGTTTTTTCATTCATTATTTTTTGAGAAAAAAAATAATTTATAAAAAAAAAGTGATTTTTTTTGTCGTTCAATAACTATAGTAAAATTGGCTTAATCACTTTGAAATTCTTTGTAGGGGTAGATTTTATATACCAATCGAGTGAGTTCTTTGGGCAAAAGGATTGA
This sequence comes from Torymus aiolomorphi, assembly GCA_036365515.1. Lineage (NCBI taxonomy): Eukaryota > Metazoa > Arthropoda > Insecta > Hymenoptera > Torymidae > Torymus > Torymus aiolomorphi. Next base: position 57,349,701 of record CM070877.1, on the reverse strand, counting down.
TCCATAAATTTCGAAGATATTTGAGGTTAAAATTTTTTCCAATTTCTTTTTAAATCGTAATTTCTCGAGAACGGCTCTATGTATCTAAATGGGGTGGGTGGTATTCGAAGGAGAATTAAATTACCTATATTTTCTAAAAAAAATTAATTCTCTAGCTATCACGGTTCTTTTGTTATTAACAAAAACGTAAAAATTGAAAAATGAAAAAAAAAAATGAGTTTAATATGTTCAACTATTACAAGAGTAGAACCGCCGCCAATTCATTGACACGTAGCTTTCTCAAACTTAATTTACTGATTCCATTAATTAATTTTTAATTCCAATATTTAAAATTTAACTTCAGAAAGACAGAAATAACAAAACACCAACATAATTTATTCAAATTTTTATAGATTATACATTTCCACAAAATTTCACATACATAAAATATATATCACAATTGCCTATAAATTTGCAACTGATATTTAGAGCTAAATGTCTAGAAAAATTTTAACCTCAAATATCTCTGAAATTTATGAACCAATCACTTTGCCAAAAGAACTCATCCGACAACTATCAATAATATACCTCTACAATGAATTTTGAAGCGAATAAGACAACTTTACTCTTGTAATAGTTGAACATATAAAACTCATTTTTTTTCATTTTTCAATTTTTACATTTTTGTTAATAACAAAAGCACCACGATAGCTAGAGAATTAATTTTTTTAGGAAAATATAGGTAATTTAATTCTCCTTCGAATACCATCCACCCCATTTAGATACATAGAGCCGTTCTCGAGAAATTACGATTTAAAAAAAATTGAAAAAAATTTTAACCTCAAATATCTTCGAAATTTATGGATCAATCCTTTTGCCCAAAGAACGCACTCGATTGGTATATAAAATCTGCCCCTACAAAGAATTTCAAAGTGATTAAGCCAATTTTACTATAGTTATTGAACGACAAAAAAAATCACTTTTTTTTTTATAAATTATTTTTTTTCTCAAAAAATAATGAATGAAAAAACCTAAAAATTTAGTAAGTTATAGTACTTAATATTCTCTATAACCAAAAAAATATTCATGTTAATATCTTTTTTTAATTTCGAAATATAACCTATTTCCAAAAAATTACGTCTTCATCAATAACTTATGACGAAATATAGCTAGCGACTTTTTTTTTTTTTAAATTGTAGATAATTTTATCCTACATAAAGGGAATTCATGATATATAAACAATATTTGTTCTAAATATTAAAAAAATCGAAAAAAAAAATTTTGAAAATTAAACGAGGGGTCTGCGCCCCCCAGCGTGCCTTCGGCACGCCACCCCCCCCCCCCCCCCTCCCGCCGCAACACACACCTGCTCCTCGCTTCGCTCGTCGCTCGCCCCCTCCCTATGTAAAAACTTCGTTTTTACATAATAGGCACGACCGCGATACTCAGGAGAACCTTGTATTTTTATAAAAGCGAAAATTGATTAATAATGTCATTACGAAGGGCAATGCACTCATGATTTTGCATACTATTAAAAAAAAAAATAGTTTTTGTTACCATATGGCAAACAGTAAGGGTGCGATCCCACACACACACACACACACACACACACACACATGCGTTCCGTAAAATTAAACGGAACGACAAAATCGGAGTGAACTTGCAATTCGAATAATGGCGCGCGGATTTCCGTTACGTTTTTAGAAAGCCCTATTCCCATGAGAGTGAGAGAAAACGCCGGAATGAGGATTGTAGCGCTTCAAGAAATTAATTTAATAATAATTTTAAGGAAATATAATTTTCTTTTGTTCAGTATTTATTAAATTGTTGTTTTTTAATTTATTCTAATGCAATTTTAGCATTACATCAACAAATTTTGATAAGTTTTAACCGAAAGTGAGGTTAGAAAACCATTCCGCTAAAAAAAAAGTACTCCATGGGACTAGAGTGTTGAAATTTTCGTACGGAATAGGCCCGCTCATTATGAATTATTACCATGTACATACTGTTAAACAACCTTGTTTATTGTTTATGAACAATGTTTTTAATAAGAAAAAGAAGATAAATATCAATTAGATTGTGCACAAAGTGAATATTAAAAAATTATAAATATGTAATGTTATTAATTAATTGCGAGTAACTTTTATGGAATTAATTATTTTATTGTTATTAAGACTATTATTGTTTTTATTTATTAATATGATAATATAACTAATCAGACCCACATTTACTACGTATTATTTAATCATGTAGTTAACACATTTTAAATTTCGCATCACCGCCATTACGATTTTACCATTCCGTAAGTTTTTCCGTAACGCATGGGAGCGCACCCTAAACCTAATAAGCGAAAAATTTACGGTCTAAAAAACATTAGTGACCGTCTCTTACAGACATGTTACCGCGCAATGGTTATCAAGTCATGCCATATTGTTCGTGTATAACGTATTACGTATAATATATAGATGTTTATGCAAAGTGATGACAATGCGAGCTTGATTTTACGCAATTCGCAATAATTGCAATAAACGATATAAAAATTACAACATCATATATTCACATGGGTAACGTGTATAGCATCGCCAATCACGTGATGTACACGGTGACACTGCTGGCTTGTTGGCTAATTGGCTTTACCCATGTGAGTGTGCGCGCATGCGCATGCGCTGCAGCTCACCTGCTCGTCTCGACTGGCTCGTCAGCTGATAGCTCGTAGCTTCTTTGCGTAAGCGACACGGCGCCGCGGATGATGAGAAAAAGGCCGGGCTGAACTTCTAGTGAAAAAGTTTCAGTGCGGAGTGAACACAATAAAGCTGCCTACTATGTACGTATTATCGCTACAGTGCTTCGCTTCCTATCTGGCTCTCACCCGCACCATGTCAACTATGTGCACACGGCAGTCCGGCAGAGGGCAGTCATCAATGTTTATATCTGCAGTCACTGTGTTTCCTAAATTGCTGTATGGATCGATATTGATGTTGGTCGAGTTCTCTGCTAATTGAGTTGTGGTCTTATCCTTGAGTAAGTATTATTTCAATAATACTAGCTCCTTTCTAATCTTGCAGGGTTTTCATCTTTTTTTCACAAGGACATTTTGTTAAACTTTGAGCAAGGGTCAAGGTAGTCTTAGTTGGAAGTACATATGAGCTTTTTCGACTTTCAAGTATACAAATACCTTTCCTTTCTCTGAAAATATCTTCAGCTTTACACATGTCACCATATCATGCATGCTGAGGGATTACCATGTTTCAGATCTAAATAATCAGCAAGTGCGGAGTTACAGCATTTCCTGTGTGCTTTTTGAGGAAATTATTAAGAAAGAAAAGTAATTTCCTCCAATTTGGCTGATTGAGTATATCTGAAAATTAATGTACAATGCCTCAGCATGCATTGCATTGTGTATGAACATTCTTGCAAACCTTGAGAAAGGGTGAGGAGGTTTTAGTTGAGAATACACATGCGCTTTCTCGACTTTTGAGTGCAAAGATCCCTTTCCATTCCCTACAAGTATCTTCAACTTTCTATAAATGATGGAATACATGCTGAGGGACAGTATATCAAGATTTAGATATGCATAATCAGCAAGTCTGGGGATATTGCAATTTCTGTGTCTTTTTCAAGAAATTTTTGAGAAAAATGTCATTTTCTCCGTACCGGCTGATTGAGTCGATCTGAAATTGCATACACAATCCCTCTGTATGTATTGTATTGTGTGTGAACATTCTGGTAAACTTTAAGTGAGGGTGAGGAGGTCTTAGTTGAGAATACACATGCGCTTTCTCGACTTTTCAGTGCAAAGATCCCTTTTCATTCCCTACAAGTATCTTCCACTTTCTATACATGATGGAATACATGCTGAGGGACAGTATATCAAGATTTAGATATGCATAATCAGCAAGTCTGGAGATATTGCAATTTCTGTGTCTTTTTCAAGAAATTTTTGAGAAAAATGTCATTTTCTCCGTACCGGCTGATTGAGTCGATCTGAAATTGCATACACAATCCCTCTGTATGTATTGTATTGTGTGTGAACATTCTGGTAAACTTTAAGTGAGGGTGAGGAGGTCTTAGTTGAGAACACACATGCGCTTTCTCGACTTTTCAGTGCAAAGATCCCTTTCCATTCCCTACAAGTATCTTCAACTTTCTATACATGATGGAATACATGCTGAGGGACAGTATATCAAGATTTAGATATGCATAATCAGCAAGTCTGGAGATATTGCAATTTCTGTGTCTTTTTCAAGAAATTTTTGAGAAAAATGTCATTTTCTCCGTACCGGCTGATTGAGTCGATCTGAAATTGCATACACAATCCCTCTGTATGTATTGTATTGTGTGTGAACATTCTGGTAAACTTTAAGTGAGGGTGAGGAGGTCTTAGTTGAGAACACACATGCGCTTTCTCGACTTTCCAGTGCAAAGATCCCTTTCCATTCCCTACAAGTATCTTCAACTTTCTATACATGATGGAATACATGCTGAGGGACAGTATATCAAGATTTAGATATGCATAATCAGCAAGTCTGGAGATATTGCAATTTCTGTGACTTTTTCAAGAAATTTTTGAGAAAAATGTCATTTTCTCCGTACCGGCTGATTGAGTCGATCTGAAATTGCATACACAATCCCTCTGTATGTATTGTATTGTGTGTGAACATTCTGGTAAACTTCAAGTGAGGATGAGGAGGTCTTAGTTGAGAATACACATGCGCTTTCTCGACTTTTGAGTGCAAAGATCCCTTTCAATTCTCTCAACATATCTTGGTAAATATATAGTCCACGAATGATCTTATCGACATGCTAACACTATATTGTGAGTAGTTTGCTGTGAGAATGCTTTCTCGTTTACTTTACAGCTAGCATCTATCCTGCAATAATTATCTACCCCTTTGACAGGAGTGTGGCTTCTTTGTACTCCTTCCGTTGCCAAGTTATTCTTGTTGTAATTATGTTTTTGGCCTAGGGCGAAGAGTTCCTGCAGACGACATCACAGCGTCCTAAACACCTGCAGCTACCTATTGGGACTATATGTTGGATTGATTGACATATTTTATGTGGACATTGACAACCTCTGAACTCGTTGAAAAAATTATCTGGTGAGTAGCTTACTGTAAGAAAGTTTATTGGCTTATGCTTTTCAGCTAGTATCTATCCTGCAATAATTTCCTACCCCTTTGACAGGAGTGTGGCTTCTCTGTACTCCCTCCGTTGCTAAGTTATTCTTGTTGTAATTATGTTTTTGGCCTAGGGCGAAGAGCTCCTGCAGAAGACAACACGTCTTCATATAATTGTTCTTTCCTCGAGAGCGTCATTATATGACCATCATAAAGCAGGAGACTTTCAAAAAATAGGACCAAATTGGGAACGGCAACTTTGAGAAACACAACAATGGCATTACAGTGGGTAACCTTGAGTGAAGGGCTTCCTGATGCACACATCTTGGCAGCTTCATCTTTCTATAGATTATCAATGGAAGTTGATCTAGTCTGTATTTATTTTAATTCACTGTGACCACTTTGTGGTCTCTTCTTTGAATAATTATTATTTCAGTAATCTACTGCTTTCAACCATTACTATAGCTTCATTTTTTGTTTCAGGGTTTTTATTATCCTTTCAGAAAAAGCAGCAACTATAAGAGGCGACCGATCAAATTTAACAGATCTATTCCTCATTCATTGATGTGGTTGATATTTACTTTGAGGATGTCTTTTCAAACTTCATTTAGAAGAACACAGGAATGATAGAAATCTGCTTTTATAATGCATTTCAGGCATCTTATGTATTTTTAAGCTGATTTTATCTTTTTTTTTGTAGGTATAATTTAATAAAAAGAAAAAATATATCATGCAATTTCTCAGATTTAATTCAGGCACTGCTTGTGTATTTTTTATAGAACTGTATTTTTATTATTTTTATTAAATTACATGTACTTTCAAAAAGATAGAGTCAACTCAAAAATACATGGAATGTCTGAGATGCATTACTGAAGCCGGTTTCTATCATTCTTAGTCTTTTGGATTAAGTACGGACACATCACCTCAAAGTAAATATCGATAACATTGAATGCTCAATACACCTGCTAAATCTGACAAGTGGCTTTTATATTGTAGGAGCCGGATGAATTTTTTTATTAAGTTTTTAATTTTGTTCTGTATACTGTAGTGTAGTGTAGTGTAAGTGTGTCTGAAACTTCTATACATCAATAGCTTATCCAGCCATAACAATAAATCTGAATACGTGGAAAAATTGTGAAAAAAGTTATTTTAATCTGTAAAATTCAGTCGAATTGTAGTAGTTAATGAACAATGAGCTTATCCATTAACTACCAGTATTAATTGACTTTTAGAGGTTATAGTGAACTTTTCATAATTCTGACAGGTTTCCAGAATATTTATTTAAGCATACTCTATAAATCGTTCGGACAGGCTCACACTACATGGCCTTTCAGATTTCATAAGAGAAAACCTATTTAATTAATTAGGCTGAAATTTACAACACGAAAAGATAAATTAATCCTGCTCCTGTAATATTATAAAAGCCACTAGTCAGATTTAGCAGGTGTACTCATCATTCAGTGTTGGCGTAAATGTGCTTAAGTATAAAAATAATAGAATTCTGCTTCTATAATCTATTTCAGGCATCGTATGTTTTTTTAAGCAAATTTCATCTTTCTAAAAGTAGGTATAATTTAATAAAAAAAAATATCCGTGCGATATGTAGTTCATTATTTCACCGTGTTTATCGCACTTGCTACGCTCGTGCGCTAACCTCACGGTGCGATAATGAACTGCTTAGCGCACGGATAGACGTGACAGCGGACTTAAGGCAGACAGTGTTATAAAAAATTGTACGATACCAATGCGTTAAGTAACACATTACACGCCGTGAAAGGATCCTCGCTACGCTCGGGCCTTAACTTTACGCCATGAAATAATGGGCCACTTATCGCACTTGTATCGTAATGTATTAGACGATAAATTTTTTATCGATATTTATTCATTAATTAAAAAAACCTCTATCAATTCATTGGCCCATAGTTTCCTCAACCTTAATATGTTGATTCTTGTAATTAATATTTAATAACGAAATTTATAAATCTACGACTACAAAGAATTTTGAAGCGATTAAGTCATTGTTACTCCTGTAATCGTTGGATATACAAAAATCAATTTTCATTTTTCAATTTTTTTCTAGAAAACTAACGAACAAAATGAATTAAAACATTACAGATTATATTTATTTATATTATCCATTATCATGATTTTTCTCAAAAAAAAATTGACCGTTTAGTTTGGGAGTTATAAGCATCTAATAAAAAACACGTTATTGTTAATAATTTTTTTAGAAAAGATAGGTATTTTAATTCTCTTTCGAACGCTACCCATCCAATTCGAATAACTCGATCCTATCATTAAAAAAAAATCAAAAAGCAGTTTTGGAAAAATCGAAGATTTGAAAAAAAAAACAAAAACACATCGCCCCAATAAAAAAAAACGGATTTTGACCGGAAAATGAGACCTGCCCGGTCAAAATTGACCGAGTAGAAATTGAGATCTAGGCGTACACACACACACACAGACATTTTTCAAAAACCATGTATTTTGATTCCTAACATCTCGGAACACAATTATAACATGTTTTTACAGCAACTCAAAAATTTAATGTTACAAAGCTTCCTCTAGGAGGAAGCAAAATGTTTAATTGAGAAATAAATGAAATCTATGAATTAGTTTTTGAATTTGAATTGTCTACTTTAGTAGCAAGCAGGGTCAAACCTTTCTTATTATAATAATTGTTGTAAAATTATATATATTAAGGAAGTCCATACCAACAAATTGTCAATTTCTGTACCAAGACTGATACCTCGATTTTTTTTTTCTATCTATTTTATAGCTACAATTTTATTAAAGTAAAATTTCTTTTTTTTTAGTTGGATTAAATAAATTGTAAATAAATTAAAATAAAATAATTAACTTCTTTAGTAAGGTCGTATTTCAGAAAGAAGTTTATATATATCGCTGTAGATATATATATATATATATATATATATATATTTTTAATATATCAGTAATTTTATTTCAGGTGGGGGGCTTCGCCCCCCACACCCCCCTGACTGGGGGCTTCGCCCCCTACATCCCCACCACGGGCTCTGCCCCTGGACCCCGCCCTGCGCCCCACATCAAACCCGCCATACCTCATTACCTACCAACAACAAACTTTATTGTTTCTTTTATTTTGTTTTATTTAGATGGGACATTTCAACATAATAACTATATCCTCAAGGATTTTCATTCATGGTGACAAAATGATTTCGTAGATTCATTCGTCATCGAATATCATTTAATGTGTGTTATCAGGAATATGGTTACGAGTCGTGAGGATGGAATATTATATTTGCTTATTCTTTGGCTCAATTTTATATTTAATCAAAAATTTAATCTTTGTTTTTTAATTTTATTTTTAAGGTTTAAACTTGAAGAACTTCTATTAATCACATTGTTAATAGAAGATTAGATTATATACAATATTAGCTGCCTGTCTACGAGCAAGTTTTAAAAAAAAATAATTTGTTTCTTGGGCCAACTTAGAATAATTTTAAGTAAAAAAACATTTAGGGATTTAATCTTTTAATTTTTGTTACTTCAACATCAATTTATATTTCTTATTATATATTTTTAATAGTGTTTTAGTTTACATAATATTTGGCAGTTTGTAAACAATAAATATTTCTTTTTTTTAAATTATGTTTTCAATGTGTTTATCTCATTTTATAGCACAGTCATTTTTTAGCGCGCGAGCGTAGTGAGTGGACTGATTAAGGTACGGATAGGCGTGACAGCGGACTTAGGTAAACGTGCTATAAAATATCGTACGATACATGTGACTTCAGTGGCAGTATCGTAATGTACTATTTTAACATTGTAATTAAATGTAATTTTATATCTTATGACTATATTTTTATAATTATATGATCTTTCGAATGTTATATTGATTTTTGCGATATTATTTAAAGCTATTGCATTGAATAATTCTTTGTCAAATCGAATCATGTTAAATAAGCGAAAATTGAATATGTAAAGTGTCGTATTTATAGGTTTAGATAATCAGGATTGATTGTACATTAAAATATTAATTGGGGAAAAGTTTTGTTTAGATGTTATCCATACTTATATCTTTTGCATTTAATATTTTTGTGTAAAGTCAAATCGTTGAAATAAGCGAAAATCGTCCATTTTATGTATGTTTTGGCGTTAAAAATTGTTTCGATTTAACTCGTCGGGAATTGATTGTACCAAAAAATGTTTAATAGGAAAAAGATTTGTTTTAATTATCTATAACTTTTACATTCAACATTGTTGTGTAAAATCAAATCCTGTCAAGTTGTAGCCGAAAATCGTCCATTTTATGTATATTTAGGCGTTAAAAATCGTTTTTATGAGTTCAACTCGTCAGGAATTGATTGTACAAAAAAATGTTTAACAGAAAAGTTTCGTTTTAATATTATCTATAACTTTTATATTTAACATTATTGTGTAAAATCAAATCCTGTAAAGAAATAGCAAAAAACGACTATTTTTGATGATTTTAGCGGTTTTTTCGCCATTACATTGTTAAATATTGTTCATAGAAAACAATTTTCCATGTAAAAAAGACGTGTTTTAATTAGTTTTAGCAGATGCATTTGTTGTTTTTTGACGTAAAATTAATTTTGTTCACATTATGTTCAAAAATCGATTTTTTCAAATTTTTATTTGTTCTGGCGTTTTTTTATTTGTTGATCGATTCGGCTCGGTATAAGACTGGAGCTTACTTATAATTAGACGAGTATCTGGGCCAAAATTCGTTAAGATCTATTGGAAATTCGCTGAGATATTCCATAAACTTGACTACATACGAACGGACATACACACATACACCATAAAAAACGCCTAAAATGAACTAATTCTGGGTGAAAAATAGTTTTTATGCAACAAATTGTTCGTTTTTGAAGTGTTACAATTTTCGCTCTAGTGAAAATATAAGGCTCTCCCGAGAAGCGGTCGTGCCTAAAAACGGCTATAAAAAAAAAAAATTAAATTTTACAAAAATAGAATATTGACCCCAATTGTGGAAGCAAAATCTAAAAAAAATGATCACTCTCCCGTTAAAATCGGTCGAGTAGATCATGAGATATCAGCGTATACGGACACACACACCCACACACACACACACACACACACACACACGCACGCACGCACGCATGCACGCACGCACGCACGCACGCACGCGCACACACACACACACACACACACACACACACACATCCATACGGACATTTTCTAAAAATAGTGTGTTTCGATTCCAAATTTGCTAAATAACATTTCTAACACATTATCTCATAAACTTTTTTTTTTACTATCACAAAGCTTCCTCTATGAGGAAGCAAAATTGTCTTATTCGCTTCAAAATTCATTGCAGAGGTATATTATTGATAGTTCTCCGATGAGTTCTTTTGGCAAAGTGATTGGTTCATAAATTTCAGAGATATTTGAGGTTAAAATTTTTCTAGACATTTTTAAAATCTATTTCTTGAGGATTTTTTTTTTAATTTTTAAATTTTTACATTTCTGTTAATAACAAAAGAACCGTGATAGCTAGAAAATTAATTTTTTTAGAAAATATAGGTAATTTAATTATGTTTCGAATGCTATAAATTACATTCAAATACGTAGAACTCTAAATATCAGTTGCAAATTTATAGGCAATTGTGATATATATTTTACGTATGTGAAATTTTGTGGAAATGTATAATCTATAAAAATTTGAATAAATTACGTTGGAGTTTTGTTATTTCTGTCTTTCTGAAGTATTAAATTTTAAATATTGGAATTAAAAATTAATTAAAGGAATCAGTAAATTAAGTTTGAGGAAGCTACGTGCCAATGAATTGGCAGCGGTTTTTTATTGAAAATATAGGTATTCTATAGTAACCTCCCACAAACCCCATCGCTGTAACATGTTAATTGCGTCCTCTAGATTTTTTTAAAATAAAAACATTATCTCGGCTCCAGAAGGTCGTAGAAACTTTTTTTTTCAAATACGTGAAAAAATGTCAGTAATCGATTGCCATAATAGCCATTACTATAAAATAAAAATTGAAAAAGCTATACGAAAAAAACACGTCCAAAAAAGAGGATACTTTTTCAAACTGATTTTTTGAGCATTAAAATTGAAAAATTCGTTATAATTGTATAATAACATGATAGAACAACTCATCTAGAAAAATAAAAGTGCTCGATCGTTACTGTACGACCATCCGTCGACGAGAAATAGCCAATTTTGGAGAGCGCCTTCACGGAAAAAAATTTCCTGGAGTTAACACTCCATAGCTACTACAACAGCGCCCTCACAACTCTCCAGTAGTATGTCTGCTAATTTGTCGCACTTACAATCAGTGTACCAATCACGGCGAGAGCGGTTACATGCGAGGAAAGAAGACTAAGTATACTCTATATTTCCAGAGCAATTCGTTTCGTTTATTACACTTTTCTATTGATATGTTTATGGTATTATTGCCATAGAGATATAAAATAGCTTAATAATTAAATATTACTATAGTTAATAAGGTTAAGCAGAAAATATTGAAAATGAATGTAAAAAAATTTGTTAGTCAAGTGAATATAATTATCTTTATTTTTTAATAATTTATGAATATAAACATATTGATAATGTCTTTATATTTAAAAAAACGGTTTAGTAATGACCGTTGTGACAATACAGTATTGAACTTTATTTAAATTTTACACTATTTATTAATTTATATAAAAAATATATGCAACATTGAAAATTGTTATTTTTTGCAATTTTTGGTTAAAATACAACTTTTATCATGTTTTTACTCAAAATTTTAAAACATTTTGTATAGAATATTGATTGGAAAAAAGTTTGCATTTAATTGTAGAATGTGCCAGTATTTTTTTTTAAGAGCTCTATTAGAAGTTTCTGATTGGTTGGTTTTTGATATACCTTGATCGACCAAAAGCAAGGACTACGCCATAATCAAATTTCTCCAGCAAATTTTTTCTTCAATTCTTTTCATCGAGTACTTTAATTTAAAAAAAGAAAAAGATTAGTGACCGAGCTAGGGAAAAAATTCTACAGTACTTTGAAAATTGATAAAAGCCATAAAATTGTTAAATCATGCAATCGTATGGCATTATGTGATTGAGTATCATTTGAAGACTTCATGTCACTTATCTTGCTACAAAATTTTGTATTGGTAGTAAATGTACATTTATACAATATATTTAGCAATGTGTTCGAACCCTATTTACTTTGAATTTTCTGAATAAATATTATAACTGACTGACATCCAAGTCGAAGAGTTCCAAACACCCGGAACAAGAATTTATTCTAAACTTGAATCAATACTTTCTTAATAATATACAAGTATATTTCTGTAATATCATATAAGTATTTCTATAATATTATACTACATTAATACTGTATAAGTACTTTTTATAATAATTCAAATTATTTAATACAGTAAATCAGACATGTATTGGATAAAACTTATTTACTGTTTTAGAATACATTGAAAACATTATCTCTTAGTTAAATAGTAACAGATGTACTGAAATACATTAAAATAGCTGTGTAATTTATGTAATTGATATGAACTTTTGAAAGTAAAAAAAAAATATAATTGGACAAAAATACTTCAAATATTTCATACAATAGAACCAAATAAAAAATTATAGATTTTCATATCTTATAATTAAATGATTACATGATTTTTAGTCGGCACACGTGACGAAAACCTTTCGACGTAAACTATCGCTAACTGACAGGACCATGCAATAATTCCAAGCGGTTATCCTCGAAACTTGCATCCGCTGCGAAGAAAGTAAGAGACGATGTTTTTACGAAACAATATATCACGGTAGCAGCCCCACAACAGGATGTTTCGCGTGTAAAGCTTACGCACCGTGGTTTCTGTCGCACGATCACGCATAGCAATACTCGGGTTATTTTTCAGCCAGCTACTCACTTTTAACGGAAAAAAGTTACCTCTTGCGCTTTGGTGAGATTTTCCAGAGACGGCTCGAGTGCATAATGTAAACAAATGCTCAAAAACCCGCGGGAAAGGTATTTTCTAATACCACGTGTATACTGTGTTCAAAACACTCGATGCCGTTGACACCGCCAAAATGTCGCGCTATAAAAGAGGTGAGGGACTCTTATGGCCCTACCAGCCTTTCTTTCGAACGAGAAGCGACAACATGGAGAATTCGATCGCTTGTAAAAGTTTACGGGAAGCCGTATTGCGTCTCGCAGTGCAATTACGCTATAGTAGAGGCGACGCGTGGCGTACACGTTTGAGGACGTTGTCTTCCACAGAACTTGTCAATCAGTTACGACGCTTGTTACGGCTGGATGGTTATCGGTCGATAGTAAGATTATTCCGTACGTTCCGGCATTCGCGAGATGTACAGCGTACCATCGGGGAATTTGTGGTCGAGTACAACTTGGACAGATTGCCTGTTTTTAGAAAGCCCATGAGCGAGTACGAGGAGCTAGTGGGTAAGTGAAACAATTTTTAATATTTTTCCTAAACTTTTTCAAAAATTTAGTTCTATAAAAAACATTTTTTCCAGCCTTAGAAGATTTATTGCGCGACAGCGATTCTGATAGCGAAAATATCGAAGCTGATGACCAGGAGAGCAGCGACGCCACTCACTTTGAGTGGAATGCAGATGATACACCGTCACAACCAGGGCCGTCTGTGGTGGCAAGTAGTTCGGCGCGAACTGATGGACAACAACATCCTGTAGCTCGCAGGCTATCGTTTGATTCTGATAGCGACGAGGATGATGATGGTAATCCGCAGCAGCAAATGTGTATTGCAGACGTATACAACGCACCTCTTTCCGCCGATAATCCTACAGAAGTGGTGTCTCAGAATGAAGAGGAGCCCCCCGTCAGCCCGAACCTTATTAATGTGGAAGAACAATAAATGGCGAATCTAGAAATGGAGGCGGTAGAAAATGAGCGCGAGTATATACTGGAGGCGTGAAGCCGGGGGAAGGGCGTTTTTGGGTGATCAACCTCTTCAGGCGTCAGCAGGTGTAGGCATCGCGAATACCGTGGAAAATCGCTACATCTTGAGCAATTTTTATCTTGGAGATTCCGGAGCATACGATAATAACATTAACCAGTGGGACAAGGTTCATCTGCGTATAAATGAACGTAAGTTAAATTAATTTTTCTTTTTTGTAATGTAAAAAGAGAGCATGTTGTTGAAAAAATATTTTTCTTTTTTAGTCATAAGACATCGCAATAGTATGTTGCACCACTATCCCTATGACATACCCTATATACCAAGGGTTTAAGAGCGGTTGTTGAATATACTCGATGCACCGCGCGCACAGCTGTTGCGTTGGTTCCATGTCCAGGCGGAAAATATATTTTCGCCGTTGTATACGGAAATAGATCTCGCGGATCTATTTCCGTATACAACGAAGAAGAATAGAAAATGACTAAAAAAGAGAAATGTTTAAATAATATTAAAAACTGACGACAACTCATTTTATTCATTTAGAGGCCCGTCAGTCTCCTCTTCAGGCAGACGCTGGCGAAGGTCGTAGCAGAAGCAACAGCAGCTACAGCAGCAGTAGCAGCATCACGGGTGACGACGGGGCTGACGCAGGGCCCGAGCGGTTTATTATAGCTGCCGAGGGAGAACAGTACATGCGTAGGTTTGCTGTTCACGGCCACACGGTCAGTTTTAATATACGCAACCCACCTGAAGGGGAAAATCCTGTATTATGGCTCGAGGAAAGCATTAGAGACATTCACGAATACATTACAACTAACGTTCAATCTAACGCATTAATCGGCGTGAGTATTCGTAGTGATCGGTTTCCGCGGAGGCCGGGAGGGTTGTCGTTCAGGCCTATTGAAAATTTCAGTTACTTAGATTTATGGAATTTGATAAATTCTATAAGTCAAAGTAACGCAGTTTTGGGTATGACACACTCACCTGATAAATATATTACGTCGAAATGCCTGTTGGCGCAGGGAAAGCACGACCAAAACAAGCGCTAAGTGTAGGTAGTCTTCGTAAACGCTCGATCGTAACAATAAAAAACAAGGACAATTTATGTTTGCCACGTGCGCTCGTAGTAGTGAGAGCACACTTAGCTCTTAAAACATCCGGATGCGCTGCGACGCGCGACGAGTAACGCGTAATCCGCGACGGTCGGCGAAAATTACAGAAAGAGCGCGCAGAGAAACTCGGCGGGATGCAGGAGTAATTTTACCGCTAGAGGGGTGTGGGTTCCGCGAGTTGACGGCGTTTCAAGATTTTTTTGCTGCGGAGAGTATTGCTATGGTTATATTTGAAAAGTGTAATTTGGGTAGCGGCGAACCTTCGTTATTTGACGGCCGAAACAAGATTCAAGATTTAAATGCACCGCTCCACAGTGTTATTTATTTAATCTTTGAGGAGCAGTCTAGACACTTTAACGTGATCACTAATTTATTTGCTGCTGTCGGGTCAAAATTTTTTTGCTCTTATTCTAACAAGGATTTTCGTCGTATCGGGCAACAAAAGTGTAAACGAACTTGTGAATCTTGCTTAGATCCACGTCCATGTAGGAGTGACGGTGTAGAAATGATAGAGTGCACAGAGTGTGGACGTACATTTTTCGGGCATGGCAGTTTCGTTAATCACAAGCGGGTGGTTTCGTACAAAAAAAATAATTGTAAAGTGTACGACGTCGTGCGGCTATGCGAAAATTGTTTAAAAATAGTAAATACATACCACAGTCAACACGAGTGTGGTATTAGTTATTGCAAACAATGTTCGAAGCGGCAGCCGTTCAATCACGCATGTTTCATGCAACTAAATGGTGGTGGTGGGAACTTGAAAGCGGAAATAGTATATTGTGTGCCGAGGGTGTAAAGTGGGTTTTTTAGACCGAGTGTGGTTGCAGTACTCGTCTTCGGTTCACAAACGCACCCGCCTTCGACTCGTGCTAGCTCATCCTCGACTCGTACTACAACCCCACACTCGGTGTACTACAACCCCACACACACCATATTTTTTGTACCGCAAGTATAGATTTTCGCATTTTTGTTCTAATGTACTAAAACCGACAGCGGGCGATTTTGATTTTTTACCGCTCGCTACGGCGAGCAGCGGGCGATTCCCAGTTTTTACCGCCCGCTAGGGCGAGCAGCGGGCGCTTTTCATTTTTTACCGCCCGCTACGGCGAGCAGAAGGCGATTTTGATATTTTACCGCCCGCTATGGCGAGCAGCGGGCGCTTTTTAGTTTTTACCGCCCGCTGGTCGGCAAGCGATCGCTTTGAGCTCTATTAATAGGTTCGAAAAACACGAAAATCGTGCTTGCGGTACAAAAAAAAATTTTTATACATTTTTTAAGACTTTGAGACCCGTAAAAACATGCCGTATGGAGAAAACGCCCGGATTCTCGTGCCGAATCTCTGTCGCGCATCAGATTTGCACGGATTGCATAAACGTGGACGACCTTAAAATCATTTGCAGCAAATGTGGCGCGCGCGAGTTCATTTTCACAGACGAGCCGGTAAAACAGTTCTTGAGCTTGTGCATTCGGAAAAGCATTTCCGGAAATTGTATGCATCGCGCACAATGCTAAGGCTTTTGATGCATAATTCATTTTAAAAGAATTGGCTGAAAACTCGGAGCGCCAGCCCCCAGCCCCAGCGTCATTTTGATCGGTCAAAATATTACAATTTTGAAGTATGGGCGAACCAAGTTTATCGACAGCATCAATTATTTTCAAATGAAATTGAGTGCTCTACCTGCTACCTTCGGTTTACCTGAAAGTAGTAAGAAGGGCTATTTTCCAAATCTGTTTAACACCCTCGAGAACCAGCGGTACGTTGAACCTCTACCAGCGCTACAGTTTTATTGCCCTGACACTGTGTCACCAGCTGAGCGTGCCGTTTTTCTTGAGTGGCATGAAAATACAAGCTTTGGCTATATATTCGACTTTCAAAAAGAGATAGTTGAATATTGCCAGATGAACGTGGAAATACTGAGCCGCGTGTGTATACAATATCGAAAAATTTTTCTCGAGGTAGGCGAAACGGATCCATTTGTATCAGCGTTCACAAACGCGTCGGCGAGTTCTTACGTTTTCCGTGAAAATTTTTTAGTTCCGAATACTATAGGAATAATTCCACCGAACCGTTACAGGGAGCTGACAAATACTCGCAAAAATCAATAGAATGGTTGCTTTATTGCGAGCGCGAGATCGGTCGCGGGATCGTACATGCAGGGAGGATGCGTGAGTTTCGCTTGCCCGAGGGATTTTTTGTGGACGGATACCTGCCCACTTTCCCTCCCGGAGAGGGGGTAGCAGCTAGGGGAATCGTTTTTGAAATTCAAGGTTGTTACGTGCACGGTTGCCCGCGTTATTTTACGAACAACCGAGAATCGGTAAAAAATAAGTTTAATCGAACGTACGCACAGACGTACGAAAGTGTACAGGTAAAAGTTGACCGAATGAGGAGTCTCGGCTACGAAGTACGCGAGATGTGGGAGTGTGGATTCGATGGAATACAAAGGCAACAGCCCCAGTTCGTGTGGTATCTGGATACTCACCCGATAATGAGTAGAATAACGCTCAATCCGCGGGATGCGTTTTTCGGTGAAAGAACTAAAAATATAGTCACCTCATGCAGTGTAGAGCCGGATGAAGAGATCAAATATACTGATATTTGCTCTCTTTACCCGTATGTATGTAAAAGAGGCCGTTTTCCTATCGGTCACCAATGCATTTATTGTACATAGGCTTGGAATGCGCCGTGTTAACGGATGGCCAGAACAACAATCTCGCGTGCATTGAAGGGCTCGTCAAATGAAAAATTTTGCCACTGCGAAATTTATTATTGCCTGTATTACCAGTAAAAATGCACGAGCGCCTCATTTCTGGTCTCTGTCGTTCCTGCTGTGAGGAAATGCGTCAGGACAACTGCAACCACGAACAAGTCGCCGAGCGTGAGTTTAGCGGAACATGGGTAGTGCACGAATTACAGAAAGCAATCGAATTGGGCTACAGCGTGACTGAGATATTTGTCATATGGCAATATAAGAGCACACAGTATGGCCAGAGAAGCGGTGAGGGTGTGTTGTTTGACGCGTACGTAAATACCTTCCTTCGGTTGAAATAACAAGCGAGCGGGTGGCCGTCTTGGTGTACGGACGATACTACCAAGGAGCGTTCTATTGACGAGTACGAGCGCGAAGAAGCAATAAGGTTAGACCGGGAAAAGATTGAAAATAATTCGGGATTACGTTCGGTCGCAAAACTCTGCTTAAATACATTTTGAGGGAAGTTTGGGCAAGGGTCGTACTTAAACAAACGGAAGTGGTCAAAACGCGCGAGGGGCTACTGAAACTGCTCACGGCGCCTGAAAAGAAAGTTTTCGACCTGCTCCCGGTTAGCGAGGAACATTTGTACGCAAATTGGCGTTATAAAGAGGACGCTGTAGAGTCGGCGCCGAACACAAATGTGGTACTAGCAGCCTACACCACCGAGCAGGAGCGCCTCGAGATTTACTCGTACATAGATAAGCTTTCAGCCAACCGCGTTCTCTACCTGGATACCGATTCGTGTATATTCAAGTGCAATGAAGAAGAGCCTTCAGAGTATAGACCTCCTTTAGGTACTTTTCTCGGCAGCATGACGGACGAGCTCAAGGGCTACGGAGAGGGAACTTATATTTTATGCCTTTCGTGCGCTCGTCCCATCGACCGGCATCACTCACGAGTGCTGTAAAGTGAAGGGAAATTCTCTTAATAGCGCCAATACGAGCAAGATCAATTTCGCTAGTATCGAGCGCTTGATCGCAGAGTATTTCGATAACGGCGAGATCTCGCCTATCGTTTTGAAATACAATGCGATCAGACGCACCCGCAAGTACGAGGTCGTTACGCGCAGCGAAAAAAGATCCTATTCCACAGTTCTGAGAAAGCGAAGATATTTCCAACACGACGTTCCGCTTCCTTTCGGCTATAAGCACAAATGAATAATTGTATATTTTAATGCGTTCAATGATATAACTTTAGTATATTGTTCATAATAATACAAAAATTTATTGTAGATATTTAAACTTTTTTTTACGTGTTAATTATTTTCCCCATATTCTCTCATCCCATGTACCTATTCATAGGGGTGATCAGGTAATCCGCGCGTGTGTCGCGGAGATCAACGGAACAAAGCATTAAACACGCATACCAGCGATGGTTGCTTATATCCGCGAAAGTCACCTGATAAACGCGGTAAATATACTTATCCGCGGAGGGCCGAAGTATGTTAATGACTGCAGAAGTCACTACCGCGGTGATATGGTGATCTCCGCGCGTGCGCGCTCGCCGCCCGCCGCCGCGGGGATCGTAAATATCGTAGCATTGCTATATGGAGTGATGTTTTTCACGTACTTTATCGTCAGCTGAGCGCGTGAGCGAGTTGAGAGTTTAAAAGAGGCTGCAAGCGTGTAATTTTCTTTATTCGAGTCGTAAACATGGACACGCGATGGGAACATCCTTTTACTTGATGTATGTGCGGCCCACAGGCTGCGATAAAACTACTCGTTAAAAGCTTTCTCGCCTACCTGCCAGAGGTCTGTGATGCACGCATCGACCGCTTCATATTTTGTTATGCCGAATGGCAAGACGCTTACAGACGGGATTTTAAACCCAACGGGCCACCCATCGAGTTTCAAGAGGGCCTTCCCCAGATGGCGGATTACTCGAGTGACAATGAGAAAAAAAAGTTACTCATTCTCGACGACCTCATGCGTGAATCGTCAATCGATGTTATTTTCGATTTATTTACAAAGGGTAGTCATGACAAAAAAGTTTGCGTAATATTAGTTACGCAAAACGTATTTCACAAATGTAAGGTACAGCGCGATATTAGTTTGAATACCAAGTATCTGGTATTGTTCAAAAATCCTCGCGACAGAGCACAAATACAGCAACTCGCGCGACAAATTTTTCCGGAAGATTCGACTTTTTTGCGTGAGGCCTATCTAGACGCCACGCATCAACCTCATTGTCTTTTTATCGATCTCTCTCAAGCCTGTTTAGACAAGTATAGATTTCGAGCAAACATATTTTACAATGTCAGGGCGCACGTTGTCTATGTGCCCAAGTACTTTAAATCGCGATGAATGAGGCGTACGTTAATCAGTCGGGGAAAAACTATGCCGCCGATAGGTCGTAAAGCGGCAGCCTGCGGTGAACATTTCTGGAAAGGAAACCTTGCTCTCTTGAACGCTCTTTGTCAAGTGGACAAATGATACCGCGTTGCTATAGCGCGCACAGCTTATAAACCTCTCGTCAGATGCATATGCGAGTGTGTGTTGAACGTTTTGCAGGGCGTCGTAAAACTAAGCGATTCTGAAAAGGGCCGATTGCGTAAACATAAGCAAACGCTGCGTAAGCTGATCCGTGCTGATGATAGAGGCAGCGGTACTTGAAAATCGAAGAAACGTGTCATTGTACAAAATGGCGGGTCGTTTTTATCACTTTTACTCGCTCCGATCGTAGGAACGCTTATCTCAAAAATATTTGGCTCGAAACATGGAGCGAGCTTTTAAGATGATCCTCGTGCCGGAACCGCCACCGGAGACATCGCAATCTAAAGTCAAGGAGGAGGAGGGGGAGAGGAATACGAATGAAAAAACCCTGCAAACACCAGGTGATCATTTCACTCGGCTGGATAGTAAAATGTACGATGTTTTACGCTCAAAAGCAGCTAGAGACGCTTACGAGAAGTGCGTAAACTATCTACAGATTTTTCGTAGCTACATTTTCTTCCGAGATAACGAGCGTAGCGCTGTGCACGAGGAGCACCCTGAAATAGATGAGATTGAAGAGGCGCTGGCACAGCTGTCCGAGGACGATATACTCGCGGGGGTACCGAAATTACACGAGCGCAAAGCTCGTCTCTTGCTTCGCCATTGGAGAGTTCCGGTACCTGAGCGTCCCAAGTGGGATAACTCCCACTTTTGCCAAATTTCTCAAAACTTCCGAAACACTGGAAAGTTTAATTAGTAATCCAATAGTTTTAAAATTTGGCCAAATATTGACGGATCCTCAGCACTCGGCCAAACGACGCATAGCGATACCTATACAGCACGAATTATCCCTGCCGTCTATACAGACTCGAAGTAAAAAACAAGCGAAAAAAGTGGCTCACGGTTGATTTGTAAAAGAAAAAATGACGTACGAAAAACAATAATACGACCTCGAGCATGAAGCAGGGTACTCGTGGCTGAGCAATCAAGATGCCTACACGTTCCATCACTCGGTGCGAAGGTGATTTCCACAATGACGCTACAATATGACGAACATTGACAATGTTTGGGAGGCCGATTTGCTACAGCTCACGACGATATAAGATTACAGCGACGGTTACAACTACATTCTAGTAGTGATTGATGTACTCGGTAAGTACGCATGGGTTGAACGGATAAAAGATAAGACCGCGCGCAACGTTGCCAACGCCTTCGCATGGATTATCGACCGTGCAAACCGATCGAGGCAAAGAGTTTACCGGCTCAGCATTTCAGGCGCTCCTCCGCCGAAAAGGGATAACATTCAGAGTCACTCGCAACCCCGACATTAAAGCAGCTGCGGTCGAAAGACTCAATAGAACGTTACGCGAGCGAATCTGACGATACTTTTCTTATAGTAACACAAAGAGATACATCGATGTCGTGCAAAAGATTGTATACGCTTACAATCGCACGCTACACAGTGGCACGCGCACGAGACCTATCGAGGTCACGTTGTACAACGCGCCGACAGCGATCGAAACTTTAGCCAAACGCGCGAGCTCCAATTATCGAAGGCGAGCACCGGCGCTGCCTAAATTCAAGGTGGGCAACCTCGTACGCATCAGTCGAACCAAGAACACCTTTGAGAGAAGATAAGAAAAAAATTTTAGCGAAGAAGTATTCAAGATAATCAACGTTCGACGCGTCAAAATCTCTATACATAAGTGCTCGAAGATTTGAACGAAGAAATTATCGATGGCTTCTTTTATCCCGAAGAGCTCGTGTTAGTCGGCCGCGAACGCCTCGCGCCCGATAAGCGTTTCAAAGTCGAACGCGTCATACGCACAGAAGGACGGGGCGCAGAAAAGAGAGCACTTGTTAAGTGGCTCGGTTACTCTGATTAATTCATTCGTGGGTAAAAGCAAGCGAGCTTGAAAGCATCTGAATAAAATAGAAACCAGCAACGATTTTTATATGGTACTGCCTAGTAACAGCAGCATGACGTATTTTCCCGAAAACACAACCTGCTGTTTTACGACCCAGCTGCAACACGAGATCAAATTACACGGCGAGTGGCTCGTGGTCCTCGTTGGAATTCACATACCATACAGTATCGCACATTTTCAAGATGGCGAAGCGAGTTACACTTTTATACGGCTGAGGACAATGGGGGTTTCATCAACAAAAAACTGTGTCGTATACCTGTAGGTATTTACGATTCCCACGAACAACTAGTAGACGCTATAAACGCGGTGAATGACACTTATAGACATCAAATGCTCGAGCCACTTAAAAATCGTAAGGGGTCTTACATCATAAGATGCAAGTGTGACTGCTTGCAAATACACATTACGGATTTCAACGAAAAAATCAGGCGTGTATTCGACTTCGACGAAGCAGGTCAAAAAGGTTCGTCTACAACGCTTAATGAGATGCAACAGACCTGCCTCGCTTTCTCGAGCCTTGCCCGACCAGATGTACGTCTATACAGATATATGTGAACCTTATACAGTAGGTGACACCCAAGCTGCCCTACTACGAATAGTTTCTATAGACAACTCCAGATTTAAGTAAGGATGCAGTACTGTACAGTGTTTTGCAATCATTCACTATATAACTCTTCTCTATCACAATTTCCGTAGCATCGTTACCGATATAAGAGCTCAACATGGGCAACGTATACCATTCGAATACGGCACGTTGACGGCCACGCTGCACTTTAAACGCAAACGTTAAGATCAGTCATTACGTGCGCTACTACGACGAGCAGCTAGGTCGGGGTGGAGTGAGAAATGTTTTTGCGGGTTCGACTTTTCAGAGAGATCGTGAAGTAGGAGCCTGGTTAGGAGGCCTTTTTCGTCGCATCCTACCATACGTCATGAGCGAGGCCAAGGCTGTAGGTAAAGAGACGCTACGAGCAGGTATAAAGGTTGTTGACGACGTTGCCAACAGCGGTGTCAAGTTCAAAGAGGCTGTAAAATCACGGGCCAAAGAATCTGGACGCAATCTCAAATGAAAAGCTGACAAAATATCGTAAATAATGAAAGGCTAGGGATATAAAACGGCCGTGAATGGCAAGCGGCGGCGCCAGTCGAGAAAGAAACGCACTCGAAAGCGCACGGCAGGTGGTAAGAAAAAACCCAGCAAAAGAAAATCCGCTGAGAGAAAAAGCAAGAAGAAGAGGAAAGCCCTTCGCGCATAAACGATATTTTTGGGCCGAAGTAAAAAATGGCCTTCTTGCACTTGCACTCTAACGAGTGCATGTCGAGCGAGCTCGACATTTTCACTCTTCCGGCGACTAAAAACGTTGATTGAGAGTAGTAGTTTTTTACACTATAAACCTGTGTCCTCGCTCAACGACGAAGGAGACGCGCCCATAGAGTTCGTCATCTCGAGCGCAAGTGAACATTACGAGGGGTGTTTAAAAAGTAAGTTTCCCTGCTCCGGGAAAAAAGCAAAACACAATTTTTAGGTTAAAGTAACATATGTATTTATTGTTTGACTTGTAAACTATATTTCTACATAGTCCCCTTGGACTTGAATACATTTTTTATATCTGTTCTCAAGCTTTGACAAACCTTGTTTATAAAAATCCGTGCCCTGTTTTTTAAAGAATAATTTAACGATGTCTTTCACTTCATCATTTGAATTGAAGTGATGGCCACCCAAACTTTCCTTTAATTTAGGAAAAAGAAAAAAGTCACTTGGTGCGAGATCTGGAGAGTAGGGTAGGTGATCAAAAATTTCCCATTTGAATTTTTCCAGTAAGGTTTGTGTTTTTTTTTTGCTGAATGAGGCCGTACATTGTCGTGAAAAAGCAACACTTTTCTTTATAATTTTCCAGGACGCTTTCGTTTAACGGCACTTATAAGTTTATTTAGCACTTCACAGTAACGATCTGCATTTATCGTGGTACCGGATATGCACTAATTCAGTGTGAATTTCGTTGCCATTAAGCCCTTTTGCAGTTAAAAAGCGAATAACTGCACCCAACTCACAGGTGGACACGTTTTTCACAGGTAGCTCTATGGTTTCCGAGCCGGTACTGATGAAAAAATTTTTTTCGGCAGCTAAGACCGGTTCCGCTCTTATCGGTATATCCTAAACTAAAACTATGTTCGGTCCCTAGCTCGCTAGATGGCGCTGGGGCAAAACGGCAGACTAGGGAAACTTACTTTTTGAACACCCCTCGTATATAGATCTCGCCCACACGATGCTCTATGTCAAAGCTAGAATACAACCGAATGCCGAGACCCCTGCTGAAAACTTAAATGCTGCCCCAGTAAATAATTTACTGCAATCAATGTTTAATCAAATTGACATTTTTCTCAATTAAAAACTCGTTTCTCCACCCAACAATGCATATCTTTACAGAGCATACATAGAGCCACTGCTCAACTGCTCGCCAAACGCAAAAGAATCACACTTAACGGTCGGATTGTGGTACGATGATACGTTCGGCTTATTCGAAGCCCAGCCGCACATTCAAGGTGAAATAGCTAACAAGGGTGCTCTCCATCGTCAGCATTTCACACTCAATGGAAAAACCTTCGACATGATTGGCCATCTGCACTGCGGCGTCTTTAATCAAGACAGAACGCTCATCAATGGCGTAGAAATGAGAGTACGACTC
Organism: Torymus aiolomorphi; assembly: GCA_036365515.1. Taxonomy (NCBI): domain Eukaryota; kingdom Metazoa; phylum Arthropoda; class Insecta; order Hymenoptera; family Torymidae; genus Torymus; species Torymus aiolomorphi. Next base: position 57,324,769 of record CM070877.1, on the reverse strand, counting down.
GTACGAAGCAAAGATGCCTTTTGTCTAATGGACGCATCTTAGAATGGTAAATTCAGCCTAAAAATAAAAGAAGCCACGCTCATGTTCGACGCGTGAAGATAAATCCGGTGTTTCAATTGCGCACGCCAACGCTCTCGCTAAAATAACGGCCAAGTATCCCGTCACGCGAGTAGAAGTCAAAACTTTTACGCTTCAAGCCGGTATACATGGTGACATCGATAATGCCATTCTGAGGCAAATGCCTAAAAGAATAATAATAGGATTTGTCGATAATGAGGCATTCAATGGCAATCGAACATTTAACCCGTTTAATTTTCAACACTTTTCAATAAATCACCTTTCCCTCTACGTCGACGGGTCTCAAATTCCGAGCAAACCGTTATAGCCGCACTTTGCTGCTAACGATAGTATGTTTATGAGATGCATTTCAAACTCAAAGGGGCTTGGCATTGTTACTTGCCAATATTTTTATTCTTAATTTATTGATTTTAATTTATACCATAACCTACCCACTAAGAGGTTCGAAGCGCTTTTGTAAACCCGGCTATCAAGACAAGTGGACTGCTCTCAACCGTCGGATTCTCCCAAGATCTTTTGTACCTCCTAAACTTTAATAGCGACCTCTTATCTCTTTACTAATTCCTAATAACAAATCGGACAAGGACTTATATTGCGTCAAAATTATTGTGAATTCTGTTTGTAACCATTATTGTAACCTCGTACTCATCGCACTTGCCACGGACGACAAGTAAAATAAGAGGGGGGTGATGTTACGTGCCAATATTTTTATTCTTAATTTATTAATTTTAATTTATTCAACTTATTGTTAGCCGAGTAGCTTGCCATTGCACAAAAAGAAATTAGGAAATAAGAATCGCGCGATGTCCAGAAATTGCTGCGCTAGCGGGGCAACGGCCTTGATCCGGCGCGACGACCGCAAGGAAACTCATACGAGCGCGAGGAGAACAGGCGCCGTGCTCGATCAGTGGCAGCATCTCCCGGCCACCTTTCGCGCTCCCTGCCTTATCTGCGCCGATAGCCGCTGCGGGAGCGAGAGAGACAGCGAACGGCCGTAGTGGGAGCAAATTTTCGCGGATCCAGGTGTGCGGGCGGCGAAAATTCGTTGCCACGATAGTCGGAAATAATTAGTCAAAAAGTACAGTCGTTAACTTTTATCGGGAATATATGTTGTTTAAGAGTAATTTTTATAAGTTCGTTAGGCGCTAGAATATTGACATCGTGTATTAGAATATTACCAAATTTACCACTGTTATACGGGATCACTGGACTATAATTGAAGGAAAAATAAAAGAAAAAGGAAAAAACTGACATATTGGTGAATATTTCATTTCAATTTCCGAAAACCCATAATTCCACACATTATTCCATTCTTCAAGGAATCCATCGAGTTACAACAAAAGGTGAGAATCTTTATTTATAACAATTCATTCATTTGGAAATTATTCGTTCGCGTGCAAGAATTTTAAAGATTGTTTTTTTCGGGCATTTGTTCATAATTTTCAATTTTTGTTAATCGCGTACTTGTTATTCGTAGCTGATATAGGAGCGTTTATTCCGTAAATTCTATAAAACTACTGTGAGACCGGCCATAACTACGGGGTAATGGATCAGGGTTTCTAGTGCCGTGCGACTTCGTTATTGGCATTTTGCTCGTTAAACTAATAATTTACGATAAATTGTTAATGCGGATTACCGATAATTAATAACAATAGAAACTTAATAATTAGTAATAATCTAATAATATAGTAATTAATAATAACGAAAATATACAATATTAATAACAATAATATGATTAACAATAACCTTAATTGTTTTTTTACAAATAGTTGTTAATAAATTTAACCCTTTCTTTTTTTTCCCTAATAATTAATCATTAATCTAACCTAACTACCACAAAACCATCTTACTAAACCCTAGCTCGGATTTCCCTCATGCATTAAGAAGTTGAGAGGATCATTATAGCATGATCGTCTAAACCTCCGAAGATTGAGGTGTACGATCCGTCGAGATTTAGGACTAATACGCGCATCAGATCAACAAGAATAAAAGCCAGGAATATGCAGACAAAGGGAAGCGCATGAAGGAGAACAGATAAGGAACTATCAGCCCTTTCTCTACGATCGAAATATACCGTCATTAGATACCCGTAGTAAGGCGATTAGGATCTCTTAGGTAAAAGGAATGATAGATGTCCTGGGCGACATCCCAAAATAATTTATGGTTCTGCCCTTAAGTGCGAGTATCCTAACCTCTCACGTAACAACATAAACCGTTTCAACTATTCACTCGGCTACTTTCTCACAGCTTTCGATCTCACATCCGATTTATCGGCTCGCTGCGCCTCGCATTGGAATCTCGTTCGCTCGGGTAGCTTACGCATAGAGGTGGGATTTGAGGCGGCTCCAACGAGCACAATAAATTGCGTTGTTTATGCCGAGTACGATAACGTTCTCGAAATCGACTTTACCTGCCAAATATTATCAGATTTCAGTGCCTAGTCTTTAAAAAGGTAGTGGGGACGAGGACTCGAGAGGAAGTGAGCAGTGCCCTCAAGCCTCACTTTTTTTTCGACGCTCGCTACGCACACACGTATAATGGATTAAGTCGTAGACATAGAAGGTTTTCGAGACACTGAAAGGAAGTTTTTACCAAAGGAGGTGGCGATCATTTGCCTACAGAAACCCATTGTCGACCACTGGATTGTACAAACACCGTGCAATTTCATCGAGCTGCCCGAAGACGTAAAAAATACAAATTCCTACTGCGCAGTCGATATTCACGACATTAACTAGTTTGAGGGCGAAGTATCACTTAGACAGCTATATCGTTATCTCTTCAATATCGTAAGAGTAGCAAGACAGATTTACGTACGCGGTGAGGAGAAGGCCAGGTACCTGGAATCTTTACTCGGCCGAAACATATGTAATTTAGAAAAATATGACTCGCCGACGTTCAGAAAACTCAGCATGTTTTCTGACGTGCTGGTATGTTCTACGCACTCGTCTCAGAGGTTTAAAAATAAACAAGATTTTTGCGCGATCTACAAGGCGCACCAAATGTGGATGCGCTCTATACTACTCAAAGAGTGGAAGATGATCAACAAAGACCAAGTACAAAGCGAAATGTTCGACACGGCTGTTCATGAGCATCAGCAGAAAGAGCGCAAAAGATTACTCCGTTTTCACCCGGGCTCCGAGTCCATTGAGGAGGAGGAGTAGAACGACGACTGCCACGACGAGACGGATGTGGCCCCAGAAATAGCAAGTGACAGCGACAGCAGCGCATATTTTACATTTAGCGAAAACGTAAAATGAATACGTAACAAACCACGAGGGCCAATAGTGGCCTCAGAGCAAACTCGATAGGTGTATAAGCAACCAACCACATTCTGAGAAGCTTGAGTCTTCCAGCCGCTGTTGTAACTAATGTCGACACCTCAGATAAGCCTGGATCCCACTGGATGGCATTCTACATAGACAAAAATGCAAGAGGAACATATTTCGATAGCTATGGAGTCGCTCCTGTGTCACGACATCAGATCGATCGACTTCGAAGAAATTGCGCAAGCTTCAAGTGGAACGAGAAGAAACTGCAGAGTATTAATTCTAAAGTTTGCGGCGAATATTGTATTATGTTTCTTTGCTATATGTGTACACGGAGAGAATTTTAGGAAAGAAGAACTTCTAGGTAGTCCGTCCGTGCTACGAAATGCACCATTTGAATTGTACTATAGATTAGGATCGCAGCTGTACTAGTGTAGTATTCGCGTGAAGCTAAAGTGGCGCTACCGCAGTCCGGAAGAAATAGTGCAACGGCTTTCCTGCTTTTCCTGCAACGCTAGACCGAGTTTAGTACAATATAACACCATTTTAGTATCACATTCGCACTACACGCGTAGAGCAGCTACTCTCCCAAAACTTAGTGCGGTAGCGGTCCTAATTTAGCATAACTGCAACTCGAACATTGTAGGGTAGCTACTACACTACCACTAAGATGTCTCCTCTCCTAAAATTCTCTCCGTATAGCGGTCGCACTTTTCGTGCATTTTGTAACGTCTTTTCATGTGATTCACACGTAAACGACGTACTGGCCGAAAAATTTTATGAAAATGTAAAAAGAAGAAAAAATCACCGAAAAAGACTTCGTCGTGCGAACAAATTCCCACGCGTTACTTCCAAGGGCGCTGGCTCGTTCGTTCAAGCACGCAAAGCATTTATATATAATGTGCGCGCGCGCGCGCGTGTGTGTGTGTGTGTGTGCGTGCGTGCGTGCGTGCGTGTGTGTGTGTGTGTGTGTGTGTGGCTTAATTTTTATTGAAATATTTCTATTTAATCCAGCGACATATTTAATTTTTTATTTTGTAATATTTCTTTTTTATACATTCAATTTTTAGTTTATAATTTTATATTTACACTTTATGTAGATTGTAAGTTTTAGAATTGTAAAGCTGTTGTCTGCGTGTATCCGTCTTTCTTAGTTTATAAGTTTTTGTATACTACGTTTGTCTTAGCCTTTTTTAGCTTGTAATTTTATATTATTCATATATTTGTAAGGTTAAAATGTATTTTTTTTAATTTGATCGATCAATAAATAAAAGTTTAAAAACATCGTATTCACTTAACGACCTTGTCCGTTAAATTTAATTCCTTACCTTTTTTATCTTGAAACGAATATGTACAATTTCGTCAAGAAACATAAGCAGCTCGAGTCACCGAAAAGCATATGAGTAATGGTTTTTTCAAGTGGTGAAAAACACTAGCGGTTTCCTTTTTTAAGTGGTGAACAACACAGGAGGCGCTTTCTTCTTTGAGGCTCGGAAACCCTTAGCGGGGGAAATTTTATTACTATTCCATGAAGAAACAAGCAGGTCGAGCCAACGAAAAGCATATGTGTAACGGTTTTTTCAAGTGGTGAAAAACACTTTAGCCGTTTCCTTTTTTCAAGCGGTGAAAAACGAATGAGCCGTTTTCTTCTTTGAGGCTCGGAAACCCTTAATGGAAAAATTTATGGTTTTGTTTCTCAAGGGCTTCGAGAGTTTCCCATCGCTTCTCCCCACTCTCCGATACATATGCGTAAACGCTTAGGATTGGGCACTCGGATCTTACGTAACAATCGAGCAGCTAATCGTAGCTCGTGGTAGAAAGGAGGGGATACGAGGCTCAATAGTTTGAAGACGATAATGCCAATATAAGGAGGCATCCGCCTCCACTACCAGTGAGGAACCTCCTACAAAAAAGAAGTCCGAAAAGCCACCGAACATTATGATGCAGTATACAACTTTCAGCGGGTTGAAAAAGATCCAATAGTGTATAGACTATAAATTAAGAATGTTAGAGGAAATGTCGGGATTTGTGAACTGGGTTTTGGTATAATGATCGATGTTATTAAAACGGAAGCAATTAGCAAAAACGACGTGCATTTACTAGACCAAACATTCATCGGTGTTGTATTTAATGAACTAGAAGACAAAATGAAAGAACTCGCGCTAAATCAATTAATGTTTGCAAATTTTAGCGAGAGTTCTCTCGAAATAATGTTTTTGGAAGTGTACACAAAGTATTTAACAATTCTAGAAAAAATTTTGTTAGTGCGTTAGAAGTTTAAAAATGAAGAAAAATAATTTTTTTATGATATTATCCAAACCTCGTGTAGTATTCAAAAAGAACTGTGTATAACGGTTGGTTTACGAGTTAATTTATTGTTATTAAAAATATATAACAACGACGTTTCGGTGGCTAGTTTAGCACCCTCATCGGGTCTAAAAATTATTGAAAAACAATTATGGACACACTGTTTTATACGAACAATTATACTATTATTAGCCAAATCGACTACTACCTTTAGTTATAACAATTTAATCATTATACCCAAACCCGGTTCGTCATATACATACTGTTTGTAGCTATAAAACATTTGAAACAATATTAAAAATCAAAAATAAACAAATTATTGCTGAAAAGTTGAAACAATTATCTAAAAAGTCATCATAATCTCACCTCGTAAAAACATTTATTAATTTAAGATAGACAATTAATAACCTTAATATCAATATATGTAATGTATAAACACATAAAACAATAGCACAAAAATACATAATTCAATAATAAAAATATAATAAAAAATTAAAAAAGTAAATATTGCACAAAGATTACGTACAGCCATATCACTTATCACAGTTACGAGAATACTATGAATGACTAGAAAGTTTACAATCAGATCGAAATAAAGCGTAATCTATGTATATAATCAAGTACTATTAATCAATATACTATCCGTAATACAGGAATTGCTATTGCCTTCATCAGAATACCGTATATCAAATCAAAATTAAATAAAGTGGTATCATTGTGACTTTTTTACACTATTATTTTTTAATCTTTTATAATGGGAGCGTAACTACTATGTAATTTTTTTGTATCCTCTTTCTTATTAATGGAATTGGTTTGTAAATGAATATGGATCATTTCAGACAATGTTCTTCTATGCCAATTTGTTTCCCTATCAAGTATTTCAAAATTGTCAAAGTCAAACAAATGGGATTCATTTTGCATGTGTGTATTAATCACCAAATATAGCGTCATTCTTTTTTGTGTTACGTTTTTGTTCTGAAATTCGAGTATAAACTGTTCTTTTTGATTCACCCACGTATGCAGTATCACAATCTTTACACTTAATTTTGTAAATTATATTACGCTGTTCTTTAATTGAGGTGTCATCTTTACCTATTTTTATCAAATAACTAAGATTATTATTAATTTTCAGTAAAACTCTTATACCATAATTTCTAAAAACTGCTGTAATTTGTTCGAAGAAATTTCTTATATATGGCAGACTGACATGAGTCAAATATCTATTTTTTGTAAACTTTTTATTGTTGTTATTGTTAATATTATTGTTATTGTTGTTAATATTATTATTATTATTATTTGTAGCAATCCTTTTATTAAGATGGAATTTAATACACTCAAAGGGATAATTATTACTTATTAGATATTGTGTAACCAGCTTAATATTTTTGTTATGGAATTTTTTGTTTGTCAATACTATTGCTTTATCAACTAAGGAATACACCATACCTCTTTTATGTGATAAAGGATGACTAGAGTTAAAATTAAGGAATCTACCCGAAAAAGTAGGTTTATGATACCAATCCGTAATTAATTTACCATCTTCTCTAATAATTTTAATTTCTAAAAAATTCAAAGTCTGATTGTTTTCCATTTCATAGGTAAATTTTAGTCTATTGTCATAAGTGTTGAAGGTGTCCATCACATAATCTATTTTATTTTTTGATATTACGATAAAAATATCATCGAAATATCTACTATAAAAAAGGGGGGTGAAATCTAGTCTCTCTAGACAGTCTTGCTCAAGATCATCCATAGTAATGCCTGCAAACAGTGGCGATATAGGTGAACCCATTGGCGTGCCATTAGCTGCATATAAAATTTATTATTAAATTTAAAAAAGGTATTACTCATTAAGAATGTTACTGCTTTCAAAATCGTATCAAGAAGTATATCATATTTACTTATAAGATAAGGGTATCTTCGGACAATTGCCTTTTTAACTAATTCTACACTAATATTTGTAAACAATGACGTCGCATCAATGCTGATCATTATATACTCCTCAGACACATGTAGATTTTCAACTTTTTCAATTAATTCAACACTATTCTTGATGTATGATTTTGGTTTTGGTATCACCGTACTAAGTAATTTCTCTAATATTTTAGAAAACAAATAAGTGGGAGAACCAGTATATGAAACTATTGTTTTTGTACGTCGTCCTGCAATTATGGAGACCTCCAATGAAGTTAAGTTTTTTGAACACATTGTTGACATCTATGGACACGAAGTTTGTAAATATTTTAAAGATTGGATTAGAGTTGAACGAGCGATTATAAAATTGGAGTCAAAAAGGAAATTCCTAACGAGTTGTCGAACAAGAGATATCTTTCTGACACACATTCACAATGTAAAAGTTAATCTTAAGCACCTAATTTTTCGTAGCAAAACTGGTAACAAGACATTTACAAAACACTTGAATACCTTTATGATCTCACTTCTAAATGATGAAATCGAAGACATATGTATACACATTCATTTTTTAAAAACTAAATTACAGAAAATCACTGAATATTTGAGAAAGAATTCTTTTAATGATGTAATGAACAAATTCTTGCTGACTCAGTCAAAATTTAATGACATGACTTTACATAAATTCGATACAATTCATGCTGATAAATTACGAAATATTATAAAAAAACATTACAATTGTAATAGAAACAATATTAATCATGATAATGGTAGTTCAATGATTGATAATGTTAGTAACAATAATGTCAATAATATTAATAATAATAATAGGAACAATAACAAAAGCAATAACAATGTACACAGTAATGATACAGACAACATTGTTGTGCACAATTTATCTAACAGCAGTAATAACATCATATGTAATAACAAAGGTAATAAGATAACAAACAAATGGTTTGTTAATGTCAGTTCAATTGTTTCTCCTGATGATATTACTGATGTTTTGGCACTAAGACCAAAGTTTAATGTTAACCTAATTGTGAACAAAAAATCAATCATTGAAACTATAAAAAATACCGAAGAATTCTTAAATTTTCTTGATGTTAACAAGAACGTCAAAGATGAAATTAGACTCAAATTGGTAGATAATTTACAAAAACGTTTAAATAAACCTAAACACGTTAAATATGTTGATAAGATTCTTGCTGAAAAGTTGAAAAAAACACAACGTTTTATTGTTAATAATGATATATTGGTTACGATGGCCGATAAGGGTAGTGTAACCGTTGCTTTAGATTATTCGAATTCTGTGGAAAAAATGGAAAAAATGCTGTCTGATAGAGAAACCTATGAAATTATAAATAAGGGCCCTTTAAAAAGATTACAAAGTGACACTAAGGTAATAATGACAATTTGGAATAAAAATGGTTTTTTTGAAAACAATTTCACAATAACGCAATATCCCAAACAGATACTGTCTTACCAAAAATATACGGTTTACCAAAAATTCATAAAAAAGATCTTCCATTGCGTCCTATAGTTTCATATACTGGTTCACCCACTTATTTGTTTTCTACAATATTAGAGAAATTACTTAGTATCAAAAAAAATTTGTCGAATAAAAAATATTTGGCCGCAGCCTCAATATCCTTCGATGAAGGTATACTAAGAAGCAGCCAATTAGAGACTTTCAAAAAGGGTCATAAAATAAATGCTAGCATATTCTACAGAAAAAATGCAAACTTTTTGCCAATCAATGTTCTATACAAAAAGTTTCAAGATTTTGAGTTAAAAAATGAATAAACTTGGACTTTAACCAAAAATTGCAAAAAAATTGAATTTTCAATCTTGCATAACTTTTTTATTTTTGCAAATATCGACTTAAAATTTGAGTAACATTTTTTTTTTCATAAAAAACTAAAAGAAAACGAGTTTTGAGCGGTTTTAAAATTTTGAGCTGTTGACTTCACCTGAAATATATATATATCTGCAGTTATTGGAAGTTTTTGGGACTTCTCTAATGTATAATGGCAGTTTCCGGGACTTACAATGGAACCTGGGACGTCCCAGATTCCATTTATGTATAATGGCAGTTTCTGGAATCCTACAGGTCACTTTTACAACGAGTTTTTCCGTAAATTTGTTCCGAAATCAACGTAAAATTCTGCGGAACTGAAAGCGGGCGCCACAGGCGTCGTGGTGTTAGTCAATACTGAGAGGGATATCTTATTGTAGGCAATGGCGGCGCGAACCGCAACCCTTACCCACTTTTATTGCAGAACACACCCTAAGTTTTAACATTGGAGTCCCATATACTGCCCTTATATTTTGCTATATATATATATTCCTACATTATATAGATGTTAGCGTTATTTATGATCATCAGCCCACCTCGTCACCCCCTCACGATACCGCCGACCCCCTCCCCCCTCAAAATAACGTAAAAATCAGCGTTTTTCTATGAGTTTTTTATTTTAAAATAGCCTCCGAGCCCCTCTCATCACTCCTGCCCCCCTCGTGCAGCACTCTTGCCACCGCTCATGCCCGCCCTTTTTATTAATCGTATTTATCATCTAGGTACACATGCGATAAACATTTTTTTTCTCACACCACGCGTAAAGTACTGTGTTTACACCCTGACAAATTCGAAAAAAGCTTAGGTATTTCTCAAAATTGGAATACAATGGTTTCTGAAGCCGCTGATCACGACTTTGCTGTCAGAGTTTCGAAATTCAAAGTGACGGATCCAATATGGTGGTTAAAAGTTAAGAAAAAATTTAGATTTGGCTCAAAATTGAAATTCATGGGTTTTCGAAGTAGCTGATCACAAGCTTGCTATGAGACTATCAAAGTTCAAAATGGCGGTAAAAAATTCGAAAAAAGCTTAGATTTTATTTAAAATTGGTATAGGGGTTACAAATACGGAGAAAGCTCAGATTTGGTTCAAAGTCGGTATACAGGGGTTTTCGAAGGTGCTGATCAAGTTTTTCTATTAAACTTTCGAAATTCGAAATGGGGGATCCAACATGGCGATTGAAAGTAGTAAAAGTGTTTAGAGCTGGCTGAAAATTGGTATGTATGGGGATTTGAGGTGGCTGATCAAGATTTTACTATTTCGAAATTATTATACTTTCGAAATTCAAAATAGCGAATCCAATATGACGGGGAAAAGTTTAAAAAAAGCTTAAATTGTGCTAAGAATTGGTACACGAGGATTATGAAAGTTGCTGATCACAAATTGAATATCAGATTTTCAAAATTTAAAATGTTGAATAAAATATGGCTGTTAAAAATACGGGAAAAGCTTAGGTTTTCCACAAAATTGGAATACAGGGATTCTCGTGGTCGCTGATCACGATCTTACTATCAGGGATCCGAAATTTAAAAGGGCTGTCAAATGTTTGAAAGAAGCTTAGATTATGCTTAAAATTTGTATACAGGTGTTTTCGAGGTCGCTAATAACAATCTTGCTATAAGACTTTCGAAATTTAAAATGGCGGATCCAATATGGCAGTTAAAAGTTCGAAAAAAGCTTATATTATGTTAAAACTGGGTATATAGGAGTTATCGAGGTCGTTGATCATGATTTTGTTACAAGACTTTCAAAATTCTTATTGGCGGATCCAATATGCTGGTTAAAATTTCAAAAAAAGCTTAGTTTTTCTCAAAATTGAAATTCAGAGGTTTCGAAGACGCTGGTCACGATTTTGCTATCAGACTTTCGAAATTCAAAATGGCTGATCCGATATGGCGGTTGAAAGTACCAAAAGCTTAGGTTTTTCTCAAAATTAGAATACAGAGGTTTCGAAGTCGCTGATCACGATTTTGCTACAAGACTTTCGAAATTAAAAGTGGCGGATCCAATTTGACGGTTAAAAGTTTGTCAGCTTAGATTTTGCTGAAAATTGGTATATAGGGATATTAAAGGTAGCTGCTCCAGATTTTGCTATTAAAATATAGAAAATCAAAATGGTGGATCCAATATAGCAGTTAAAAATTCAGAGAAAGCTTAGATTTGGTTCAAAATCTGTATATAGGCGATTTCGAGGTCGTTGATCAAGATTTTGCTATTGGACTTTCGGAATTCAAAGTGGGGGATCCAATATGGCGGTCAGAAGTTCGAAGGAAGCTTAGATTTTATTGAAAATTGCTATACATGGCGTTTTCGAGGTCGCTTATCACAATATTGCTGTCAGATTTTCAAAATTCAAACCGTCAGTAAAAAATTCATAAAAAGCTTAGTTTTTGTTTACAATTAGTATACAGGGGATTTCGACGTCGCAGATCAAGATTTTGCTACTGGACTTTCGAAATTCAAAATGGTGGATCAAAATGTCTGTCAAAAGTTCGAAGGAAGCTTAGATTTGGACTATCGAAAATCAAAATAGCTAATCCAATATGGTGGTTACAAATATGGAGAAAGCTCAGATTTGGTTCAACATCGGTATAAAGATGATTTCGCGGTCGCTGAACAAGATTTTGCTATTATAGTTTCGAAAATCAAAATGGCAGATCCAATATGGTGGTTAAACTTTCGGAGAAAGCTTAGATTTGGTTCCAAATCAGGAAACTGGGGATTTCGAGCTCGCTGATCAAGATTTTGCTATTGGACTTTCGAAATTCAAAATGGCGTATCCAATATGGCGATTGAAAGTTGTAAAATGGCTTAGTGAAGTCTGCAAATTGGTATGCAGGCGGTTTCGAGGTCGCTGATCACTATTTTGCTATCAGGCTTTTAAAATTCTTAATGGCGGACTCAAAATGGCGGCTGAAATTGCGAATAAAGCTTAGATTTTTCTCAAAACTGCAATACAAAGGTTTCGATGTCGCTGATCACAATTTTGCAACAAAACTTTATAAGAATTCAAAATGGCGGATCCAGTTTGTCGGTTAAAATTTCGGGAAAAGTCTAGATTATGCTAAAAATTGGCATACACGGATATTCAAGGTCACTGATCCAGAATTGGGTATTGGACTATCGAAAATCAAAATAGCGAATCTAATATGGCTGTTACAAATACGGAGAAAGCTCAGATTTGGTTCAAAGTCAGTAATTTCGAGGTCGCTGGTCAAGATTTTGCTATCCCACTTTCGAAATTGAAAATGGCGTATACAATATGGCGACTGTAAGTTGTTAAATGGTTTAGAGTTGGCTGAAAATTCATATGCAGGCGGTTTTGAGGTTGCTGATCACGATTTTGCTACAAGACTTACCAAATTCAAAATGGCGGATCCAATTTGATGGTGAAAATTTCGGAAAAAGCTTAGATAATGCTGAAAATTGGTATACAGGGATATTCAAGGTCACTGATCCAGATGTTATTATTGGACTATCGAAATTCATAATGGTGGATCCAACATGGCTGTCAAAATTTCGAAGGAAGCTTAGATTTTATTGAAAATTGGTATGCAGGCGGTTTCGAGGTCGCTGATCACGATCTTGCTATCAGACTTTGGAAATTCAAAATGGCGGTAAAAAATTCCACAAAAGCTTAGATTTCGTTGAAAATTGGTATGCAGGGGTTTCGAGGTCGCTGATCAAAATTTTGCTATTATACTTTGGAAAATGAAAATGGCGGATCCAATATGGTGGTTAAAATTTCGAAAAAACGTTAGCTTTTGTTTAACCTGGTATGCGGGGGTTTTCGAGGTCGCTGATCAAGTTTTTCTATTAGACTTTCGAAATACAAAATGGCGGAACCAATATGGCTGCCAAAAATTTTCGAAGGAATCTTAGATTCTGCTTAAAGTTTGTATACGGGAGTTTTCGAGGTCGCTGATAACGATTTTGCTATCAGACTTTTAAAATTCAAAAGGGCTGTCAAAAGGTCAAAGGAAGCTTGGATTTGGCTTAAAATTTGTATATAGGCGTTTTCGAGGTCGCTAATCAAAATCTTACTAAAAGACTTTCGAAATTTAAAATTGCGGGTCCAATATGACTGTGAAAAGTTCAAAGAAAGCTTAGATTTAGTTGAAAGTTAGTTATATAATATTCTATTCTAACCTATTTCTTTTAGTCTTAGAATAAATACTAATAAATAAATAGTTCAGCAACTTATGGATGGGGGGTTTGGCAAGTGGAGCGAGCAGGGGGATGCGCCCCTAGTATATATATGGTTAACTTCAAGTCAACTGCTCAGCTCAAAATTTTAAAATTGCTAAAAATTTTTTTAATTTACCAAATTATTCCTAAAACACAAATATAAAGTTTGAGAGCAAAATATACAATCGTTCTAAAGTTATAATTAATTGAAAACTTTTAAATATTAATTTTTTCGTAAACTTTCAATTTTTATGATTTTTTAACTCAAAAACTTGAAACTTTTTTATAGTATATTAAGTGGGAAAAAGTTTGCAAATTGTAAGTAGAATTGCTCAGAATTTTTGCAGATCGATGCCAATTATTTTGCTAATTTATACTTGACAAAACACCATTGAAAATATGCTTAAGGCGAATGCGACAATATCAATATCCCTTACGAAAGGATAAAAGATTTGTAAAAAATGTTACCTTTAAAATGCGACCTTGATGAAGATGGAAATAGATAACTGAAAAAAGTTATGTGCAATTAAAGCTGTAAAAACAGTGAAAAAGTACTATTTTCTGTAATCCAAAAATCACTGATATAATTCAAATAATTTGTTGTCTGTTGAATGTCAATGATATTCAACAGTTTAAGGGCGGAGGTGTTACGTCTTGTGACATATTATTAAAAGAATTTAATAATGCACGTTACGCCAGTGATCTTCGGGAGTCAAAAACGTGTATACGATTTGAAAATACGTCGACACGCGCCTCGCGTCGGTATAAGTTAGTCAGCGCAATCGACGAAACCTGTGTTACGCCTGAATTTTGGTGTATATGTATTTATAATTAAATGTCCTGGGAGTCTGCCTCGCTCGTGAGCTCCCACTGTTCTAGGTTTAAGGAAATAAAGATTACAATATGGTTTATATATTTATATATTATTTGTTACACTTTGGTACAATTATATACTGAAGCTTTTCGTGTACAAATAGTTGAGTTAAATATAAATAATTATATTCTAAGTTACGCTTTTGATGCAATACTGCAACGAAGCTTTTCAGCGTTAACTTACAGGCAATCTAAATTCTTTGTTGAGTTGTTCGTTGATTCGTGCGCTGGTGATGCCTTCCTGACGCTGGAACCTTGCAGCGGGTACTCGAATCTCCAGTATTTAGGCCGTAATCGACTATGCAGCGGCGCGCCGGAGGAAGTCGGGAGTGACGTTGTCTCCTCATTTGGACACGATTTTATACCCGACGTGAAGATAAAAAAATGAAATAAGTATTACGCGTAAGTCGGGCGCTTACGCGTAATTTCGTCAAGCGCTTACAAAACTGCTGACGGCGACCGCGATTTTATATTAACGCGATACACATTATTAGTATGTCGATGACGGATGTCATCATACTACGTAACGATGGATGTCACACCTCTCCCCTTTCATCCATTGCCGCCCTCGGCAATGAGTGTAGTACAGGTTTATATATAGAATATATGTATGTATAGCGATAGCGAATTTAGAAAAAGAAACATAAAAAGTACATATACATTCATATATTCTTACAAATGTTCACATTAATTAATGTATATACGTTATATGCGGTTGCAGGTATAGATTCTCATAGATAGGTATGTTCGTCATATAGGCAACCAAATGAGTAAAATTAGCCAGCGTCTAGTGGTTAGGCAACCACCGCGTAAGATTAGCCAGCGCCTGGTGCATAGGCCACCAGTGAGTATAATTAGCGAGCGCCTAGTGCACAGGCAATCAGTGAAGTGTGTCATCATTCTATCGTAGCACGGATATCGAGCGTCGGTCATTGCTCTGTCGAAAACATCGCGCGTCGTGATTTTTCGTATAAGCTATCGAAAATACCTTGTCTTTACGTTTGAACTTTCCTTGTTATAGAGTTCATTAACTTTTGACTGTGTCTCATTGCTCTCTAAATTCCTAAAATGTTTTATGAATCAATGCTTGAGTAATTAACAATTTTTCGGTAATTTAATTTTTAACATTATATTATTGTTCTTTATAAAGCGATACAAAAAGAATTATATGTTGAATCATTACTAACTGTATACGACTTTCAAGCTCCATGTATATAATAGTGTTTTTCATGTATCAAATGTTTAATAACTTGTTTAAATGCGTTAGTTATTAATAATTCATAACATAAATTATTTATAATATTGGATATTGGATTATTTTGTCAAATATTACAAAAAAATAATTTCGCATAAATAATTACAAAAGATCTTATTATCCAAATACAAATTAATTATTTATTTATCATAAATAATTCGAGAATCGTTTGTGAATATATTTTATTTGAATTATAAAAAAACTGAAACAAATTTTCTCTTGAATTATTTTTGACAAACAAACAAAAAATTTTAATTGTTTATAATTACTTTAATA
This sequence comes from Torymus aiolomorphi, assembly GCA_036365515.1. Lineage (NCBI taxonomy): Eukaryota > Metazoa > Arthropoda > Insecta > Hymenoptera > Torymidae > Torymus > Torymus aiolomorphi. Next base: position 57,308,757 of record CM070877.1, on the reverse strand, counting down.
ATTGTTAATATTAATATATTATTAATAATATTCATGGTTCCGATAGTAATGTCGTTCTTATTTTGCTATATATTTTTAAAGTAATGTGTATAACGCGCTACAGGTCTTTGCTTACATATATGGAGTCTACATGTGTGAGTAGATGCAGTTCGGAGCGCACCCGATGTATCTTATGGTAGCGCTCGGGTGTGTGAGTAATCGCACGCTTGCGTGTATCATATATATATGCCAGTGTATACTACCGGTGGGTGAGTAATTGCAGACGCTTCGTGTATTGTATATGCTGGTATACGCTACCGTTCGGTTTTGATGTGTGAGTAAGTGCAGGCGCTTCGCGTATAGCCGAATATACCGCCTTGCATTGATTATACTGTTGAAAAAAAAAAAAAAAAAAAAAAAATGGTTTCTTGTAACAGAATCGAACTTACATGTGACATTGTTTAACTTTGTTTTTATGTTTAAGCATTTGCTTTCCGTTCTCTGCCTCTACTACAAAATTGTTATTGTCCCAAATTTCTCTTATTATAAATTTTCCGTTATAAAACCGATCCAACTTTCCTTTCCTTGGTTCTTTTAATACATACACGACCATTCCTACTTCTAGATATTGTGGCCTTTCTTATCGTAATATTCTTCATTCCGATGTTTAGCAGACATTATATTTTTCCTTGCAATATTTCTGATATTAATTAGGTTTTTCATGAGATCGCCAACGTAAGATAAATAAGTTTGTAAAGGGAACTCATCGGCTAACTTAGTCGGATTTCGAGCTTTTTGACCATAGATGATTTCGTAAATCCTGTGGCAGAGTGAACAGAAGTATTGTATTCTTGCATCGCAAATGGTATGACTCTATTCCAATCACTTTTATCACTCGCATGATTTCTAATGAAATTTTCCAGGAGCGCGTGACTTCGCTCTAGCGACCCATTCGATTGAGGATAGTAGGCAGTCGTTGTCACAAGTTTGAATCCAAAGAATATAGACAATTGTTCTAGTAGTTTGTTTTGAAAACTTCATTCTCTGTCACTTAGAATAATTTTTGGTACTTCATACTGGGCGATGAAGTAGGTATTGCATGGTAAGAATATGTTGGTTACCTGACGTGGTCGTGGGGAGTGGCCCTACTGTATCTATGGCTATTTTTGCAAAGGGCTCACTAGGCGTGTCCGTAATTACCATCGGTTCCTTTGTTTTAACACAGGACAGCTTTTGCATTTGGCAAATTTCGCATCTCCTTACATAATCATGAATTTCCCACTTCAATCCTTTCTAATAAAATCGTTCACGTATGCGTCTATACGTTTTCTCCATACCTCGATGTCCTCCGAACAGGCTGTCGTGATGATCTTATATGACACTTTTCCGGTCTTCCTCCTTGGTCTGCAAGCACCCGAACACACGGTGATGGTTAAATCCAGTTCCCCTAAAAATTTTCTTAGCCCTTCGGTTAAGACTCCCTTCGGTATACTATCGATGATTTCGCTGCTCTTTCCTATGCGTATGGAATGTATGCCGAGATCACGCAACTTACTTGCCAATGTTTTTAGATAAGTAGCTAAATTTTGGGTGTGATTGCTTCTCTACCATTAACAGATACCACTAGACTGAATATATTACGATTTCGATACGGAGTAATTATTACATCACCTACTCGAGGATTAATTTTTTATAGTTCCGGTTGACTGATAGCTTCGAGATCTAACAAAATTAAGTTATTGTCAGAACCAAGGCTCAGATCCTCGGTGAAGAAATGTACCCAATTATCTTTCGAATAGGTAAGATTCTCTCGAGTAGGGACTAACCTAAATGCGTTCTGGTTAGATGCCTTTCTTGCGAATCCATTCGTATCTGGGCTCAAGGTGGTGGGTAGGAATATGTCAGTTACAAAAACTCCAGATGTTTCTTTAGGCTTCTCCCAGGTCGTGAGTGTTGACTCTAGTGTGGGTTGATTTTCACTTGGTTCAACAGCCTCTTCTTCCCTGCTATCTTCTTGTTGAATTGTTGACTGATGGGGTTGTTGGTGTTGTGATTTCGGAGGGATTGTTGGAATTGGGGTAGAACGTGCAAGCGGTCGTGCCTCGATCTGCGTTGACGAAGATGCTGAGGCAGGCGCTACTTGACTTATGTCTGTGTCTAAGAAGGTTTCCCTTCTCCATGACTGTACTACCTCTGGTGCGACTTCTTCTTTATCTGCACGACGTCCGTATTCGTTTAGTGGGACGGCTTCGTGAGGTTTCACAGGTGAAGGTGGTAAGGATTTAGCATTACGAGAAATGAAAGGGATGGGTACGTCTTCAAAGTTACCGGAAATTTGCAACTCTCCATCCCCGCCTATCATCGGTGGCGTATGCGGGTCTTCACGAGCGACTTCTAGCTCCTCAATAGACTGTGAGTTGTTTCCTGACTCATTGGCCTGTTGCTTGTATGAATCCCACCATAGGCTAGTCGTATTCCATTCCTTGACGAACTCGCTTTTGCCTTCTGGACTGAAATTCGTTGGTTGCGTACCTTCCTGATCGGTTTTCGCGGGCAGGACGTCTGGCACTACCGACCGTCGCATAGTAGACTGAAAAATAGGTAATAAGTCACCTTCGGAAGATGAAGACGAAGAATCATTGGATGCAGCGTGTGTGACGGAAGTATTTGGTGCGTCGCCTTCTATGCAATCCTTACTCTTTATCACGGTTTTATTCGCTTCCTCTTCAGAACTCGAGTCGCTGTTTTTTTAAGAACCCTCGGGACTTTCCTGATCTGTAGCCTCAGCTGGTGCATCGAGTAAACTCGACATAAGGGATTGATCTCGTAAATATATTGGTGACACGGGTGATTCTTCAGATGCCTCCCTTTCAGAGGGCCTGAGGCGATCTGTTGCAGAAAGAAATAGGATCTGTAGGTCGGGAGGCCAGTATCAATGCTTCCAAGTCGTAACTGTTAAATAAATTGAGCCGTGGTTGTAAAAAAGGAATAGTTTATTTAACACTGATTAAATAAATAATGCATTGATGTAGCGAGCCTCATGCTCGCGGTGCGATGTGCTTGTCGCTTGGAGTCCAACGGTCGAGAGAGAGCTTTGCGCGAGTCGGCCGTTGCTGCTCGCGCACCGATCACGTGATGCGCACTGGAGGGGAGCACACGCACACTTTCTTGTGTGAGTGCGCGTATACAATACATACGCGACCTTTTCATGTACGAGTATTTACGCAATATAGAATGTAGAATACTTAACACGCCTCCTTACATTTATATTGCATATTCAATCTTTATTTTACATTTAATAACTCTCTGAATTTAACAAACTTATCTTTACATAATGCTTTCGTAAATATATCCGCTACATTATTTTCTGAGTCGATTTTTACAATTTCAATCTCTTTGTTTTTAATGCTCTCATGTACATAGTGGTAATGAATCTCAATGTTTCGAATTTTTCGTAAAATCGAATTTCGCTATACTTATCGTGCTTGCATTGTCTTCATATATTTTCACTTGTTCATTTAACTTTATGTTAAACGCTTTTAATAATTCTTTGATGTACTTCAGTTCACTCACTACATCGGATAGTGCAATATACTCTGCATACGTTGACGCTTTTGTGACACATTTTTGTTTCCGCGATTTCGAGTCAATCACATTCCCATACATAATAATCGCATAGCCTGAAGTTGATTTTCTATCAGTACAATCACCTGCCCAATGTGCATCTACATAACATTCCATTAGGTTTATGTTTTCATTTCTTTTATAACACAATTTTAATTCTTTAGTTTGATATAGATATTTTAATACACGTAGAGCATATTTATAATGCGCCTCATTTGTATAATGCCTCATAAAAATTATGGTACCTGCTTATGCTTAATTACTATTAACGCTAAAACTTATGCCTGGTCGCGTACCAGAACTTATGTATAATATTGCGCCAATTAAATTTCTGTATTTTATATCCGATTTACATTCTTCAGCCTTCTCAAGCTTTAAGTTCGTCTCCATAGGAGTATTATACAATTTACTATTTGTTATATTATATTTCTCCGACAGTTCTATATATTTTGTCTGATACAATTTCATTTCATTTTTATTATAATCATAATCTACTTGAATTCCAAGATATTCTTTTATTTCGCCTAAATCTTTCATTTTAAATCTATCTGACAATAATTTTTTAATCTTTTGAATTTTCAACTTATCTTTTCCGCAAATTAACAAATCATCTACATAGACTAGTAGGTGAATAATATTGTCTCCTTCATCGAGAACATATAAACACAATTCTACATTATTTTTCTTGAAACCTATTTTTGTTACATACTCGTCAAAGCATTCATACTAATCTCTTGGGCTTTCTCTTAATCCATACAAAGCTTTATATAATTTTAACACTCTTTTCGTGCCATCTTCATAACATTTAGGTTGATTAACATATACCTCTGTAGTCACTTTGCCATTTAGAAATGCAGTTTCAACATCCATTTGCTCTATTATTAATCTATTTTGACAACAGTATGAAAGACGTATTTTTAATGTTTGACTCTTAGCTACTGGAGCGTATATGTCATCAATTACATCAGTTTGATGAAAGCCTCTTGCAACTAGTCTAGCCTTATATCTATTATCTGATTTCTTAGCGTAAACCCATTTCACATGTTGTAATTTTTTTCTTTCTTTTTTATCAACTAACGACCAAGTTTCATTTTTATTAATACAGCCGATTTCTTTATCCATGGCTTCTTGCCAATTTTTACTATCTTTGCTATTCATCGCCTCCTCAAATGTACAAGGAGTATCTACTCTACTATAATTTACAAAGATATTATACGTTTCTGGTTCCGGATATCTTACAGTACTTTTTCTTTCACGTTCGGATCTACGTGGAATTCTCAACCCCTGATTTTTATTGTGTCCATCTTTTATTTTATCATTTGGTTTTTCAGACTCATCTGCGCTTTCAAAAACATATCATCCGGATTATCATCACTATCATTATTACTTCTTCTACTTTCCCTGAAGGTAGGAGTAGAACGAAGAGTATAATCCGTCTCGTTTTCGTCGAGATCTAGACCGATACATTTTACATCATCTTTGACTATATCTACATGTCTCGTGACTACTATTTTCCTATCTAAAAGAACTCTATATCCTACTTCACTATACCCAAGTAAAATACCCATATTAGATATTTTATCCCATTTCGAAAATCTTTTTTGTTCTGGATTTCTTACAAAAACTTTACTCCCATATAACCTTAAATTTTTAACATTTGGTCTTTTATTAACCTCTAGGTTGTCGGAAAACCTAAATATGGCTCTACCTGTGATCGGAACATTGTATAAGTTATATCTAAGATATAGTGACATAGTTTGGGCATTTTCTAAGGGGATTAAAGCCCTTCAAATCCCGGCAGTCTAAAGATTAAAGAAGATTTCATAAGGTATTTTCTTTTCAATTGTATTTCTCAAAGTTCTATTTTTTAAATATGCAGCCGCGCAAACTATTTCTGGCCAATAACATTTATGTACTTTTGCTTCGGCTAATAAACAACACGCCATATCCATAATTGATCTATTAAACCGTTCGGCTGTTCCGTTTAATTCATGAACATATGCTGGACAATTGTTTAAGACAATACCTTTTCCTTTAACGTATTTATAAAACTGATTGTTTAAATATTCTTTACCGTTATCACATCTCAAGAATTTAATTCGTTTTCCCGTTAAATTTTCACTTTCATTAACGAAATTAATAAAACAATCAAGAACTTCATTTTTAGATTTTATACAATAAATTCTAGCTATTTTGCTATAATCATCGATAAAAGAAACAAAATATTTTTCCCCATTAAACCCTGTAGTTTTAAATGGACCGCAAACATCCGTATGAACTATTTCTAAAATCTCCTTTGCTTTATTTCTATTATTTTCGAACGGTAAGTTATGCATTTTGTTCTCAATACAAATTTTACATTTCATAAATTCCGTTTCAAGTTCACTTAGAATACCGTTAAGCAACTGTTGTTTACATATCGTATTCAAATAACCAAAGTTTACGTGCCCTAGCATTCTGTGCCACCTTTCCTTTTGACTCGTATTATTATTTCTCTCGGCACTATTTACGAAATTTATATTCCTTGCCAATTTACTTTTCATCTTATGTGTATCATTAAATTTAAATGCTATTGCAGTTAATTTATTATCACTATCTATAACATTTGCAACTTTTCCTTTCAAAATTACCGTATTCTTATTATTCGTTAATTTTCCAACACTTATTAAATTAGCATTCATTTCCTTAGCAAAATAAACATTATTAATATTAACTTTATTTTGCTTCCCGAAGGTGACAAAATAAAGAGATACAGTTCCTATCTTTGTTGCTTTTATGATCTATTATCGCCGAGATAAATATTTATCGGTTCTTTTAAACTAATACATTTCTCAAAAAATGCTTCATTATTAATAATGTGATCTGAACACCCGCTGTCGAGAAGCCACTCTACTACATAATCATCATTATATAACCTTTTTGTTTCGTCGCTCTGCACCGCGTGTGCCGTCGTAGCTACCCATGCGTTGGCTCCTTAGCTGCTTTGTCGACTCGTGCTGGCTTGTTGGCTGCGCTGACCGCTGCCGCCTCTGCGTCCTCTGCCGTAGCTGCCTTGGCCGCTTCCTCCGCGTCCTTTGCCTCGTGTTGACCCTTGCCATGCGCTGCGTCCCGCTTGGCTTTCATTCTTGCATTCTCTTGCAAAATGTCCGGGCTTACCGCATTTGTAACATCCTTCTTTATTTGCAGCAAATGCGTTTGAATTTCTTTCTGTTCTGTCCTTTTTGTTTTTCATTTCCGCCAATTTTATCTTATTTCTGACGTAATCTGCTGTTTGCTCTTCTTCCTTTAGAGTGTCTATTAAATCACCTATGTAACTCAATGACTCCGGTAATGTATTTAGCATGTAATTCAATTTCTCTTTTTCACCAACTTTTGCACCCGCGCTTTTCAAATTATTAACTAGCTTTTCAAACTCGTTGAAAAATGATTCTGTATCACTATACTTTTCAAGTCTTATTCTATCTAATTTGTTTCTGCAAACAATTTGTAATGCCGTTGACTCCTTCAAATACATCTGATCAAACTTCCTTATTATTGCGTATGCTGAGCTTTCTTGACACACATACTCCAATTGTTTATCTGATATGGAGCTGTATATATAATTTATTGCTTTTAGATCTTGTTCGTCCCAATCTTCCTTATCATCTGCAGTTTTTGCCCTCTTTATCACTACATCCCATTTTTTCAATTTCAAAAACATTTCGATTCTCTTTTTCCACATACTATAATTTCCGCCATCGAATACTGGTATTGTTATATCTTTTCTTTCCATTTCGTCTTCTTGATTATTCTCGAATGTTCCTTCTTGTTCAGAATCTTTCTCTTGTTTGACATTCGATGTTGTGGCTTGTTTGTTTAACTCCAGCGTTCCTTCGTGCTCGGAGGTTTTCTCTTCCTTGGTGTTCGCCATCTTGATATAAGCACTAAGCTGCCCCCAATACTTGCCGAGGCTTGTGTTGGGTTAGAGTCTTTTTTTAACACTTACCAACCACGCTCTGCTACCATGTTAAATGCCGTGGTTGTAAAAAAGGAATAGTATATTTAACACTGATTAAATAAATAATACATTGATGTAGCGAGCCTCATGCTCGCGGCGCGATGTGCTTGTCGCTTGGAGTCCAACGGTCGAGAGAGAGCTTCGCGCGAGTCGGCCGTTGCTGCTCGCGCACCGATCACGTGATGCGCACTGGAGGGGAGCACACGCACACTTACTTGTGTGAGTGCGCGTATACAATACATACGCGACCTTTTCATCTATATTACGCAATATAGAATGTACAATACTTAACAGTAACATATGCGAGCTTTCTCCTCTTTGAAAAACGGGGCTCCTAAAATGGCGTCCTGTAAAATTGGAGTAGTCGGAGATAAAACATGAAACTTATGATGTTTATCGAAAATTTTCAACTCTATTAGGCCTAGTGTTTTGACAGGGTTAGTAGAGATTCCGGTTATTTCTAATACGTGTGATGAATCTATCATAACTGACGCGGTAAGCCTGCTACTTTTTACTGCATTAATATCTGCTGCCGTATCTATTAAAAATATACCAGTAGCTCCTGCCATGTTCTGTTTTTACTTGAATTGTCGGGGCGACGCTCCCGGAGGTGACGCAGTAGAGTGCCCTGGTTCCTCGAACCTCACTTTTGGACGCGGTGGCTCGGTATTGCTCGTCGCTGTGTCCCATCGTCGAGCACCTGAGGAGTCTAAAGACTCGTCAGTATTGCGGTGAGCTCCGGATCTATCCGGCGTGACTTTCCTCGGCCGATAACTTGACTGTGACTGCCGTGGTTGTCGTGGATAATAATATGGTTGAGGAGGTGGCGTTGATAAAGGATACTATTGTAGTTGATAATATCCACTTGCTTCTCTGTAAGGAGACCGAGATCGAGGAGGCGTCGGCGACAAATAAGGAGGCGGTGTCCTGTTTCGCATCGATGATCCTGATGATGGGTGATCCTGGTAATAAGCGAGTTGAGCTGAAGCATTTACCCCATCTTGCGTTACATAGCTTTCTTGGAAAGCTGTATCATTCCTATCGTAGCAATATGGCATGACGTGCCTATGATAACTATCTGGACTGGTGAAGTCTACATACAGAGGTGGAGGTGGTAAGTAAATTACTTGCGGTTGTTTGGACTTGCGGTTAACTTATCGCCTGTCTCTTCTTGAGTGCTCGTAGCTGCTAGACTCGTCTCCACTGTCATCTGAACTAGATTTGTGTCTTCTTGAACGACGTTTGCTCTTACTGCGACTCTTCTCAGGTTGGCTGATCGACGTTGGATGTGGCACTGTATTTGCAGCAGCAGTTGAAAGTGATGACGCTGCTCCTTGTGCAATGTCCGTGGGCCCGGCTAATATCAAATTCTCGTGCAGCAGCTGACAGATTTTGGTAGTATTAGATCCCGTCGGAACTCGGTAGCGTTCCTGGGCTTGTGCAGTATTTAGCGCTTGTTCCAGACTGGTCGGAGAGACCGCGGCGAAACTAGTACGCCATCCATCTGGTAACCCTTCGATGAAAGCGTCAAAGGCTAGGTACTCCAGATGTGCAACTGAGTTGGCCTGGTCCGCTGTACCCGGCCAGTCTTTCTTGAGAGCGGCGGCAGCTGCTGTTTTATAGCTTACAATTCGGTCGTAAAAATCTTTGGCTGACTCACTTGCCCGCATTTTTGCAGACCACATTAGCTTCACATTTCACATACTCAGAGTATGTTTTCGTTTGTGTAGTGGCTGATAGCAACAGCGGTTCTAGATGATCCAAATCCCGAACTGTTTGATTTCTTATGGCAGTTCGTGCTTGTCCCTTGATGTGTGCGAGCACTATCTTCAGATAGCTTTCTTCTAATGCAGGATCATTAAGTTCGGCACTGCCCATTCGAGCTGCCTGCATAAAGTCTTCTAAGGATAAACTATCTCTATCGTAGTCAGAGAGTCGTAACGACACTCCTGTGAGATTGTGTGTCTGTTCAGCAGCGACCATCTGTTGCTGAAATGATTGCGCCTCCTGTCTACGATACGTCTCTACAAAGCGTGACCACTTCTCGAGATCCTTATCTTGGTCGATATCTTCTAGCGTTACTATGCTGATAAATTTATGACCTTGTCTTCAATCCTAGAACAGCTTAGGCTAGACTCCCCACAAGGGATGCCAATTGTTACGCCTGAATTAAGGTGTATATGTTTTCATAATTAAATCCCCTGGGAGTCTGCCTCGCTCGTGAGCTCCCACTGTTCTAGGTTTAAGGAAATAAAGATTACAATATGGTTTATATATGTATATATTATTTGTTACAATTTGGTACAATTATATACTGAAGCTTTTCGTGTACAAATAGTTGAGTTAAATATAAATAATTATATTCTAAGTTACACTTTTGATGCAATACTGCAACGAAGCTTTTCAGCGTTAACTTACAGATAATCTAAATTCTTTGTTGAGTTGTTCGTTGATTCGTGGGCCGGTGATGCCTTCTTGACGCTGGAACCTTGCAGCGGGTATTCGAGTCTCCAGTATTTTGGCCGCAATCGACTATGCAGCGGCGCGCCGGAGGAAGTCGGGAGTGACGTTGTCTCCTCGTTTGGACGCGGTTTTATACCCGACGTGAAGATAAAAAGATGAAATAAGTATTACGCGTAAGTCGGGCGCTTACGGGTAATTTCGTCAAGTGCTTACAAAACTGCTGACGGTAACCGCGATTTTATATTAACGCGATATACATTATTAGTATGTCGATGACGGATGTCATCATACTAGGTCGCGACGGATGTCACACCTGCATTCAGCATTTTTTAGATGCTAGACAAATGACGCACTTACGATTTACGTCAAAATAACCTTTTGTAATGTTTCGTATATTATGTAAATTATTATAAATTTTTAAAACATTTTTAATCGAATTTTGTGAATGTAAGCGGAGGTACGATCTCACGAAAGTTAGTCATCGCGCGTACCACACCAGCCGACAAAAGGAGAGGTTAATTTGTGAGGGCCATTACAAGTCACAATCACTTTGACTATTTTATCTCGTTTCAAATAAATAAGAAACAATTAATTAAAATATTAGTTCTTTTTATTTTAGAGAACCCACGTCACAGGAAAGTTAAAGAACCATCGTATTAATAGAACATATAGTATAGAAGTATTTTCTTCCAATTCCAATACTTAACAGTATAAAACAACGAAAAGTGCAATGCATGACTAACAGCGCGTTTCAGCGCAGAGCGGAGAGCGGACCCGACCGGGCATCGCTGACTTTTCAATTTTATTACTTATGAAGCCTTCATTTCTCCAACTTGAAAATATAGGGTTTGGTAGCTTAAGACTTTTACTGTCTAATGGTACAATTCATATATTGAAAACAAAAATGACATACATTGAGAAAAATGGCTCGGAACTTTCAACTTGAATTTCCAACCAGAAGAAAACGTTTCAGAGAAAAACAATAGCACCGTTGGAAAGAAGAAGAAAATATCTATCGATATATATCTTTTGTGTTTTTTTTCGAGAGACTCAGCGTATCATTATGAGCGAGTTGAAGAGAACGCATTTTACGCGATAAAGGAGCTACGCATATCCGCTGGTCGGTTTCTGGTAGACGCTTCCATGTATATATTATTTGAATTTCTACATCTTGATAAAGCAACGTATAATTGGGCATTTGAAAATAAAGTTTTTGTTTTATATATAGTCCTATATTGTCAAAACTCCGATCTTGTGATTTATTTACTGTCATTAGAAATGCTAATGAAATTGGAAATTGTTTTCTGCAGAAAATAAATGGTAAAGATGTAGATTCACTGGTATTAAGCGTAATTCGTGGAATAAAAACTTTAGTTTCAGTTTTTTCTCCAGTAATAATTTCTGCTTCAATGTTATATTTAAATAATTTTGTTATTTTTAATCTTGTTCCATTACATACACCATCAACAATACTAAGATTTCTAATTAACATTACAACTGCATTAATTTTTGAATTTAATTTATGTGGTGGCAAGCCTTCACGTATATTATTTAATATTTCTATTGGATAATTCAAATGAATATTGTTATCACGATAACATCGGCATACACGATAATATTGTAATGAGCGTAGCGAGTGGTCACCAATGTGCTTCGTTTTCCCATCCAAAGCAATACACCTTTGTTCCTTTATTGTTATTTATTAAAGATTTGAAAAGATCTAATTCTTTATTATTATATCATTTAATTTCCTGATTAACTCTATAACATCGACATACCCGATAATATTGTAATGAGCGTAGCGAGTGGTCATCAATGTATTGCGTTTTTCCATCCAAAGCAATACACTTTTGTTCCTTTATTGTTATTTATTAAAATTTAAAAAGATCCAAATCCTTATTATTATATCATTTAATTTCCTTATTAGAAAGATATCGAAGGAATCGAGAACACGATCATCAACCAATCATTACAGAACATATAACGGTGAGAATTCCGACTTGGTGGGATTCGTCAGAATTCTAGGTCGCTACGTGCATTTTTGCGTGTAATAAAATGCCAACAAAAGGCAGATAAATGTTTCGACTAATTGATAGTCGGCAGTATAAAATAAAGTTAATAGGAGTCGAAATGCTGAAGGCATAAGCTCGACTTTAAGGGCGCCAGGCACTGTTTAAGAGATTTTAAATGTTAATCATTTGAAGTAGTGAGCAGTGCCCCTCACTACATGAATTTACCAATAGAATAATTACTTACAGAAACACTATTTATTGCTCGGCAGCTCCAGGGCAGAGGAGGGAGTTCTAACGGCAAGAGTATTTACTTCTTCTCACGTTCGAACAAACACATTGACAAAACAACTCACACTTAAATAATTTCATGCAACATGTAGAAATGAAAACAAGGGAAATCTTATCTATGGCCGAATCCATTTCAAATCAGGTGGACCGCGTATGCCTATGTCACCGATCATTTTGGAATTAAAGTATTCATGTTCTTCTCCAAAAATTATTTGATCCGTATATTTTTATTTTTTTGTTGCATCAAAATTTCATGTAGATATGAAATGCTTAATCTATTATTTGAATTTCTAAATTTCCTCTAGAATATAATTAAGGCCCATAGGCAGACAATAATATAAATATAAATAAATATTTCCTGCTCAGTAAAATTTTCTAGCCTCTAGATCAAAAAGAAAGTTATAAATCAGCCTCGCCAAGGCAAAACTATTACAAATTGGCGGGCGGCAAGGCAGAACTAAGTCGATGGAATTTTTACGTTTCTTTACAATTTATTTTTTTATTTATTTATTTATTTATTAAACCAGAGTAAGTACATAGGTATTACGATAATATCAATATACATTTTTACATTACATGCGTAACCCAGCAGAGGAAGTATTTCCTGTATGCTGGTCTGGTGATTTATTTATATATAATTTACACTTCAATTTCGTAATGCTGATTCACCTTTACAATTTACAAATTGATTTTCTTGCGGCACTTGTGTACAAATCAATAATCTTACAATGAAATGAGTCGCGTACAAATTAATAGCGTGACTAAGTAGTTTTTAAATAAATAATATGCGCAGGGATGAAGGCATCCGGGCGCAAAACTAATAGCCTTCTTTAGGCATCAAATTCGCTATATAAAATTATTTCTCAAATAAAGCAAGCCTTACCGCTTCCAATATTAGACTGGGAATTTTCTCCCAGAGGCAGGAATATACGTGTACGGCTCGCGGCAGCTAAACAGTCAATTTCTAAACTATTTTACAATAAAATCTCTAATCAGTTAATTAACGCAAGAATAGAGGCACTCGCGGGATTTTTAATTCCTAATCGGCAAATTTAAGTTCAGCAAACACACGGCGCGGTTGACGGTACTGCAAGGCTTCCACGTCTTCCCTTGTCGGTGGTCAGGAGAAGAATCGTAGAGCGCCGCGCCGTCTCGCTCGCCGAGGCCTCGCTCGCCGTCGACGTAACCGTTGCTGATTGGTTGGAAGTCGGTCACCTCAGCCGAAAGGACGCGTCGAAAGCCGTGGTTGTTGTCTTTCTCTCTCGTTCTCCTATGTTGAGTCGCAGTAAATTCTTGCGTTCCTGTCGAAATGGAATTTTCCATGAAGTTCGAGGCAGAGAAAGTTATGTAAGAATTCTAGAAAGTGCTCTACTAGGCATTTTTATGAATACGTGCAGATGCTAATGCATCTTCATTGCACGGTTAATTTATGCATTTTAAGGGAAGAGAGAGGTTAAATAAACGCGAAGTTACTTAAATATATTAACTCGCTAAGGCAACCAAATAAATACGTAGCTTCGGCAGATGGTCCCAGCTGGAGGCGATGATCTTCAGCTGATGTTGGATGCTGCGTCGAGGCGAGGACGAGGCGCCCGACGATGAGACGACGGACGCTGAAGGCTGACGGAAGGCAGTTAGCTGAAAAGTACGTCGTCGCACTTTTTGCTCGCCGCAAAGTATTTCTCTCGCATGAAAACAAAAAGATAACAAAAAAAATAAGCAAATAATACAAAAATACGAGTGACCCTGACGCTTAGGTGAAGGATCCTCCTCCTGGCTGCCAAATAGAGGGGATTTCATTTAGTAAATCCGCTCTCTGTAGCGCGACAGTAACGTGGTAAAATCCGCCACCTTACAAACATTACGCTGGACTAATGAACATATTATGCACACACTGTAGCGCTAAACACTTGAAAGATTAAAAAGTATCAAATAAAGGTACATCAATTAATGGTACACAATAAATCAAACGAAATTTTGAAAAACATACAAAGATATAATTGTTCTTTTTCTTTTGCTCCCATCAATGCGAATTTAGTTAATTTAAGATCCAATCGACCTGGACCTTACTGTTTTAAGATACAAGGACAAATTTACTATCAAATAGATACTTCCTTATATCTTGAACTTAATTATTCTCAAACTTATGGTCAATTATTTATTGTATTTCCAAATGAAGCTTCTGATTATCGTTTACAAAGAAATACTAATTTTGATTTGGAATTAATTCAAATTTTAGATAGTACCCTTCGTGAAAATAATGTATTCGCAAACTCTTATAGTATGATAAAAGAAGAAATCCATAATCAACAGATGTTATTGCCCGATAATTGTGTTCCCGAATTACAAATGCATTTTACTCTGAAACCCAATGTAGATAAACGACGTTATAATGCTCAAAGAACTAATGAAGTTGCTACTATTTTCTGAACTACAGCAGATGACGAAATACCAGACTCTTATGTAGTAATTAGAAATAAGAATACTCGAACTTTACAGCATGTTAGTACAATGGATGCAATGTTGAACCATGGATATATCCTTTATATTATCCTCATGGTTCACAAGGATGGCATAAAGATTTAAAATATTCAAACAATAAATCCGTTACATCCGATCAACTTGTGTTGGATATCGAATGACATTGAGAGATGAGAATTTAAATAATTTTGTTAAAGGTTGCAATTTATTTCAACAATGGTTAGTTGATAACTATGTTAAAGTTGAAAAAGATAGAATTACTTTTTGTAAAAAAAATGAATATACAATTCGAAGTGAAACATATAAAGTGTTAAAATATTATTTAGAAAATCAAGCATAAAATCAAAATGCACGCGTAGGTAAAATGATTATTCTTCCATCAACATTTATTGGTTCAACGCGATACATAGAACAAATTTACCAAGATGCAACAGCAGTAGTACATAAAAAAGGAAAACTTGATTTATTTATTACAATGATTTGTAATCCTAATTGAAAAGAAATTCTAGAAAATTTATTGTCAGATCAAAAAGCATTAGATAGATCTGATCTTTGCTCTAGAGTTTTTAAGATTAAAAAGCAATTTTTAATTGATCTTATTGTAAAATATAAGATTTTTGGAATAACTATTGCTCATTTATAAGTAATAGAATTTCAAAAGCGAGGTTTACTTCATGTTCATTTATTAGTTTTTTGCACCACCCTGCTAAAAATGAGATATTGAAATCGAAGGAGCTCGATTAGAACTTAATAGATTTGAATACAATCTAATTGGCTTAATCGACAGTACCTTTCCGTGCGATTAAAAATCAATCAGATTAAATTGATTTTACTCTAAATTGAGATGAATATCGATTTTTCGTATTGAATCCAGAAGACTGTAATCGATTACAATAATACTTAATATGTAATGCCTTCAATCCATTTTAATAAAGACTACTTTAATACACATTTAATAGGATGTAATCGTGTTTAATTGATAGGAATTTGCAATCGACATCGATGAGCACATTAGATCAACCGCATTGAATGTTTAAATTCGAATTCAACAAATTATGAATTGATTTCTATCCACTTCCGAGAACGTATAATTGTAATCAATTCTTATAAAAATGACGACTACAACCTTTTATCGCAATGTATCAACTTTAATGATTGTGATAAGTTAATCGTATTTAATGTAGGCTGCTTTCAGTAAGAGCGATCGATTTGAATACATTTAGTTTGTCAATCACGTTCAATCCATGTTTTGACTCAGACTATGAATTGATACCTACCGATTTCAAAGGGTATACTATTGAATCGACTCAAATAGAGATGATGATTATAACATTTTATAGAAAAGGATCGACTTCAATAATGATGATAAGCTCATCGTGTTCAATGTAGGCTACGATCAGTAAGAGCAATCGATTTGAATACATTTAGTTTGTCAATCACACTGAATCGATATTTTGACTCAGACTATGAATTGATACCTATCGATTTCAATCGGTTTAAGACATGATCAGTCACATGATTTTTTCCAGAATCCAAAATATGCTTAGCTGAAATTATAACAAGTTATTAGTTATAAATTTATATAAGTTATGATATAGAATAAATTATTTAGCAATTTAACACTGTTTATAAAAATAATAGTTTAGTGAAACATTTTTAGAGAAAACATTATTTATACTGGTATTTTATTTACTTATAGGTACGGTACTTACAATTTTCTCGAAGGCAAAAAACGATAGAGAACAGAAAGACGAATCGATGTTTAACGAGTCTCGAGCTCGCGCTACTCGACGTCGACCCGCGATATCAAAATCACGCGAGGCCAGCATCGAGCGCGCCCTCGTATACTCAACGGTAACTGGATTGATAGGCCTTGATCGGCGACGACTGTGGAATAGAGTTTGCGTATCCCACATCCCTAGCATGCACATACACACGACAATAGCGCGTTGACATAAGCGATGGCTGAGCTAATATTATCCAAGCTGCCCTTTTCAGTTTCATATGTATGGTTTGGAAGTGATATGAACAAGAGCTACTTAATTATTATCACATACCTTTGATTAAGGAAAAAATCCATGTAATAAATATCATATTCTTTAAATTTACATTTTATTTTTAAATCTAAACGGGTTTCCTCTTTCACTGTATAGTCCAGGCGGTGGACGGGAAAAAAGGCCCAAAATGGACAAAACGACGTACTAGCTATTTTATTTTTGGTTTCACCTCATTTCAACCTCCTGAATAAGATCCTTGTTATCCGCAGTCTCAAAACCATGTGCAATTTTCGTTATTTAACAATTTATGAGCGATTTCGACAATTTATTTGGTTTCATCGCAATAGCTCGGTTCTGGTGGGTTTTAGCAAAAAAGAGCAAGAGACCTTTTTTGTTTATTATTAAATTTCCTACAAAAGTAAACTAGCGAAGTCTCTAAGTTCAATAGTTAATTTGCAAATGGCCGCAAAAGTTAAAAAATGTAATTTTTTCATTATTAAATAGCTTTAAAAAACATCGCCGAAAGGAGTTCAAAATTCTTGTATAACAAGCTTTTATCAATGCAACGGCATGCCAAAGCAAAAAAATAAAGATCGATTATTATCGATGTTATTGAAGATCGAATTTTTTTTTCCTTAATTGCAAATCATGCCACGTCTACAAAAATCATTTCTCATCCTGGGAAAAAATTGTTCGTATAGTGAAACTCTTCAACTTTAATGTCCATTTTGAAAAATTAAGAAAATTTAATTTTTACGGATTTTATAGACTTTTATACGGAGTCATCTTTTTAGACGCAACGTGTAATAGTCGAAAACATGTTGTCAAGTCTTCGTTTTGGGAATCGAAAGTACACCATTGGAAAGGGCTTGAAGCTATTTTAAAAAATTTAAGATCTGATCAGTAGACTCGGAGATATTGATAGAAACGTGTTTATAACGATTACGGGCGTGGTAATTAAAATCATGCTGCCGGCTTGCGCGCGTAGCCTCTTGATACTATAGGATAAGTTTACTTGAAATCTGAATAACAAATGATTAATAGATTTGCTAAGCGCATGCCGATGCGCCGCGCCGCCATGGAGGGGGTGACGATCGACTCTCTGACTGTCTCTCACGCGCTACGCTCTCCCTCTCTCGCTCTCACGGCCACTGTTTGTGTACATACATTTTGAACATAAGAAATTTTTAAATTGCTTTTTCTCAGGAACTATTTGTCACGTAGAAAAAATTTTTTTTTTAATTCAACATGCCGCGACGAGATCTGTACAATTCTGAAAACGGTATTCAAAAAAAGGTTTAGTTTAAATATTATTTCCAACTTTTTTACATTTTGGTTTAAAATTCGTACTTTTTGTTTACTATTTAAACAATAATTGATGAAAACACTGGTAAGGCCACTCAAATGGCTATTTTTGCACGTTATTACCTTTTTTATTATAATTACTTAATGTTGTTACTTTTTTTTTCAATAGTCCTTGCTTTACACTAGAGAAATTATTCAACATATTTATATATCTATGCACGTTTTTTAAAAGCTTTTGAGATGTTTTTTATTAACTAATTAGAGAATTTAATATACGTTTTAAGTTTATTGGGATATAATGTTTGAATGAAATATAAGATAAATAATAAATAAGTATAAAAGGTACACCAATGATTTGTATTGACATGTCTGCATTAGTCTGGCTGTATGTATGCCGAGTGCATAATGTCGTCGATACCTGCATAAGTCTCTTTCCATGTAAGAATGTGTCTGCCTAACTAACCTTTCATCAAAATATAGTACTTTATTATTTTTAAATATATAATATAAAAACAAATTTTATTACAAAGAATAAGAAAAAACACATGGCACAAACTTTTTCTTTATATTTATCATACTACATTCTAATTGTGACATGGTATTTGGGGGATAGAACGAAGAGAGAGAGAGAGAGAGAGAGTGCCGCCGCCGCGGGACGATAGTTGTGTATAGGGAGAAATATAGAGAGAGAGTGAAGGCGCGAAAGGGTGTTCGGTACAAATGTGTAGCAAGAGAGAGATCGTGTAGAAGTGAAGGTGTGACTGGAGTATGGGTGTAATAAAGCGAGAAGGTGATAGCACGTCATAAAGATAGAGAGAGTGAAGCGTAAATGTGTATAACCGAAGTTGTCGGTATAGAGGTAACGGAAGGTAAAGTGAGTAAGAGAAGGGCGAGCCGACCGCGGCGGGAACGCGACTACATGTGAACGATGAGACCCCTCGCCGCGCCACAGGAAGGCGCCACTGCACAAGGAAGAAAAAGGAGCGAGAAGGCGGAAAGTGTCCGCGATACGTTAGGCACGCGAGGAGATTCGCGCGCGGAAGAGAGAGTGCCACCATTCTCGTGTTGAAAGTCCACGTGCACGGACGTTCCGCTTAACGCAGTTTTCTGAAAATTTAGAAGGTGATTTTCGCGTGTGTGAGAGAGAGAGAGACCCAAAGGTCATTCGTAGACGACATCGCGAGCAGCGAGACGACGAGTGAGTCCCGATGGACGATGAGGTTGCACGAGAGCGCCGAGCCAGCCGAGAAAGAGGGACAAAGCGGACTGCGGCTGAGAGGGAGGGATGCAACAGCGATGTTGGACACCCAGAAGTCGACGCGCGAATATAAGGTAGGGGGAGAACAGTACGCGAGCGTGGCCCTGGGCCATCATATAGAGCGAGCAAAGTGAGCTGGGAAACAGCGAGTGCGGGTACGGAAATGATAGGCGAGAGCGCGCGTGGGGATTCCCCTAGGGGAATTCCCGTGAATCACATATCAAGAGAGAAAGAGTTTGCGCGGATAAAAGACGCGGCGAGAACGTGGGGGTTCTGCGCGATAACAATTTGGGGAAATCCGGCAGATAGGGCTTGAGAAGGGATATAGGGAGCAAGTATAGGCACGCGTGCGCCGGTAGGCCGAGTCGCAACACGTTTCCCGGAATTTAGAGAGAGCGGCAAGATTTTCCTTGCGGGAGAGAGAGAGAGAGAGAGAGAGAGGATTTATTCATTCATAAGCTGCGGACTCAGGGTCCGAAATAGCCATTGCAGTACAGAGTTACAACAGTGAAATTGATCGGTGCAGTCAAAACGGGATTTCAACCCGAAAGTACGCTTAATAATTTAAATGAATTAAAAAGAGGGAAAGAAGAAAAGAAAAAAAATTAATACAACAAATAAAAATAATAAAACTTAAGAACTAGATAACAAGATAAAAATAAGCTGTGTATGGTTAAAATCACAGTTCTGAAATAACATCTAAAACGCAATGTAATACATGACCACTTATAGAGTTAAGAAGAGAAAAGAACAAAAATAAATAAATATCGTACACATGTATTACGCGCTAATACAAAGAATAAAAAGATAAAAATGATAAAACAGTACAGGTGCGACGATATATACAATAAATACTATTTCCGCAGGAAGTAATTAAATAAAAGCTCCTTAAAGCGAGGGTGGCGATAAACACTGCGCAGGCTGTGAGGCAGGCTATTCTAAAGATATATAACGCCGACTCGGAATGAGGGCTCAAAGCAAGAGGTTGGGAAGTCCGGGTATTCAATGTCGAAGGATAAAAATCTTCTGCACCTATCTTATCCGGATGTCTAAATTAGAAATGCTGTGATAGATATTTGGGCTCCCCACTTTTAAGGATCGACACTAGCAAGTTGATGGCAATGAAGTCACTTCTAGCTGCATAAGGCAATATCTCATTGGCCACATAATCAGGCGTGATGTGTTCAAAGCTTTTAGTGCCTGTTACGAAGCGGAGAGCGGCATGCTTACAACTTAACAGTTTAAGAACAAGCTCGTCGTATAAATCCAGAAAAATACCTGCACTGTAGTCCAGATACGGGAAAATAAGAGCTTTAATGAGCACCATACGTGTCGAGGCAGGTAGAAAATCGCGATGCTTGCATAAACGTGCAAGGGCAGCGAAGCATTTTCCAGCAGTGGCATTACATTGGGGCCTCCAGAAGAGAGTACTGTCTAACACGACTCCAAGTATTTTCATTGAATCACTTAGCTGTACGATTTTGCCATTAAGTACTATAGGGGGAAGATGCGATGATGCCAGTCTGCTCATAAAGCCTCTGGAACCGCGCCACATAGCTTGGGTCTTTTGGGCATTAATCGTAAGGCCGTTATCGACTACCCAACGTGAAATGTTGCATAAATCCTCATTGATTTTTCTAATAATATCGCTGGCGTCTTTGAAGGATCCGTTATAGTAAATGACAAAGTCATCGGCGTACATATGATACTTGCAAAATCTTAAGATGTGTGGCAAGTCGTTGGTAAAGAGCGAGAATAAGAGGGGTCCAAGCACGCTGCCTTGAGGCACTCCGGAGCATCTGCGAAGGGGAGTAGAAATTTTACTATCCGGAAGAACGACCGATTGTGACCTGTTGGTCAGAAATGGTCGCACCCACTTGCAGGCTGAATCAGAAAACCCTAGTCCACGCAGCTTATCGATGAGAACATCGACGTTCATCATGTCAAATGCTTTAGTGAAATCGATGCTCACGAGAACAGTGATGGATCTAGAGTCAATTGATTCTTTGAAGTCGTCGACCATTTTTACAAGGGCCGCATGCATACTGAAGCCCCTCCGAAACCCGGACTGCTGAGGGTCTAAGATTCCCTTCATCGTGATATATGATAAAATTTGCTTGGCGGCGAGAGATTCGAAAATTTTTTAAGCTGCGCAAAGTATGCTCATAGGCTTAAATTCGGAGAGAGTGGCTGCTTTCTTTATTTTAGCTAGCGGATGCACTAACGCGTGCTTTCACGACGCCGGGAAGACGCTAGACTGCAGCGAAAAATCAAAGATATGCATGAGTAGGCAAATTATCACGGGAAGGCAATCTTTGATTTGTCGTAGCTGAATACCATCAGAGCCTATAGCGTTACAGCGTGCGAACTTGACTGCCTCAACAACATCGAATGCTTCTACATGGTTTAAGTAGAATTGCTCGTCAGGTGCCACTTGGACGGTCGGGCGTTCACAGAAGCTGGGAGGGAGGGAGGGAGGGAGAGAGGGAGGCAGAGAGGGAGGGAGAGAGAGAGATTCTGAAAACAGTAGAGTACATCCAGGATGAAAAAAGTGATACTCCTTCGGAATATTCAATGTTATTTGTTCAAGAGATGGCTGAAAAATGAATAGCAATGGTTGAAGATTATGAGTTTTGTGAACTTGTACTGATGCAGAGTTTTTAAAAGAAATCAATGAATTTAGTGAATAAATGCAATCTTCCTCTACCAAGACGTCGACCGACGGCGCTTTGCTGCAGCGCAGCCACCCCAGCCGGTGGTATTATTAAGTTTTTCTTTATTTCTATACTAAAGAAATAATCCATTTCAAATAATAATATATGCGTCTTTAATATTTCAATTTGCTCAATTTTGCTCAGCCCTTCATTCATTTGCACATATCAAAATTTTGTCTTGAAAGCAAAAAACGCTAATAACGCGTTCTATTTTTTTACTGTTATTGTTTTCAATGTTTGCACTATTTAAATATTGAGCAATTATGAGCAAATTAAATGACATTTAGCACCATTTTTTTCTTGTCTGTTGATTATTTCTTTAGTAAAAACCGAAGAAATCGCCTTGGCTGGGGTAGCGACGCTCTTCGCTGTCCCGGCCGGCACCCAGTATTTCGGAGGTGACGGCTAAGAGGCAGCAACGCATGAATCAACTGTACAGTTCTCATCTACTCGGCGATTCAATAAACCTAATCACTCTGTCTACATGAAACGCATTTATTTCTGAACCTCAGTTCACATCCATTCCTTATTACATTATCATCTAAACATTTGGTCCTTGGAGCCGGATCGTGAAGAGAAAAGAGGCCAACAGCATCATGAGGACATGTATCTCTGCGTTCATTTAGCATAAGTATTATAACCTAGGTTAAGGCTTAATTGTAATAACTCTCACTATTTCTTGCTCTGCTCTCGAGCGTGCAAGAGTAGTTAACGAAATACCACAGGTTAAATAGTCTAGTTAGTTGCTAATCTAATTACTTTGATCTCAAAAATGGAGGAGTTATATGCTAAGCAGCTGTCGCTCCAAGCTAAAATTGGAAATTCTTTTCAAAATTTCAAATCTAAGGGTAAAGATAACATGACGAAAGGTTATGCAGAATCACGTCTAACCGGACTTGAAGAAAATTATATGACTTTTCGGCTAAATCACGAGAAAATCCTGCCCATTAAGGATCTTGATAAAAAGCATGCCTATTTTACAACTAATTTCTGTGATCTCGTTGAGAATAGCTTTTATGATCGCAGAGGAGATTTTCTTGATTTCCTAGAAACTGTTAGAACTGGAGATGCTGCTCTTCTAACTCAAATGCTGAATCAATGCTTTCAACCCCTGCTCAATCTACTAACGTTTCGTTTCAATCGTTACCTAAGATAGATCTTTCGAAATTTTCTGATAAATTCTCTGATTGGGAACATTTTAGGGACGTTTTTCGCTCAGTCATTCATCGTCCCGAGGATTATCGCCTGTTATGAAATTGCATTATCTACGCACTCATCTTACAGGTGATGCACTAGAGAAAATTAAATCTCTTCCCATTTCGGGTGATAATTATGAACGAGCATGGACAGCTTTAATCGAATGTTACGAGAATCAACATCGTATTGTTAGCTCTCATATTTCAGAAATCATCTCAGTCAAACCCATGAAGTCAGACACCTCGTCAGAAAATAAACGCATCTACAGGGAACTTTTCAACTCTATAGCTAACCTAACATCCCTTGATAGAGCGGCTTCTTTAGAAAGTGACTTAATGGTACATTTTGCGCTTAAGCAGCTCGATTTAAATACACGTAAGGAATAGTAAAGGCACCTAGGTGATAGTGTCAACCCATCGACAATGGAGCAACTCCAAGCATTTCTTCGAAGTCTAACTTTCACTCTAGAGGCCATCGAAGCAGGTACTAAAACTTCTTCGAACAATAACCCTAAAACTCAATAACCTAATTCCAAATCGCGAAAGCCAGAACATGATAATGCTCATACGGCTTATTCTCATCAAGCATTACCTCAAAACACGAAAAACAATCACGAAAAGAAATGTTTGCTATGTAATGAACCGCATTACATAAATCGATGTGAACAATTTCTCACTAAGTCAATTCCCAAGCGGAAAGACTTTCTTAAATCTTCAAATCTTTGCTCTAATTGTTTAGGGAAGCACCACATAAAGAATTGTATTTCTTCATATCGATGCTTTGCTTGCAAAGCTAAGCATCACACTCTAGTGCACACTGATGGCTATTCGTCTAGTCAGCCGAATAATTCGACAACGTCTGATCAAACTGCCTTAGTGTCAAACTCTTCAAGCCCTAACTGTGGCAACGTTGTCGTTTCTAATGACATTCAACCTGCTCATCAAACAGCGTCTCTAAATTCTGGTATTAGTACCAAATGTACAGGTGTACTTTTGGCTACCGACAGGATCAACGCCATTGGTCCAAATGGAACCAAAATTAAAGTGCGCGCGTTGATTGACCCTGGTTCTCAAATATCTCGTATTACACAAGCTTTGTGTAATCAATTGTTACTAAATTGTAGAACCAGTCACACTCATATTCAAGGTATAGGAGAAAAGACAGCTGCCGTGTCTTCTAAGGTAGCTTGTCTTTCTATACAACCTCATTTCAATTCGACTTATTCGTTTAAAGTCGATACCATTGTGTTGCCAAGATTATTTTCTTATAAGCCTCCCATTGTAGGTGGTATTTCTAATTTCGAATACTTAAGAGGGCTGCATCTAGGAGACCCCATGTATTTCGAACCTTCTGGCATCGATATTCTTCTCCGTGCTAGCGTTTACGCGCAAATCATTGAAAGCCAAATCGTTAAGAGTCAAAGTCTTAAGCCGATAACACTAAGTTCTAAACTTGGTTGGCTTTTAACAGACAATCTCTCCTCTTCGCCCCCAGAAAGCGGGCCAGATTCTTTATCTCTTCATTGCTCAAACGAATGCAAGCATGAAGTCAAACTCTTGGAGCTCGTACAAGATTTTTGCAGGGCAGAGGAAATATCAGTCGACAAAATATCTTACTCGCCTGACGAACAAGCATACGAGGATTTTTACCAAAAAAACACTAGACAAGATGAATCAAGTTGATATATAATAAATCTTCCATGGAAAAATCGAGAAAATCTGAGCTCCGCTCATCTCGAAGACTCTCATTCTGACACATTACGTGCACTTAATCGCCTCGAAGCAAGCTCCGCTAAGGACCAAAAGTTAAGAATTGCTTATACGGAATTTATAAAGGAATACATTGACTTAGGTCATATGTCCCTCTCTTCGAATTCTGATTCATTATCTAACAATTCTCAAGCCTTATTATCACATCATGGTGTGTGGAAGGAAACAAGTACGACTACCAAATTACATACTGTGTTTAATGGCTCGAGTAAAACTAAACCAGGAGTTTCAGTCAACGATCTTCTACACGTTCGATCTAATCTTCAGTAAAATCCCGTCGCTTTGATCTGTGCCTGGCGTAGGTATAAGATCGCTTTTTCCGCTGACGTAGAGAAAATGTTCAGACAAATTGGTGTCGAACAATGTAATCAACTCTTTCAGTCGATTTTATGCCATTAACAAGAGTGAACCCATTCAAACTTATCTATTGACTACAGTGACGTATGGATTGGCCTCTTCTTCTTTTCTAGTCATATGCACGCTATTGAAATTAGCCGAAAACTTTGGTAAAACTTATCCAATCGCAGCTGAAGCTCTTCGATCAGAAATGTATTCAGATAATGTGCTCTCTGAAGCACATTCGTTACAAGAAGCTTTGCTGCAACAAGATGAGTTAATTCGACTCTTTAAGCAAGGTCACCTCAAACTTCGAAAGTGGACCTCAAATAATGCCGATGTACTATCTTGTTTACCCTCGAATATGTTAGCTGCAGAATCAGTATCTCTATTTGCCTCAGAGACAGCTGCACTAATTTTAGGTATAGATTGGCATCCTAATAACGATTGCTTCAGTTTTGATATCGAAGACGTTCCAATTGAATTGCCATTTACGAAACGCTCTGTTCTCTCTAGAATAGTTCGTACATTCGACCCTATGGGATGGTTAGCTCCCATTGTAATCATCGCTAAGATCATCACGCAGTCTTTGTGGCTTCTTAACGTTAGTTGGAATGATAAACTTCCTCTCGGTGTTTCTAATCGCTGGCAAACTTGGTTGCGAGATCTTCATTCTATTTGTCACATCAAAATCCCTAGCTTGAGTGGATTCACACCTCAATGTGAACACACTGAAATCCACGGTTTCGCTGACGCATCTAAATTTACATATGGTGCAGTAATTTATCTGCGCTTGATTCAGAACCTAGAAACTCTAGTCACACTTCAAGTGCGCAAGACTCGAGTAGCTCCACTTAAAACGCTAAGTATCCCTCGCTTAGAGCTTAGTGCTGCGTTGCTACTTGCTCGCCTTACTCAAGCGCTTACTGAATCTTTCCCACTGGAGATTGAAAGTGTTCATATATGGTCTCACTCTGCGGATGTGTTCTTCTGATTAAAAGACCACCCTTCTAGATGGGGCGTGTTTGTAGCAAATAGGTGCTCAGAGATTCGCACTCTGTTACCCCACGCGTATTGGCATTACGTACGATCAGGTGATAACCCCGACGATATCATATCTAGACGTACTGAACCCTCAAAATTAGCTTCGCATAGTTTATGAAGGAAAGGTCCTTCTTGGCTATCTGATAGTCATGAACCATGATCGAGGTCGCATGATGAGCTGAACTTTACCGTAAATAGTCTGAATCTTCAACCTAGTCAAGCTCTAGTCGCTAGTAAGGTCACACCAAATTCTGTTGAGAATACTCCAGAAATTTGGAGTCTTATTAATAAATATTCGTCATTAAATAAATTGTTACGAATGGCTTCTTCCTGATTCCGATTCATCTACAGAATCTGCTCGAAAACTGAGCGTAAAGCGACCTCAAGATCGGTCGTTAGCTTTCTTACTGTTTGTCAATTCCTACTATGCAATCATAGTCCGATTTCTAAGGAGATAAGTGCTAGTGAGATTGAGAACACCAGACTTTGTCTGACTTATTTAGTGCAAATCGCTTTCTTTAAACTTGAACATCAACAGTAAATAAGAAAGGTAAACTTTCAACGAAAAATCCTCTTTTACCACTAAACCCCATGATACAAAATCATCTGCTCAGAGTGGGCGGTCATCTAGCTCACTCTCTTCTGGAAGAAGATGCTAAGCATCCTCTTATTCTACCTGCTGGTTGTCATTTCACTACGTTGATAATTTGGGATGCTAATCAGCGTACTCTTCACACGAGTGTTCAGCTAACGCTGGCCATACCTAGACATCAGTTTTGGATAGTGAAGGGACGAGCTGAAATCAAGGTTACTAGAGCATGTACTACTTGCTCACGTCATGCCGCACGAGTGTCTATTCAACTAATGGGTGAGTTACCCAAGGCTTGTGTATGCCCTTCATCGCCATTTGAGCATTCTGGGGTTGATTACGCCAGCCCTATCAACATTCGTCTTACTAAAACTAGGGGTAAAGGTACAATGAAAGGGTATATTGCTATATTCATCTGTATGGCTACTAGAGCCGTCCACATAGAGGTACTTAAGGGTTATTCCAGTGAAGCATTTATTGCAGCATTCCATCGATTCACCGCTTGTAGAAGTCATTATAAAGAGTTAAGTTCTGACCAAGGAACAAACTTCGTAGGTGCAGATGCTCAAACAGATGATCGACGCTTCGTCTTCTTTCTCGTGTCAAATTGTCAAGTCTCTTGCTCAAAAAGCAACTTCGTGGATCTTCAACCCTCCCGGTGCCCTCCCGGTGCACCTCATTTTGGTGGCATTTGGGAAGCCGCAATTAAATCGGCTAAGCACCACTTACGCCGCGTCATAGGATATCAAGTTCTCACATTTTCGGAGCTAGCTACCCTTACGTGCCGAATTGAAGCGTGCCTTAACTCAAGGCCTTTAAGTGCTCTCACGGATGATCTTTATGATCTAAACCTTTTACCATCACATTTCCTTATACAGAATTCATCTTTTTTAATGCCTAAAGGAGGTGTCACAGGTGCCAATGTTCCACCCGGAAAGCACTGGCTTCTGATCAGTCAACTGACGCAACACTTCTGGACGAGATGGTCCTCAGTATATTTAACATCGCTGCAGGCTCGTCTCACGTAGAGGTTACAGCAGCAACAAATAGCAGCGGGCGATATAGTGCAGAGCTCATTGCACCCTCCAAATGGCCAATAGCACGAGTCATTGCTATCCACCCTGGGCGTTATGGTATCACCCAGGTGGTCGATTTACGCACGGCCATCACAACTCTACTTCGCTCCATCGTCAAATCGTACGCCTCCATCCAGCTGAATGAGGTCAGTTCGACAATTCGGCGAAGGTGAGCGGAATGTTCGGAATTCAACATTACGTTCATCTTCAAGAACACACGACAGAGGGAGAGAGAGTCAATCCGTGCTCTTCATGCGTCAAGCCTGCCGCCCATCCCTCTACCAAGACGTCGGCCGACGGCGGTTCGCTGCGCCGCACAGTGTTGAGATTTGGCTTTATGATGGGACAAAATAGGCTAGAGCCTTCAATTATTCATCAGTTGAGCTAATATTTGTTTTCAAATGGAAGGTAAGAGCATTTAGAATACATCCCTCAAATCCGATTTTTTTTTTTTTTTTAAACCAACAATTTTATTTTTTGAGAGCGTTAACTCAGACCTCATCCTTTCTTATAAAGTTCGAGTAAAAGAAGTTATATATCATTTTATATAATTAATGCATAATTGCATTGCAGTTATATATAAATACATAATCTTATATTATAATATATTGAATTATATAACTCATATATAACTATATATGAGTATATATGTTACACAAAAATCAAGATATAATTCAATAAACTATTATATTTGACAAAATATGAATATATATCATCGTATACGACTTTATATGATCATATCATAAATATAAATTACATATATACTTAAGTAAGGTTAAATTCAATATACAACTATGTATATATATATATATATATATATTTTGCATCCTTTGAGGATTCTGTTCAGCAACATACCGATACTTTGAGGATTTTTCGGCACTTTGAGGATTTATCCTCAAAGTGCCAAGGTATGAAACGGTACTTTTGAGGATCTATATTAGTATCTTCTACCCAGAGAGGGGATTATTTCTTTAGTCAAGCGCACAAGACTCTGGCGAGAGAAACTCCAGATCTTCAAAGTTACGGGTATGAATAATATATATATATATATATATATATATATATATATATATATATATATATGTGTGTGTGTGTGTGTGTGTGTGTGTGTGTGTGTGTGTGTGTGTGAAAATCAAGTTTTTGGGAACATGTAT